>CP139506.1:225958536-226288536 GCA_021014915.2 Artemisia tridentata subsp. tridentata | reverse complement strand
CCTTAAGACCTTTTGTCCGCGGAGTAATACTGAGTGTAGGTCTTCTGTTAAACGCCATCGTCAAGAAGAGTATATTACTAACGCTATTCGTTCTTGGGGTACGCCTGGTGGTAGTTCGGAGCTTGTAAAAGAGATTTTAGCCGAACCCTCCACATCATGGTCTCATATTGACGAGGAGAAATTGGACCTGGGAGAGCGCAATGTCAAGCAGTGTAAGAGAAAAATATGTGATGGCCATTATACCGCGGCTGTCAGAGTTCTCTCCTCCTCTGGTGTTGCTCCTTATAATGACGCTACTCTCGAAGACCTTAAGGCTAAGCACCCTTTCAAGTCGGCTCCGTCTCTGCCGAATGTATCCCTTGAACATCATAACCTTGTTGCTTCCCCTACTGTGACTCTTGACATGATTAAGAGTTTCCCTCGTGGTACATCTTGCGGGCGGGATGGTTTGCGTGCGCAACACCTTTTGGACTGTTTGAGTGGCGCTGTCGTGGCTGTTTCGGATGAGTTAATCACCTCTATCACCCAAGTAGCGAATCTGTTTCTTGGTGGCCAATGCCCCAGGGCATTGGGCGAATACATTGCTAGTGCTCCCCTCACACCGTTGCTCAAGCCTGGAGGTGGTATACGTCCCATTGCTGTGGGGACCATTTGGAGACGCTTAGTCTCCAAGATTGGTGCTTCCTTGATTGGCCATTCTTTAGATGGTTATTTGAACGATCTACAGTTCGGCGTTGGGGTGTTGGGAGGAGGGGAGGCTATTCTTCATGCAGTGAATCGGTTCCTTGAAGACTGTGGGGATAAGGTAGGCCTTTCGATGTTACTGGTAGATTTCAAAAACGCCTTTAATTTGGTGGATCGTGAGGTTATGCTACAGGAGGTTCGCCTTCGTTGCCCTGCTATTTCACGTTGGGTGGAATTCTGTTACTCCAGCCCAGCTAGACTATATTATGGGGAACACACCTTATGGTCGCACCAAGGAGTGCAACAAGGCGACCCACTCGGACCTCTACTTTTTGCCCTAGTGTTGCACCCCCTGGTACGCAAGATTAGAGACTCTTTTAATCTTGCCCTTCAAGCGTGGTATCTGGATGATGGCACTATTATTGGTGATACTCTGGTCGGGGGAAGGTTTTAGAACTTATTATGTCAGATGGACCTAGTTGTGGCTTGCACCTTAACGTGGATAAAACCGAGGTTTTTTGGCCAACCGAAGACCCCAGAAGCAGGCTCGCGGGTGTCTTCCCGCCTAATATTGCCCGCCCTTTACACGGTGTAAAATTACTAGGTGGTCCGGCTAGCGTGGACTTTGAGTTTAGTAATGGGCTTGCTATGAAAAGGGTTGCTAAAACCATTGAGCTAATGGATGCCGTTGCTAAGCTTAATGATCCTCAATGTGAATTGCTCCTCCTCCGTGCTTGCGCCGGTATTTCAAAGTTATACTTCTCTATGCACACATGTTCTCCTCGGATCTTTGAGTGTGCCCAGTTTTCATTTGACGCGGCGCTTCGTTCCTCTATGGAGCGTATCGTCACTGCCTCTGGACCTGGGTTTGGAGATTGGCAATGGAGACTAGCTACGCTACCGTTTGAGTTTGGGGGTCTTGGCGTATACTCTGCAGGTGATGTCTTGAATTATGCTTTCCTTGCGTCTAGACTCCAATCTGCTAGCTTACAAGCTAAGCTCCTCCGACAGTCTGGCATAGTAAATTATGGATCTTCCTTTAACGATGCTCTGTGTACTTTTAATGCGAAAATGGAGTTCGACCTTTTAAGTAACTCGAATGAGATCGCTGCCCCCAAACTTATGAAGAAATTGGCAGATATACATTTCACACGTGTTACTAAAACGGTTGAATCCACTTTTGGCCTATCTGCTCGACAGATGGCGCTTTGGAGGTCGCAAAAAGAAGATTTCACCTTCGATTGGCTTAGGGTGGTCCCGATATCTGGACTGGGACAAACTATGAATGCTAGAACTTACCGATGTGTTTTATGTTACCGCCTGGGTGTCCCCCTGTTTTCTGTCCAGATGCCGTGCTCAGCTTGTTCCAGGATATTTGCGGGGGACTTTTATGGGGACCATGCAGTATCGTGTGCTGGTATTATTTGTATTAAGCACCGGCACAACGTGGTACGCGACACTCTCGCTGACATTTATTTTCGGGCTGGGATCTCAGCTCGTAAAGAGGTTGACATCGGCCTTTGTGATGAAAGGGACAAAAACTTACGCCTAGCTGATATATTGCTCTATTCTTGGGACGGTGGGCAAGATGTTTGTGTCGATTTGACAGGGTCATCTCCGCTGACGCAAACTGGTATGGCTGATTTTGTGCCAGGACGGGTGGTGGTTGATGCAGCACAACGCAAACGAGTCAAGTATGAGACCAAGTGTGCCGACATTGGGTATGGGTTTCTCCCCTTCTCATTTTCTTCCTTTGGGGAACTTGGGAAGGATGCTGTGGCCCTACTGAAGCGGATCCGAAAGTTCTCTGTGACTCAAGACATTGGGGCGCGTACCGCTGCCCATATATTTAGTAGGATTAGCTTTGCTATAGCTAAAGGAGTGGGGGCTCAGTTAGTATCTCGGCTCCCCTCTAATTTCTTGTAAATCCTATGATTTTCTAATGAAGTGATGTTTTATAAAAAAAAAAAAAAAAAAATAATAATATAAAATAAAAATATAATAAATAATAATAATAATAATAATAATAATAATAATAATAATAATAATAATAATAATTATTATAATAAAGGACTTGTCAACCTGTACACATGGAGGATGCAACTTTGTTCTTTGACAAAGGATTACGTGAGTCGACCGAGAACATAGTGGTTTATGGAGGACCTTTCTTTAGAGACTTACAGTGGCGGATTTCTTCTTTGCCCATTCGATTGAAGTGGTTTCCTCTTATGCTTTTGTGGCATCGAGGGCTCAATCTTAGGTGCTACAAGACAACATCTTACGTGACAGTGGCATATGTGGTATAGATGATGATTATGGTTTTGCTCTGGATTGTCTTCGTGATACGATTCCAAGCTTTGATTTGAGTGGTTTCACTAATAAGGACACCGTCCCCTCTAAAGCCCAACAAACACTGGCGAGTGCCCTTTCTAGTGAAATGGTCAAGGATATGGAAGTTCACTTTGACATGACTGTGAGACAGAAAGCTGTTTTTGAGTGTCTAAGTGCACCACATGCTCAGGATTTTCTACTAGCTATCCCCATATACGGGCTACGTCAACATATGTCACTGGTGGAATATCGTACTATTCTTAAGTACGCCTTATATTCATATTTTCGTTGATGAGATATGCCCTGTTTGTCGCAAGGCATGTTTGGATTCCTTTGGGGAACATGCGGTTCATTGTAAAGAGCTCTCGGGCTTCAAGTACAGACATGATTTTGTTAGAGACGTCCTTTTTGATGTATGTAGGCGTGCCGGGATTTCCGCCAAGAAAGAAGCGCCTGTGAACTTTTTGATGGACCCGTCGGATGGAAGATCTACATTGAGACCGGTTGACATTTTGGTTTTTAGATGGGTTGGGGTGAAACATGCTTGTGTGGATCTGACCGGGGTTTCTCCTCACGCGGGGTTGAGTAGTCGGGGTTTTACAGTTGTACATGCCGCTTTGAAAGCCACCTTGTGCAAAGTGACAAAATACGTGAAAGCATGCATTGAAAATCAACACGTGTTTATTCCTTTCGCGTTTGATACATTTGGTTTCCTTGCACTTGAGGCAGTGGAACTACTCAACAGAGTCCAACGAGTTATGAACAGTAATGTTATGACACATAGATCCACGAATGTAGTTTTCAAAAGAGTTAGCTTTGCACTCCAAAAAGGGATAGCGACGTAGCTTGTTGCTCGTTTACCTTCAACCACTATGTAAATTGTTCTCGGTCTGGGATTTCAGTTCGTAAATAGGTTGACATCGGCCTTTGTGGTGAAAGGGACAAAACCTTACGCCCATCCGATATATTGCTTTATTCTTGGGACGGTGGACAGGATGTTTGTGTCGATTTAACAGGGTCGTCTCCTTTGACGCAGACTGGTATGGTTGACTTTGAGCCAGGGCGGGTGGTGTTTGATGCAGCACAACGCAAGCGTGTCAAGTATGAGACCAAGTGTGCTGATATTGGATATAGGTTTCTCCCCTTCTCGTTCTCCTCCTTTGGGTAACTTGGGAAAGACGCGGTGGCCTTACTGAAACGGATACGAAATTTCTCCATGACTCAAGACATCAGCGCACGTGCTGCTGCTCATATTTTTAGTAGGATTAACTTTGCAATAACTAGAGGAGCGGGAGCCCAGTTAGTGTCTCGGCTCCCCTCTAATTTCTTGTAGATCCTATGAGTTTCTAATAAAGAGATGTTTTTATAAATTAAAAAAATAAATAATAATAATAATAATAATAATAATAATAATAATAATAATAATAATAATTATTATTATTATTATTATTATTACGTCCTGCTGATGTGTTGCTCTACTCGTGGGATTGAGGACTTGATGTATGTGTTGATTTGACTGGATCATCGCCCTTGACGCAAACTGGTATGGTTGATTTCGTGCCGGGTCGTGTGGTGATTGAGGCTGCACAACGTAAACTCGTCAAGTATGAGGGTAAGTACGCAAGTATGGGATATGAGTTCCTTCCCTTCTCTTTCTCTTCTTTTGGGGAACTTGGAAATGACGCTGTGACTTTATTGAAGCGTATTCGAAAGTTTTCGATGACTCAAGACATTGGAGCACGTGCTGCTGCTTATATTTTTAGCAGGATTTGCTTTTCTATAGCTAGAGGAGTGGGAGCCTAATTAGTATCTCGGCTCCCTACTAACTTCTTGTAAATCTTATATGTTTCTAATAAAGTGATGTTTTTATAATAATAATAATAATAATAATAATAATAATAATAATAATAATAATAATAAAGTGATGTTTTTATAAAATAATAATATAATAATAATAATAATAATAATAATAATCCGTAATAATATGTCATATTTAAAGCGTATAAATGTGTACACTTCCCTCCTCTTTAAGTAAGAATTGATTATGCTCAATTATTTTGTCCACTAGGGACCAAGAGGTGAACTAGCGTGTATATATACACCACATTGGACTTGTACCACTACACAAATACTTCACTATCAATTTTCTCATACGAAATACAGTAACATAAATAGGCCGGTATGGAGACTCAATACAAAGACGTTGAGGTGGTGAATCGAGGATCAAGCTTTAACGGCAAGGATTTAACGGTGAGATTTTTAGCACTGACACTCACTCTAATCGCAGCTGTCCTTCTTGGAGTCGATAAGGAGACCACAACCGTTGCAATCACACTTGTTCCGTCGTTGCCACCAGTTGACCTCCCCGTTACTGCTAAGTGGATTCATATGTCCGCATTTGTGTATGTGCTCTCTCTTGATGAATTGTTTTTGTAAATATATATATATATATATATATATATATATATAAAAAAATATATATATATATATACATATATATACACACGGATACGTGATCAGTCATTTTCGGATGATATGTGCTATTCAAAAAATGTAATATGCGTTGGGAAATCAATACAAAATGCATGGAGTTAACATAGTTTAGTCGATCCATGTGATCAGCTTAAATACATAAGAAAAATAGTTAACGTAGTATATGACCTATATGAAACGATACTATTATATACGTCTTCTAAATTTTGATTTGTGTTACAGGCGATTATATAATGACAAAGTACTTGAATTAAAGATATAATACTAATATCTTTTATAATTGTATAAAGCCTAGTCTACTTTTTGCCATTGCAGTGTCTCCGTTCTAATTTATTTGTCCAGCTTTGATATTTTAAAGTATTTTTCTTTATCAATTTTAATTTTAAATATTTCTGTCTGTGTTATATAATATTTGATGAAAATTATATCAATAAAAATACATTTAAAACTCAATTCATTCATATATTTAATATATATATAAAAATAAAAATAAAATGTCAAAGTTGAAAAAAAAATTAAAACTCAATAAATAAATTAAGACGAGAGTATTTTATTAGAGTATCTAACTTTATTAAGTTCATATAGTATTTATATGTCATTCTTTTTTAATTAGGCTAATAGCATCTAAATATATCATAATTGTCATGATTTTCTTCTATATGTATCAAACAATATTTTTGCTACTCCTTGTACTAAACTTGCATTTTTCTTTTTGTATTTTATGACCATTTTACCCTTTCCAGGTTAATAAAATGAAGGGCAAAATGGTCATAAAATACACAAAAAAACAAGTTTAGTATATAGAATAACAAAAAAATTTGTTCAATACATATAAAAAGAAATTATAACTATGATATATATTATCAAGCCATTAGCCCTTTTTAATTTACCCAAACATATAAACTTGCTTCCGGACTTAAAGTCCATAAACATCTCAACTAACCTATTTAGCAATGTATAATTGGTTAATAAGTTGGTTAGACACACTTTAGTTTTCTCCCCTCTTTGATTCATACACATGAATTAGTTAATCTTTCATCTCACTTGGTGCTCCAATGGTGATTTATGTTAATGGCCTCCACATAAGCTCTTGTCACGATAGACATGTTTTATAAACCTCCGTTAAAGATGCTCTAAATTTAATTACATTGCATTTTGTCAAATACTACTTGCGCAAATTGCAACCCTTTTTCACTTTTTACCACACACCCAGTTCGGCAAAGTTATATACAGCTTTCTACAAAATAGGAAACATGTTTCGTACAAGTAAACCGATTGCATACGACCAATTTAAGATCAAATCTTAACTTCAATTTATAATGTTACAGGTATTTTGTGATTGCAAATGCAATCTCCTGCGCGTATGCAGCAACTTCCTTGATTGTTATACTGGCAACTAGTAGCAAAAATAAGCTTGCTTCATTGATTATAATTATTTTAGACTTAGCGATGGTGGCATTGCTCTTCTCAGCCGTTGGTGCAAACAGCTCTATTGGCCTTATTGGATACAAAGGCAACTCACATGTTCACTGGGATAAGGTGTGTAATGTGTTCAATAAATTTTGCCACCAGGTAGCCATAGCTGTGTTTTTGTCATTTGCCGGTAGCATAATGTATCTTCTGCTTATTGTTATTTCTGCTTTAAAATTTCATAAGAAGTTTTAAGATGTAAAGGATGGGATTGTGACATAATACTTATTTGTTTGATTAGTGTAACTTATATTGCTCTTGTTTATGAATTTGATTCAATATTTTATGCTTCTTATTTGTTAGCTACGAATTTGATTACAACTCCATATAAAATCAGATTACAATGACTATAATTAACAGTAAATAATACTAGTAATAGAAAATTAAAAGCAAACAGAAAGGGGTAGAAGCGGAAGACAAACATTATATAACAATAAATAAACAAAAGCAGTAAAGGTCGGCCAAGGCACGAGGCTCGTGTTTAACACGATCCCCTTAAAACAAATTCGTCGTCTGTTTCCCTGGGTACAACGGACAAAGCAGATGTACTGCCGGATTTGGACAAACTTGCTTGAAAATTCATGGAAGCAGTTGCGTGATCTTAACCAAAAAAGAACTGTTGGAAATTCGTTTGAAAGTAAATGGAGCTGCGAATTTTGATCTTTCAAAACTTAACTATTTCTTAACTGAGAATTATTCAAATCTTAAGAATGAGGATCTTGATAAATTCTTGATTTAGAGAAAAAGATAAAAGAACTTGAAAATACACTTCTCAAAACGGGACAATCAATTCAGACAATGCATATGCTTACTGCTAAGCCAAGTCCGTATTTGGATGGAAAACAAGCGCTTGGTTATCAAAATCCTTGACATCTCAAGACCGCTATCAAATATAAGAAATGTTTGTACGATGCTGAACTAGTGCTGAATAGAAATGTACAAGCTTTGTGTTCCTAATTCTCTTGAGACCATACAACTAGCTTCTGAAAGTCGAAACTTTAATGGTGAAAACAAAGTCAGTTTTGATTACACAAAATTAAACAAGCTTTATGATGACTTCGTATCACAAAAGGTCAAATCTAAAGAACATTTTTTTTCCAGAAATGATCCTTACCAAAACTGTCTTTTATCAGAGGAAGAATTTCCTAGAATCGATTTTTCAAAGAAAACTTGTAATATAGAAGAACATCTTGGACTAACTCAACCAATACTCCTGTGAGTGAAGGAATGCAGGCGTTTAAAATGTTGAAAGAAAAAATTGATTTACTTCATAGAATAATTGATGGTAACTTGGTCGTTACTTCTGATATTTTCCGTTTATGAGTTGACTATGAAGTTTACACCATCGTAAAAGAACAACTTGCACCGATGTTAAGATTTTGAAAACTCGCGTTCTCAATTTTGAAAAAGACTTAAAAGCGGAAATGACAGAAGATTTGGCATACCTCCATTCTCTTGAAAAAGTTATTGAGTTTCTCAAGTCTGAAAACAAAAAGATTTCTAAATTGAAATATGTCATTGATCGACTTTTGGAATATGTTGTAGAAACTGATATCAATTCCATTATCATGCAAACATGTGGAACTGAGGACTATGAAAAACTCCTAACCGAGATCTCCATTAAAACTGTTAAATATGAACGCTTTCTCGAAAAGCTCGAAAAGGAAAACACTCGTATTTTTAAATAACTTGATTCAAAATCAGAAGAGTTTAAATATACTAAACTTTCTTACTCAGAAGGGAAAAATCTCAATCGAGAAAGTATCCTCAGAGGACAACATTGCCGACATTCTCACAAAACCTCTTAAGAGAGAACCCTTCAAACTTTCTTAGACTTGGTTTAGGATTAATGGAACCTAGTGAGTAGATGAAACCGTAGCTTGAACCTTAGATTAGCCAAACACGACAAAAACCAAAACCTGAGTTTGGACCTGCGGATCCAACGAAAACAAGGGCAGAACCCTTGTTTTGGATCTGCCGGATCCGTGACTCACTAAGTCTGTTTTTATATTAAACAAATACCCTGTACTATTCATCACACTTCCCTAAAACATATCACCTACTGGAACTCGACTCAATATCAACTAAACTCACAATTTAGGTCATCTCCTTCTACAAATTTGTGCTTCAACTATCACTGTAAGTATCCTAATCATATGTACATTCCTGATCTGCGTCTAGGATTTCTATTTCATGCACAAAATCAAAACTTGGGGTTTAGGCATATTTTTAGTAAAATCATGAAACATATTTACTGAATTGCATATCAAATCATGTTTTTCTTAGTTAGAAATTGCATCTTGTAGTACATTATCATAATTCATCAAAAACCCCATGAGAAATTTTTGCTAAAATCTTCTCATGACTAGGAAAAACGGTTTTTGAACATTGTTCATACAAATACAAAAATGTTATGTTTTAAACATCACTTGCATAATGTCTCTTGAATGCTAAAGGGAATACATAACTAATATGTATTTTCGGGTACATTCAAATGAAGCTACATTGAAGTAGGAGTGTTTGGGTTATCTCTCGTTTTATCATAAAACTTGCATAAACAAAATTTTCGTGCATCAAAAGGAGTCGAGATAACCGTACCTCCACATTGTCCCCATGTAGGCACACACTAGACATATATACGTATTTTCGATAATTTCAACTAAACTATATATATTTCGTGTCTAGGATAATCATGCCTCCTGTGACTAATTATGATCACAAAGAAACCATCAAATACCTATCTAAACATCACAAAACTAAAGGACTTAGTGAGGAACAAGTTGAAATATTCAAAGCCTTAGAAAAACGATACAGAACCGTAGACCCCTCATTCTATGAAGGTAGCATTCTCTGAGAACAATTAGCCGCGATTCATTTCGATAGTTTTCTAGACATCGATGAGCCTATCATCCCTAGGTTCATTTTCGAGTTCTATGCTAGTGTAGGACTTAGTTCAAACGACTTTGGTTACATGAACATTCACTTCAAAGTCAACGGGTTTCAATTCAATATTCCTTTAGATCAATTTGGAGATGTCTTAGGAGTTCCAAATCAAGGAACTTGTTTCTATTCGGACAAGTGGTCGTTGACCATTCTAGAGTCCAACCTTGATCATTCGGCACCATATGCCACACCATTAACCGCAAAAGAAACCATTCGTGAGCATCTCTTTTTGCATAGGAACAACCAAACTAGGTTACACCGAGGTCGTCAAGTTTATAGAGATCCATTTGCCATGGAACTTAATGAACTTAAGCCTCAATTTAAGAAGCTTGAAGAAGTTTTGAGGGCAAATGTCATAAGCATAATAGGAAATAGAGACCATAACAATGCAAGTCTTTGATACTTGATGTATTGTGTGTCAAACCACCAACCATTCAATCTTGCTTATTATATCGCCAAAAGAATGGCCGATATTCTGGTTCAAGGTACCACCGCAATGCCCTACGGGATGCTTTTGACCCGTCTCTACAAAGCTTTTGCACCCATTCCTAGAAATGCTTTAGGATTTGTTCCCGACTACACCGAGATTCCACACACCTTTGTTCCTCTAAGTAATCATAGGGTAGCAGTAGCAAGAGGAAAACATCCTCATCCTCCTACATCATCATCATCATCATCATCCATCAGTGAAGAGGACGGTTTGCCAAACTCTAGGATCTCACCACCCGAGTACTTGAGTCAACTTCCTCCGATCCCGAATGAATCAGCGGAATTTAAACAAACAAAAGGAATGGTGAAAAATTTGGGCCGGTGGATCATGAAGCTTCACAAGAAGCTTAGCAAGAAGAGAAGTTAAATGAGTGTTTGGTATTAGACTTCTTCAAACAATGATATGTTGAAATTATGTGTTTCTTAAGATATTATGTTAGTACTTAACTTGTACGTGAACTAACTCAACATTGCAGGTCGATAACACTTGTTGTTATCAATTTTCCGAGATTAAGCCACTGTTTGGCTTAACCACTTTTATGGTAAGATATTATGATCGGATTAATCTATGTGTAAACGTGTGTTAGAACCTATGTATTTAGTATTTTTCTATCACATATTAGTAGTTACATATGATTAAGAACAATTTTCGGGATTTGAACGAGTAATGAAAATTTCGACATATGTTCTGTTAAGAAACTAAATCTCCATATGGCGGATATGGCGGATCCCATATTTTGGATCCGCCTGTTGTATCCTTTGGCTCCGCCAGTCATGAACCTGCGGATTCCGCGGAACCAAAAATTTGGTTCCGCCTTTGTTGTCGATTGGATCCGCAGGCTTCAACAGTAACTTTTTCAAAAATTCCCGACTAATCCCGATCCTTAGATTATTGATTCTAGTCTTTAGAATTCTTCTACTAATCATTAAACTCATTAGGATTATTTAGGAACACTTAGAATCATAAGAAATCCATTTCCTACCAAAATTTGAATATTCAAAATTTTCATGTGAGTTACCTTGTGGTTCCTTGAAATCTGTGGGAACATCACATCAACAGAATTTCCACTCACTCCTTGCATTTACTGCAAATCTTCTAAAATTCACTCAACTTAAGCTCTATGTTTTGACTTAAATGATGTGACTAGCACAAATTTTTGTTCCAAATCATTAGGAACCAACATTCCTCATTGGATTCACATCAAATCCAAACACACAGATCAACAAACCTTCTGTCTATAAATTAGAACCTCAGGATCATCACAAATCACACAACAACCATCACTACTCACTATCATTCATGTACCTTAGAACAACTATTATCACATTTCAACAATGCCAAAATCAAATAACTCATCTACAAGCAGACCCGCACGAAGGACAGCTCGTATGAGTGTCCGTCCTTGTTGCTTCGTGAACTTAGCTAATTCATCATCAGAGGAGTAATCTCCACTTAACATATCCTCACCAATAGCCAAGGAGAATTTTCTCAATCTTGCTACTCCAACACCATCTAACACCATCATCAACACACCACCTCCAACAATCACTCCTGTAGTAACCACACCACTACCCGCTCCATCACAACCTAATAGACACCTTCACCACAACATTCACCACAACTTCAGCCCCTAGAGTTGTTTAGAACTCCACCTTCATCACCTCATCCATACTTGGATGATTTGGAAGACCTTCCACCAAGGTCAACCAATCCTCCTCCCATGACCTTTGAAGGTCAAACACCTATGCTCTTCCATCCCATTTATCGAGATATTCAAGGTCCACTTTACCATGATGCACCACCACCACAACCACAAATTCACCAACTATCACCAAGATCCACCCTCCATGCCATAAATGAAGAAATGTAGATAAATCAACCCCAATCCCAACAAGAGATCAATGAGGAGCTAGATCGTCTCTATGCTTTCTTAAATATGGTGGATTCCCACCTTAGTGAAGCCATGGATCTTCAATCCATTTTGCTTGCCTCCATCACAACTCCACAAACAACTACAACCCAACAACCAACCTACATTCCACCACCTCCACCATCAAACAACCAAAAAACACCACCACCACAAGCCAATGAGCCCACCCTTCCTCCCAACTTTCCAAGGCATGATTGCTCACAGTGCGAGAGGACCGCTCACTTGGCCCAAAGGACCAACATCTTGGTCCATAAACTTCAAAACGAGATGCGGTTCATTTTGAACCATATTCTCGAATGCCTAAATCCAATCTCTCATCCTCCGCAATAGGCACTTTTTAGTTTCTTCCTAGTCTCCTTTTATAGGATTTCATAGGATTGTTTTAGGAATTTTCTATTTTTAGGAACTTTTCATTTTTTCTTTGTAACGTCATGGTTTGTGACTTGTCACAAACAAATTGTTAAGAATTAAATATTCTGAAGATTAAGTATCGGGAAATACTCTTAAGTGATTAAATTTGGTAGCAGTAGAGTTAAGTCTGGTGAGTACCTAGTTAAGTCTGCTAGTTGTCTGCTGGTTAAGTCTGGTCGTTGAAGTTAAGTCTGGTGGCTAATTCTAGCTATTAATTCTGGTGAGTAACAGAATTAAGTATGCTCTTCGAATGTTAAGTCTGCTTGCTGGAGATATTAAGTCTGGTTGACTGGATGGATAAGTATACTAAAGTCAATAATACACGGTAGATAATATCTTATCCCATGTGCTCAGTCATTATGTTATATTCACAGAACAAGTTGTAAACATAGATACATGTTGTATCTTAGTTACTGACACACATAAGCTAGCAAGTAGCTCGATATGTCTTGACAAGACTTAACAATATTGTAAAGATCTTCTAGGACTATAAAAGAAGATCTTAGCTTAGTAGTCAAGTGTGACTTCTAATTGTAACTAACTTTCATATCTGTTAAGAACATAGAACAAACACAACAATATCACAAGTCATAAGAACATAAGATTCAAGGTTTTGTAACCCTAGTGATAGTGAAGATCACTCGTATTATCTTGAATAATATTGAATCGTTTGGTGTTAACATTGCATGTTCATTATTCGTTACTAAAGCATTACTTTCCATTTCCATAACCAAAATTACCTTCTAAGTGTGGTTGAGTAGATTCCGCATACTTAATCATATTAACTCAATATATCACATACACAAAGTCACAAAGGTTTAACCACCAACAGTGTATCGATCAACCTCTCAGTTGGAATCAGAGCAAGGTTGATATAGTTGATTTAGAAGAAGAAGAAGAAGTAGAAATGGATGCACAAGATACTGCTACAAAGTTGCCCATGATCAAACAGAATGAGTTTGAGTTATGGAGGTTGAGAACTGAGCAATATTTTATGGTTCAGGATTATGCTCTTTGGGATATCATTTTGTATGGTGATTCTTTTACACTAGGTTATACAGATGTCATTCTGGTATGTGCCTAAACACATACTTTTATTTGACCAAAACCGGACCCAAATAGACCAAAAACTGACCATAAATGCCAAAGATATTGTGTTTTTGTGTTTGTTTCGATGCAGGTACGGATATCATGAAAAAGGGACAAAATCAAGCAAAATCCGAGAAAATGAGCACGAGACGTGGAAAAGAGATTCATAGAGCCGAAGCCGGGGAAAATTTCGTCAAAGATGATATTTTTGAAGAATGGCCCTTGGATTATTTTTACTTGGCAAAAATTACCCTTGGATTAACTTTGAAGAATGGCTGATATGGTCCTTGAGGTTTCATGAATTACACTTTTGGTCCTTGGCTAAACTAAATTTATCTTAACTCTAAACCTCAACCGGATCTAAAGTGCTTCGAATAACTTAAAACCAAACCCACCACTATCCTTCTAACCCACCTTACTCCCGGCCCACATCAAAAATAAACCAACCGACCCTTTTGCAAACAATTAAAACCATCCCACGTTAAACCCCGAAAACCCAACCCTCTTAATTCATTTAACATCACCAACCCAACAGCCCATTTAACACACAAGCCCAATCTACCAATTAAACCCAAACCCACCTAAAAAATTAAAACCGACCGACCCTTTCTGTTAAATATTAATACACAGCTAAAGCTTTGGTCAAAATCCCCATTGTCTAGTCAAAATCCCTAAGTTAATTCCCCAAGCAGCCACTTCTTCTTCTCCTTCCCCTAAACCACCGCCCCCTTAACTCCCTAATCCGCTAATCACCACCTCCTCACTACAAGCCAAACCACCCACATGACTATGTCGTTGGTCCCCCCCTCCACCTCATCGATCCGCACCAACTAAAGGATAAATCAACGTTCGAGATTTAAAGTTGTGAGGACCAAGTCGATCCAAGGGCCATCAAAGAAGCACAAACCACACAAGGGAACCCTCACACACAACAAACACACTAGTTGCTAGGGTTTTTGATAAGTTTTATTATAAATAGTTAAAGGCAGCCGGCCCTTTCTTTTTTTCTTAGGTTTATTTTTAGCGTTTTTTTTTAAGGTAATTTGTATTTTATTTTTAAGTTGTAATTTACTTTTGTTTTAATTTAATTTAAGTCGAGTTTTTTTTGCTTTGCTTCGATTCTGTTTTTTTTTAAGTTGTTATTGTTATTGTTGCTTCGATTCTGCTATTTTAAGTTGTTAGTGTTATTGTTGCTTCGATTCTGCCATTTTAAGTTGTTAGTAATTTAAGAAAAAAAAAATATGGTTAGTTTATGTTACTGCTGATGTTGGTAGTCTTTGATGGTTAGAATTTTGTGGTGAATGTTGAGGTTATTGTTGGATTTAAATCGGTTTAAGATTATTGCTTGTTGTTCTTGTTGTTCTTGTTGGTGTTTCAGTAAGCGAAAAAAAAAAAAAATAGTTAAGTTTTGCTTTAGTTTGAATTTTGTGGTGTTTGTGTTAGTTTGAAGTTGGATTTGGTTTAAGTTTCTGTTTATTGTTTGTGCTTGTGTTTTGGCTTTGGATTGTTTTAAGTTTCTTGTTTGAGTTTGAGTTTCAGTAAAAGAAAAAAAAAAAAAAACATATATAGTTTGTGTTTGTGTAGTTTTGTTCTTGTTTGTTTGTGTTTGTGTTTATGCTGATTGAATGTGTTTGTGTTATTTATTGAATGTTTGTTTGTGTTTGTGTTTTTAGTTAGTGTTAAAAGTTATTATCTGCGTATATATGTTTGTGTCTGTGTTTGTTTTGGTACAAAGTTATCTGTTTAAGAAGAACTAAACAAAAGAAAAAAAAATATAATATCAAAACTTGCTCGACCTGGGATTCGAACCCAGGTCTGCTAGACCACAAACCAAGCGACACAACCACTCCGCTCTTCAATCTTCTTTGTTAAAACTTTACAAAGTTTTATATAAAACCATTTTATTTTTACCTTTTTTTCTTTTTAGCTTATTGTGAGCTTTTGCTTGTATGCGGCTTATTTGAAAAAGCACTTTCACCTTTCATATTTTTTATAGCTTTATTTAAGTCTAAAGTATTTTAGTAAAAATTTTCAGAATTTTATTTTTAGTTTTCGTATTTTTAGAAATTTAAAATAGTTTAAATAGTTTTTAATTTATAAAAAATTATTAAAAAGTCAAAAAAAATATTTTTCTTTTTTTTTTTCCAAAATTTTCTTTTGTCATTTAGAATTTATAAAAATTATTTTGATACTCGTAGGGTTAATTTTTAAATATTTTGACGTTTTTACTCGTTCGTAGTTTATCGTTTACGTTATTTAATTTTCGTTTTTATAGATTTTAGTAACAAAACAACTCTCGTCTTTTCAAGCATTTTAATACCGAATCGGAAACGATATTCTCAATTTCACGCCTCGCAGGGAGAACGACCCGGGTACACGCTTATCCGGTTATTACAATTGGTTGTTTTTGAGTTAAGGATTTCAAGTTGACTTTTCTTCGTGAGAAGTTTGACTTGTGATATCTTTGACCAACATCAATTTTTGGCGCCGTTGCCGGGGAGGTGTGTTGCGACAATATCGTCACGGTTTGACGATTAGTGACTTGAAGAACCTTCCTCGTGAAGTTTCGTAAAAATCTTGTAAATATTTTCTATCCAAAAACCAAAAAAATTGAAAAATCCAAAAAACCCAAAAATATTCTTCTTAACCTTAATGTTCTTGGTGCATGCGCACACGTTCTTCTTCGTCATCGAGTCCCTTTCTTGAACTCGTCGCAATTCCGCGAAGACGTAATCGTAGACGTGCTGCCTCATTAGTCGAACCCGAGATTCGTACTAATCCCGATCCTCCCATTGATATAATGGCGGAGAATCGCACCATGCTTGAGCTTCTCCAAGCACCCACCGAGGGTTATGGAGATGCTATTGTTGTTCCCCCGATCGTTGCCGATAATTTCGAACTTAAACCGGCATTACTATCCTTAGTAACGTCGAATCAATTTTACGGTTTCGAGAGGGATGACCCTCATTCCCACATTCGATGGTTTAACAAAATTTCATCTACCGTCAAATGTAGGAATGTTCCTCAAGAAGCGATCAAATTGCTTCTCTTTCCTTTCTCTCTCGAGGGGGCAGCCCGGACTTGGCTTGAAAAACAACCCCCTCGTTCTATCTTAACATGGGAAGATTTGGTGACGAAATTTGTGAACGAATTCTTTCCCCCTTCCAGAACCACAAGCCTTAAAAATGAAATTACCAAATTTACTCAAAAATTTGATGAATCTTTTAGTGAAGCGTGGGATCGTTTCAAAGACTTACTTCGCAAATGTCCTCACCACGGATTTTCTGAGTTGCATCAAATTGATACGTTTTACAATGGATTAAACCAAACTGACCAAGATTCTCTAAACGCCGCCTCCGGTGGTTATATATTGAATCGAACTACGCGTGATGCTTTGTCCATCATCGAGAACAAGTCTAAGGTTCGCACTTCACGAAGCAAGCCGGTTGCTTCTCAAGTGAGTGTTTCACCTTCTACTTCACATTCGATGAGTACTTCTAGCACGGATGCTAAAATTGACAAGCTCACGGATGCAATTCAAGCTTTGGTTTTCTCTAATCAGAAAAATCCTTCTTCTTCTACCATTTCTTCTACCCCACAAGCTTCTCCACCCGCTCAAGTCAAAGCGGTGGAAGAAAGTTGTGTTACTTGTGGTGGTCCTCATGCTTATTACAATTGTACCGCCACCGATGGCCGTCCTTTTGAAATCAATACCGTAGCCGGGTCTTACAACCAAGGAGGTAATCAATACCGTCCTCAAGTTGACTCGAGCTATCGTGCTAGCTATCTAGCAGGACCACCCGGTTTTCCTCCAAACAATCAAAACAAATTCAATCAAAACCAAAGTAGGGGGCAAAATGTTCCATATCAAGCCCCTACTAACCAATACCCGACCCAAGGGGTCAATTACACTCAAGGGTATCAAGCTCAAAATTACCCGGCCCCGATTGCTCCCTCTAATGATTTTTCAAATTACATGAAAACAAATGATGTAAAAATAAAGTCTATGCAAAATCAAATCACAAATTTGAAAAATGAATTTGAAAATTCAATGATTAAGCAGGGTAATGAGCTTAAGAACAAAATCGATCAATCTCAAACAAAGATTGAAAGTATGTTTGATACCCTTATCAACCAATTTCACCAAGCTTCATCCTCGGGAACTCTCCCGGGTAATACCATTGCCAACCCAAAGGGTGAATTGAAAGCTATTACCACCCGAAGTGGTAAAGCTTATGAGGGACCCACGGTTCCAACTACTACTTCTTCTTCTTCTACAAAAGTAGTTGACCGTGAGACCGAGGTGACAAAGGACAAGGTGCATTCTACAAGCCCACAAAGTACCGCACACGTCCAACCTTCGGTAGTCCCAACCCCAATTCCGGAACCCGATGTTCCGAAGTATCAACCTAAACCTTCTATCCCATACCCATCTAGACTTAATGACCAAAAGCTCCGCGATAAAGCTAGTATTCAAATGGAAAAATTCTTCCAAATCTTTCAAGAATTGCATTTCGATATAAGCTTCGCGGATGCTTTACTTCTGATGCCTAAGTTTGTTTCCACCATGAAGAGTTTATTGAGCAACAAGGAAAAATTAATTGAATTAGCAAAAACTCCGTTAAATGAACACTGCTCAGCGGTTCTCCTAAAAAAGCTTCCGGAAAAGCTTGGAGATCCCGGAAAATTCCTCATTCCATGTGAATTTCCGGGGATGGTTGAATGCTACGCCTTGGCCGATCTTGGTGCAAGCATCAACCTAATGCCGCTCTCTGTTTGGAAAAAACTTTCTCTCCCCGATTATACCCCCACTTGCATGACCCTCGAGCTTGCGGACCGGACCATAACCCGTCCACTTGGAATAGCCGAGGATGTCTTTGTTAAGGTTGGGAAATTCCATTTTCCCGCCGATTTTGTGGTGGTTGATTTTGATGCTGACCCCCGAGTTCCTCTAATTCTCGGAAGATCATTTTTGAGGACCGGGCGGGCTTTGATTGACGTGTACGGAGAAGAAATAACTCTAAGAGTTGATGATGACAAAGTCACGTTCAATATTAATCCAAACTCGAAACCTCAAACCGACAAATGCAATGTCGCTACGGTTGATCAAAAGTCCGATCCCGTAATTGCTCCTAAAAGAGTTGATCCAAACCTTTCGAGATTCACGGTCAAGAGCATGTCAGAAAAACGTGCTGAGCTCAAGGCCATGAAAATCAATCCTGGATCAAACAAATGGTTTGAGTGTTGTGCTGCAAATTCTAAGAGTGTTCTTGATGACGATGATGAAGACGAATCGGAGACCACAACGGAAGTGGTGGAAATTGCTAGCTCTAAGAGCACACCACTTGTCCCATCTCCGGAAACGATTTATCGAATTGAGACTATTAATTCTATACCTCTTACTCCAAATTCTGAACCAAACGTTTCCGACTCTTCCCATCCTTCTCCTCCGATTGAGGGAAGTGTTATCTCGAGGGAAGAGATCGAGGTGTTCTTTGATGATGCTCCAATTTCGCCGGAAATTGTTGAGCCCGATTGTGATCCGGGGGGAGACGCTCCGTTGTTTGAAAAAATGATATTTGATGAACCAATATTTTCTCTCCCCCCGAAGAAAGTTGTTATTGAGGAAAAGCAGTCTGATCCTGTGGAGCTCGAGCTCAAGGATGCTTTTCCCGAATATGAGAGTTTCATATTTGATACTAAGAGTAGTGGCAATCCCACTTCTCATCCTGATTATTCACTCTCGGCTTACGAAGCCTTTTCCTTTGATATCGATCATTCGGAAGAGACGGGTAGTGGCAGTACCACTTCCCATTCTTATCTCTCTCTTCCCGAGTATGAGTCATTTCATTTTGATGTGAATGATCGTTATCATGAGGAGTTCTCCGATGAACTCCTTCATATATCTCCTCCGGAATATGATCATTTCTATTTTGATCTTGAGGAAGATACTTGTCTGGGGGGAGGTGTGCTTGATTATAAGAATTTACTTATTGAAAATTTCATCCAACCCTCCCTCCCGTTCAAGAAAATATTGCTTTTGGTGATGAAGAATTTTTTATGATAGTCATAAAAATCTTTCTTCTCTTCATCACATTTGTTGTGATTTCTCATCTCTTTCACTCCTTCGGGAGTGAGGACACCATCTTTGACCCCGGTATCGGCCCTAATAGTTTCTACTATTAAAATACCGCGGGTATCTCATCGGAGTGGAACTTTCGTATGCTTCAGTGTTTATCCAAACATCTTGAACGAAAGTCCGATGGAGATTTCTTTTTCCACATGCTCCCCCATGGACAAATGAATTCGGGGCGAGTCTAAGCTTTCCGACTCGATACCAAAACAAGCGCTTCGTGGGAGGCACCCCATGCTTATCCATCTACTTTCTAATAAGTGACGTGAGGAGGGTTACCTCTTCCATTTGTTGTGTTTCGTGGTTTTCTGTGCTGTGTTCAGGTTTACCCGATGATGAAGACTCTCGTGCTCATGGTTCTGCATTCTCTCCACTCGAGTTTCATCATTCGTTGCTCATCCGATATCCTTAATCTTATCATTTTACGTTTATCTTTGGCATAATTAATAAACGGCCTTAGATTTATGTAGGAGAACCCTTACCTTTAAGACATTGAGGACAATGTCTCGTTTTAGTCTGGGGGGGTAATCTTTCGATTTGATTTTTGCCTTGCATTTTTGCCATTTTCTCTCGCAACCCCGTTTTTCCTCAAAATTTGAAAAAATTCAAAAAAAAAAAAAAAAAAAAAAAAAAAAATCCAAAAAAATGAGAAAATTTTAAAATTTTTTTTGCAAAAATATAATAAATTTTGACATTTTTGTTGACTTTCCGCTGGTGAGAGTAGGAATAAAATTCTGACTTGACCGGGCGTGTTGAGCCCTAGCTTGTTCCCTTAACCGTTTATAATCTATAAGCTTGTGCTAGTCTTTTACACAAGGAGCTATAAAACGCGAATTCTTTTAAGAGTTTGCAAGTTCCCGTATTTGACTTTATATATGCATGGCTTGATTATAAGGCTAAGCATTCGCGGATCTTATTATTTAAGATTTTAAATTTGCGAAGAACGAGAAATGATAGAGTTGTTTATAAGTTAGATTGCTAAACGTGGAGTAGTTGGATCTCTTTAAAGCTCATCGAAGTTATTTGTGGCTTTTTGTTCCCATAAGCTTGTTTCACAAAAAAAAAATAGTAATCTAGGAATAATTAAAGGTATTTTGGTTTTGGCGATAATTAGTTTTTATTTCTTCCTTAGAGAATTCTTGCTTATGAAAGTTGGGTACACATCAAGGTACTGTCAGTGTTACGGTGTAATAGACTATTCCATCTTGCCGGCTCGCAACCGATGTTGGGATTGTTATAAAAGCCGTAGGACTTGGGGTTTGGCAAATAATTAATGAATATGATAATGTATAATAATAATCCAAAGCCATAAAAAGTTTTCTACATCTTGCCGGTTCGCAGCCGATGTTGTAGACTTCTAATAAAGGCAGAGGAAAAATTCCAAGGTCATAATAGACTATCACATCTTGCCGGTTCGCAGCCGATGTTGTGATTGTTATAAAGGGCCAAGGACTAAATACGTTAAAGTGCTTTATAATGTTTAAAAATGCCAAACTTCGACTCCGGGGGTATCCTAATAAAGGCTTCCGTCTCTGGACTCGTAGATGAGTTGTTTCGGTCGCAAATAAAAGGGATATTCTCAAAATCGTGTTAAATCAGAGACCTTGATGTGGACCTCATTTTTGTATGCAACGGTTTCTCGAGGGAAGGTTTGGAAACTACTTAGCGTCTAAACTAAGGTATTTTTATCGGCTTAAAAATTATCGAAACGAGAATTTGAAGAAATTCATTTCTCACCAAAAATAAAATAAATAGAGGAAAATAGGAATTTGGGAACGAAGAGTCCACAATTAGCTTTCTGAGTAGTGTTGGCAGTCTAACTTGTAAATGACAATGATTTCGTTTTTAAGCTTAGTTTGGGGACTCGTGAAAAATCAGGAACGACGAATTTTATCCGTATGGTCACTTCTTTATGAGTCGTGTTTCCTGCTCGAAGAACCTAAAAGTTATCGTGAGATAATGATTGTCAACAAAGCCGTCACATGATTATGATAAAAAAATACAAAAATAGAATAAAAGGAAAATCGGGGAGTTTTTAGAACTTAAGATTTCTTAATCTCTTTTGAAAATTTTGCTACTTCTCAAAGTTAGTAAAAAGAGATTGGAAATTTTTGGTTTCAAAAACGTGTTTTTATAACATTGCGTGAGGACACGTCAATATCTTAGTCTGGGGGAATTTTGGTATGTGCCTAAACACATACTTTTATTTGACCAAAACCGGACCCAAATAGACCAAAAACTGACCATAAATGCCAAAGATATTGTGTTTTTGTGTTTGTTTCGATGCAGGTACGGATATCATGAAAAAGGGACAAAATCAAGCAAAATCCGAGAAAATGAGCACGAGACGTGGAAAAGAGATTCATAGAGCCGAAGCCGGGGAAAATTTCGTCAAAGATGATATTTTTGAAGAATGGCCCTTGGATTATTTTTACTTGGCAAAAATTACCTTGGATTAACTTTGAAGAATGGCTGATATGGTCCTTGAGGTTTCATGAATTACACTTTTGGTCCTTGGCTAAACTAAATTTATCTTAACTCTAAACCTCAACCGGATCTAAAGTGCTTCGAATAACTTAAAACCAAACCCACCACTACCTTCTAACCCACCTTACCTCCCGGCCCACATCAAAAATAAACCAACCGACCCTTTTGCAAACAATTAAAACCATCCCACGTTAACCCGAAAACCCAACCTCTTAATTCATTTAACATCACCAACCCAACAGCCCATTTAACACACAAGCCCAATCTACCAATTAAACCCAAACCCACCTAAAAAATTAAAACCGACCGACCCTTTCTGTTAAATATTAATACACAGCTAAAGCTTTGGTCAAAATCCCCATTGTCTAGTCAAAATCCCTAAGTTAATTCCCCAAGCAGCCACTTCTTCTTCTCCTTCCCCTAAACCACCGCCCCCTTAACTCCCTAATCCGCTAATCACCACCTCCTCACTACAAGCCAAACCACCCACATGACTATGTCGTTGGTCCCCCCCTCCACCTCATCGATCCGCACCAACTAAAGGATAAATCAACGTTCGAGATTTAAAGTTGTGAGGACCAAGTCGATCCAAGGGCCATCAAAGAAGCACAAACCACACAAGGGAACCCTCACACACAACAAACACACTAGTTGCTAGGGTTTTTGATAAGTTTTATTATAAATAGTTAAAGGCAGCCGGCCCTTTCTTTTTTTCTTAGGTTTATTTTTAGCGTTTTTTTTTAAGGTAATTTGTATTTTATTTTTAAGTTGTAATTTACTTTTGTTTTAATTTAATTTAAGTCGAGTTTTTTTTGCTTTGCTTCGATTCTGTTTTTTTTTTAAGTTGTTATTGTTATTGTTGCTTCGATTCTGCTATTTTAAGTTGTTAGTGTTATTGTTGCTTCGATTCTGCCATTTTAAGTTGTTAGTAATTTAAGAAAAAAAAAATATGGTTAGTTTATGTTACTGCTGATGTTGGTAGTCTTTGATGGTTAGAATTTTGTGGTGAATGTTGAGGTTATTGTTGGATTTAAATCGGTTTAAGATTATTGCTTGTTGTTCTTGTTGTTCTTGTTGGTGTTTCAGTAAGCGAAAAAAAAAAAAAATAGTTAAGTTTTGCTTTAGTTTGAATTTTGTGGTGTTTGTGTTAGTTTGAAGTTGGATTTGGTTTAAGTTTCTGTTTATTGTTTGTGCTTGTGTTTTGGCTTTGGATTGTTTTAAGTTTCTTGTTTGAGTTTGAGTTTCAGTAAAAGAAAAAAAAAAAAAAAACATATATAGTTTGTGTTTGTGTAGTTTTGTTCTTGTTTGTTTGTGTTTGTGTTTATGCTGATTGAATGTGTTTGTGTTATTTATTGAATGTTTGTTTGTGTTTGTGTTTTTAGTTAGTGTTAAAAGTTATTATCTGCGTATATATGTTTGTGTCTGTGTTTGTTTTGGTACAAAGTTATCTGTTTAAGAAGAACTAAACAAAAGAAAAAAAAAAATATAATATCAAAACTTGCTCGACCTGGGATTCGAACCCAGGTCTGCTAGACCACAAACCAAGCGACACAACCACTCCGCTCTTCAATCTTCTTTGTTAAAACTTTACAAAGTTTTATATAAAACCATTTTATTTTTACCTTTTTTTCTTTTTAGCTTATTGTGAGCTTTTGCTTGTATGCGGCTTATTTGAAAAAGCACTTTCACCTTTCATATTTTTTATAGCTTTATTTAAGTCTAAAGTATTTTAGTAAAAATTTTCAGAATTTTATTTTTAGTTTTCGTATTTTTAGAAATTTAAAATAGTTTAAATAGTTTTTAATTTATAAAAAATTATTAAAAAGTCAAAAAAAATATTTTTCTTTTTTTTTTTCCAAAATTTTCTTTTGTCATTTAGAATTTATAAAAATTATTCTGATACTCGTAGGGTTAATTTTTAAATATTTTGACGTTTTTACTCGTTCGTAGTTTATCGTTTACGTTATTTAATTTTCGTTTTTATAGATTTTAGTAACAAAACAACTCTCGTCTTTTCAAGCATTTTAATACCGAATCGGAAACGATATTCTCAATTTCACGCCTCGCAGGGAGAACGACCCGGGTACACGCTTATCCGGTTATTACAATTGGTTGTTTTTGAGTTAAGGATTTCAAGTTGACTTTTCTTCGTGAGAAGTTTGACTTGTGATATCTTTGACCAACACCAGGTTATACAGATGTCATTCTTGAAGGCAAAACTGATAGAAGAAGAAATACTGGACCAACTACTGGTGATGAAAGGATACAGAAGAGGAATGATCAAAAGGCAAGGAACTTGTTGCTTATGACCATTCCTGGTGAGCAAATGCTATCCTTTAGCAAGTATCCTGATGCAAAAACTCTTTTTGAGGAGATTTGTGCATGGTTTGGTGGTAATGAAACTACCAAGAAAACACAGAAGACATTGCTGAGACAACAATTTGAAAACTTTAATTCAAATAGAAATGAATCACTTGATAAGCTGTTCTCTAGATTACATAAGCTTGTCAGTCAGTTAGCTGTGTTGGGGGTTGAGATAGCCAAGGAAGATCTCAACATGAAGTTTTTGAGAAGCCTACCTGATGAGTTCCATACTCATGTGGTTGTCTGGATGAACAAGCCAGACATTGAAACCATGAAACTTAATGATTTGTACAACAACTTCAAAATTGTTGAACAAAGTCTAAAGAGGTCTGGAAACTATAGTACTAGTTCTGGGAATGTGGCACTTCTGTCATCTCCTAGTATTAGTAAGTCAGATGAGGTAGATGAAGATGTAGGTGTTTCTACTGCTAACTATAGTGGTCCTACTACTAGTTTACAGAAGAATGTTGCTGGACTAGGAGATCCATCATACTATGTATTCATGTCTAGTCAAACTAGTGGTTCTCCTTTAACTCATGAAGATCTTGATCAGTTGAATGATGATGATTTGGAAGAGATGGACATTAAATGGCAGGTTGCTTTACTTAGCATGAGGGCTAAGAAGTTCTGGCAGAGAACTGGTAAGCAGATTACCATTGATGGTAATGAAACTGCTGGGTTTGATAAGAAGAAAGTAGAGTGTTTCAACTGTCACAGGTTAGGACACTTTGCTAAAGAATGTAGAAACCCAAGGAAGCAGGATAATAGAAGCACATGGTATAGGCAAGAGAAGAAGAAGGAAGTCACAGTGGAAGAACCAAAGGCTATGCTAGCCATAGATGGTGTTAACTATGATTGGAGCTTCTAGGCTGAAGAAGAGGAAGCACCAACGAATGCTGCTATGGTGGCCACTGAGACTGCTCTAATGGCCTTTTCTGATTCAGAGGTAAATTCCATAATTAAATGTACTGAATCATGCTCTGCTCTTAAAGCTTATGAAGATCTTAAAAAAAAGATTTAATGATCAACTAGAACATTTATATGATGCATTAGCTAATTTAGGTAATCATAAAAGAGGTATAGCTGTTCTTGAAAAACAACTTTTACATTTTCAAGGAAATGAATCTAAGTTTTCTGATGACATGAATGCTCTAAAAAGAGGCATAGAGTTTAGAGATGAAATAATTTGTAGGCAAAATGAATCATTAGCTAAAGCTAAAAATAAAACTGAAAATGTTAAGATAACAGTAGATGCTTTAGATCATGCCTCAGATGGAGTAAATAAAATTTGGGAAACTCAAGTAATTAATAAAGCTAAGTCTGGTGTAGGATACAAGTCTGTCCCTCCACCATACAGAGGTGTTCCTTCACCTCCTGGTATTGGCCTAGCACACACAGGATTTTCTGAGTTTCAAGAACCAATAATGGAATATGGTTCTAAGTCTGCTGAGGGTCCTAAGTTGGAAAAAGTAAGTGAGAGTTTAACTAAAACTTCACTTTCTAAGGATAAGGTGTCCTATGATAGGAAAGCAGATGCTATAGTTGTTGAGGAATGTACAACTGATAGTGATGATGAACAGGTTATGTCTAAACCTGAAAAAGTTAAAAAAGCAGGAACAAAGGTTCCTAAAGTGGTAAAAAAGGATAGTGTTAAGCCTAAATAAAACATTAAACATGTTAGGCAACCAGTTAAGTATTGTGAACAATACAGAACCACCAACAAGCCCAGAGGTAACCAAAGGAGTTGGAATAACCTCAAGTCTCACCAACTAGGTGACGACTTTACTTTTTACAACAAAGCTTGTTATACATGTGGTAGTTTTGACCATCTTATAGCTTTCTGCAACCAATGGGTATCTGGGTATGAAAACAATAGAGTGAATTACAAAAAGGCAAACACCTAAACCTCACTTTCACTCTAGTTTTAATATTAACAGAACTAAACCCAAAACAGTTTCAGTTAAGTCTGGCTTAAAACAAGTTAATTCTGACAGACCATATATGACTGTTTACCCAAAATCAACAGATAAGGGTGCAAAAACATTTTACAAACATGCACCAAAGACTGTTCTAAGGCCCATTCAAACAAAAGCAGTGGTCCAAAAAGAAGGTTGGAAAATTAAGGTTTCAACTACAAAACAAGCAGTTAATTCGGCTAGGCAAGCAGTTAATTCTGCTAGGCAAGTAGTTAATTCTGCTGCTAAGGGAAACAGGGCAAATGCTGTTAAGGCCTCAGCATGTTGGATTCTTAAATCCAATGTTGCATCAACTGTTCTCAAGAGATTAAATTACATTGATGCAAGAGGCAGATCCAAGTCAGTAATGGCTTGGGTCCCCAAAGAAAACTAATTTCTTTATTTGTGTGCAGGGACATTCACCATCAGATGCTTAAGATCAATGAAATCCTCAGATAATGGATGTTCAAAGGCACATAAACTGGCAACATGTCACATCTTTAAATCATTGGATATGTTACCATCAAAGAAGGAATAGGTTTTAGAATTACTAGTAAAGATACTGGTAAATGGCAAAATTTGTTCAATAAATACAAATTTTGTTTGTTTCATGTTCATACAGTTAGTCATATGTTTATTCTAATTCAAGACAAGTACTTTGTACATTGTTCTTTTGGTTTTAGACTAACAATTTCAAGTATGAACACTGAGCACAAAGGAAGTTTCAAGTGAAATGTATGAGCAACAGAATGATGATACTAGTTGCTGACATAATAGGTTAATGATAGAAAGAGTTTGGAAATTTACTCCTCCTTAAAACTTCTTTCTTGAAACCTGATTATGATGTTTCACATTGAATTAATGGTTCAGTTGGTCAGATAGTAACTGACTCAACTCACTTTCTATCATTTTATACTTTTAAGTATAATGAGCAAGTCTAAGGACATCTGATAGAAAGAACAGCTAGTAAAAGTGAATCTAACACTTGCGTTAGAGGTAACAATTACTATGAGCTGGAAACCCTGTCAAGAAAGCCTTTTGAATAGGTTTATCTTTACACAGGCAGTTATTTATAACTGAAAAATATTGGTTCTCACACAACCAGAGGTTGCTTTAAACCGAAATCTTGATTAAGTGTCTGTTACACACTTAATCCCTTCAAAATGGTTGAAAGCATTATGAGTTTTAATAATCAAATCATGAACATACTGCTCAGTCAAAAGTTTCTTAAAAAGGATTTTCAAAAGGACTCAGTAAAACCATCCATTGATGGATAATGAGTCAATGCCCCATGAATCACCTCTCATAGGAGTTAACACACCTAGAAGTGATGAGGGCAACAAATTAAACTCTTAAAGAATTGATGGCTACATGTACAACATTTTCTGATAACAAGTTCTAATTGATAGCTCAGATGATGGGGAGAGAAATATTTTGGTACATTGTGAGAGATCTTCCAAACAGGGGAGGAAATGTTATTTGCATCTCAGGGGAGGAAATATAAATCCAAAGAAGGAAGATTAACCAATGAAAGGGATAAAAAGACAAGAGCATACAAGATGATGACATAGAGGTTGAAAATGACAAGAACAGAGCTGATTCTGGAGTATTATGTATATTCAGAAGGGATAAAAGCATTCAAAAGGAGAAAGTTCTATCTAGGTCAAACGGAGAAAAGTTTCAATTTCAGTTCACTACATTTGTTCATCACTTGCAAAGGCATGCTGATAGATTATTTCACTTGTTGAAATCATTGCCTCTTATAATTCCTACATCCAAGGAAATTGCACCATCTTTTAGGTCATGTTTGAAGCCTGAAGATGTGTACTGATATTGTTGAAGTCAAAGATCAGAAAGCAGATGAGTTACTGAGTTAGATATTAATCTTTCAGAATAGAAGAAAGTTCAGTCCAAAGGTCTGACTATGAAGTGTTTGAAAGATCTTCACAATTCCTCATTTAATTCAGAAAACATGTTGAAATGGATTCACATGTTTAGGGGAGGATTGTTGGGAATTAAATATTCTGAAGATTAAGTATCGGGAAATACTCTTAAGTGATTAAATCTGGTAGCAGTAGAGTTAAGTCTGGTGAGTACCTAGTTAAGTCTGCTGGTTGTCTGTTGGTTAAGTCTGGTCGTTGAAGTTAAGTCTGGTGGCTAAGTCTAGCTATTAATTCTGGTGAGTAACAGAATTAAGTCTGCTCTTCGAATGTTAAGTCTGCTTGCTGGAGATATTAAGTCTGGTTGACTGGATGGATAAGTATACTAAAGTCAATAATACACGGTAGATAATATCTTATCCCATGTGCTCAGTCATTATGTTATATTCACAGAACAAGTTGTAAACATAGATACATGTTGTATCTTAGTTACTGACACACATAAGCTAGCAAGTAGCTCGATATGTCTTGACAAGACTTAACAATATTGTAAAGATCTTCTAGGACTATAAAAGAAGATCTTAGCTTAGTAGTCAAGTGTGACTTCTAATTGTAACTAACTTTCATATCTGTTAAGAACATAGAACAAACACAACAATATCACAAGTCATAAGAACATAAGATTCAAGGTTTTGTAACCCTAGTGATAGTGAAGATAACTCGTATTATCTTGAATAATATTGAATCGTTTGGTGTTAACATTGCATGTTCATTTTTCGTTACTAAAGCATTACTTTCCATTTCCATAACCAAAATTACCTTCTAAGTGTGGTTGAGTAGATTCCGCATACTTAATCATATTAACTCAATATATCACATACACAAAGTCACAAAGGTTTAACCACCAACAGTGTATCGATCAACCTCTCATAAATTTTCAAGTAATGGATGTTATATTTATGCTTATGGGTTATCACTATTTGGCATAATTGATTTACTAACATTATTGTATGGTTGGTGAGAATTCTCATAATGATTTGACCACTTATACTTAGGAGCATATTTTTGATCAGACACTTATTTTTGACTTTTTAAAGTCAAATGGGTTGAAGCTTCTTGCTTAGTTGACTTATACATATGCATTATGCTACTTGGTTGGAATTATTCACAACTAACCTTTGTTTTTTAGCTTTTCTCAACCTTGAATCATATACGTTGATACCCTAGCAACGGGGAGTATAGATCGAGGGGGAGTATATCATGTACTAACTCATTATTTTGTAGCATTTCTCATCCTTGAAACGTATACGTCGATACCCTCGCAATGGGGAGTATACATCAAGGGGGAGCATATCATATTCTAACCATTTGTTTTGTAGGTTCATGCATCACAACCTTGGTACTCCAATTAGGGGGAGTATTATCCAAGGGGGAGCTTTTAAAGTTCTCAAAATCAATGCATTATCGTATTTGGTACTCCAGATTAGGGGGAGTAATCACCAAAAATTAGTTACCACATTTCGCTACGCATATCTTTTTTTTGTTTCGACAAAAAGGGGGGGATATGATTAAGTTTCATACATTGTTTCATACATACTGTTAACATCACGGTACATGTTTTTATACTTAAAGTTGTTTTCAAAACTTGCATAAAACCAACTTAATCTATATTTTTAAAAGACTCATACTTTGTTTATTTCATTGATTAAAAATACACTTTATGTTTTTTCATCAACAAAAAGGGGGAGATTGTTAATACAAATATCGTCATAAAAATGTTATTTATATTTTATGATCTTTGCTTAATTTTGTTAATGACAATTACAAAGTTTATTTTTAAAGCAAAGCGTAAATATAAGATTAAGTCTTTTATATTTATAGTGATAAGTCTTTTAAAACACATTTACACATTACAAGATTAATAGGAATAACATTACATACATATATACATTTACATTTTTATTTCTTAAATTAGAAACATTTAGGATGACATCATGACATGCATCATGAACATAATCTTAGAAAGATTTGTGAAATATCTTGTATAGATCTTCAAGCTAAAGAGTTGACATTTGAAGTTATGAAAAGATTGTGCAAGATATGGAAAGATTTGAGAATCTCTTAGCTGTCCTGCACTGGCGGATCCAAACCAGTACAAGGGCGGATCCAATTTAAGGGATCCGCTAAATCCGCCAGTTGTTGATCAGCTTTGCCTATAAATAGCAAGCTGATCATTTAGGCACTTTTATCACTCATATAGCTTAAAATATATAATCATTAATTTGCATATCACTAACCCATATCATTCATTTCATTCTTGTTGATCTCACTTTTGTAACAAAGAAGATCAAGCATGCAAGCTTCAACATACTTACTATTGCAAGTTTCATTAGTTAGGTTCTGTGTGATTTTGTATTAGTTCACACATCATTGTTATACCTTTCATTCAGTAGAGTTTGGTTAGTATTTTAGTCCTTAAAACACATAGAGTGTCGGGAGTGGTTGTACCCTTGTGAAAGAACCAACGGGAGTGGTTGTACCCTTGTGAAAGAACTAACGGGAATGGTTGTACCCTTATAAAGAACCCGGTGTTTAGCTTAGTACCAGATAAAGAGTAAGCGACGTGTAAAGGTATTCTCTGCCTAGAAAGGGAGCTTGTTTCATAGTGAAGAACAACTCTCGAGTTAGAGGCTCGAGGAGTGGAGTAGGGCAAGGAAGAGAGTCCTTGTAGCCGAACCACTATAAATACCCGTGTTGTGTGGTTTGATCATTCATTTCCTTACTTGTTTCATATATTGCTTGATTATTTGTTTTACTTTGAAATCACGTTAAGTATAAAAAGCAAATAAATTTTAAAACGGTAAAAACTATTCAACCCCCCTTTTAGTTTTTCACAAAGATTATCAAACATTTTTCATTTGTGATATTTAGAAATGTATAAAAATAGACGAAAACTTAAGAAAATGGACGAATACGTATGAAAACGGACGAAAACGTATGAAAGCGTAAAAACTCGTCTGAAAACGTATGAAAAAGGGATGAAAACATATGAAAACAAACGAAAACGTAAGAAAACGGACGAAAACGTATGAAAACGGACGAAATCAAACGAAAACGTATGAAAACGAACGAAAACGTATGAAACAGACGAAAACGTATGAAAGCGAAAAAGAAAAAAAAAAAAACGTGAATTAAAAAAAACGTGAATTTAAAAAAATAAAGGACAAAAAAATGTGTATAAATAAGAAAGACAAAAAGACAAGAAAAAGGAAAAAAAAGAAAAAAAGAAGAAGACATGGAATAAGGTTGACATATTAAATCTTAGGTTAATTCCCACCATTAGATCAAACTAGATGGATGGTGGTGATTTGTCCCTTGTTAAGCACTAAAATAAGGGTAACCAACTGAACTTTTCTCTAATATGAATTTATGAAAAGAAATGTTAAATCTTCTTATCAAATTCTGTTACTCATACTCCTACTTACAAAATAATTATGAGTAAGAGGAATGTTATTTTACATACCAAACTTTTCTCACATATCATGTGACTCATTCACACCCTTCATCTAAAAAGAAATCAATGGCTAAGATTAAAAACATTTTAATATTTCAAATATTTTTTTATAATTGAAATATATCTTAAACTGTTAATCGTTAAGCGAAAATAATTACACTATAGCGACGAGCATTTAATTATCTTTCTATAGGCGGGCATTTTGATATATTTTCAACAAAAAAAAAACAACGTTTTTTTCATGTTTTTTCGTTTTATTATTTTTTTTCTTCGTTGTTAAAACTTGCATAAAGAATCACATATGATATGTAATATCACATGTAATATTAGCGTTAAATCACATATGATATAACACTAATATCACATGTGATATTATTAGAATATTCAAATTAGTGTCTAATCACATGTGATTTTTTTATACAAATTTCAGTAACGAAAAAAAAAAAAAAAAAAAAAAAAAAAAAAAAAAAAACGTAAAAAGAAGGTGAAAAATATGAATATTTTTTTTTTGGTTGAAAGTATATCAAAGTGTATCTATAGAAAGATAACTAAATGTTCGTCGTAATTGTATTTTTTTTTTCGCTTAACGATTAACGGTTTGAAATATATTAATATTTGAAGAAAAAAAAAATGAAAATGAGTTTTTTAAATTGTTGGGATTAATCTCATCTATTAGATCAAGTAAAGATGGAGGGTGAAGATTGATCCCTTGGTATATAAAAAAAATTTTGTATGTAAATGATCTTTAATCTTATGAGGGCCCGTTTGGTTTGTTGCTAGGAATGACAATGGCTATCGGATTTAGTATGGGGTAAAATGACAATAGATATGAAAAAATGTATCATCACGATTGTTTATGTTTGGATGACAAAATATGATATGAAAAAGTGTATAGATATTTGAGTTTTGTAGTGGAAAAGAGAGGGGTCACGGGAATGAATTTCATAGATACCAAATTGATGTGTTATAAATCTACGGCTATTATATACCCATTTCATTACCAGGCCTACTAAACAAATACCTTGAATCGGATTAAAATCCATAGATCCATTCCGATTGGAGGATACCAAACGCAAGTACTCCGTAATACTTACGACATTTATTGATGGATACAAATTGGGTTGATAACACGCAACCACATTCACAAAAAACAATATGACAAGTTTCACATTAAATAGCCACTTTTCTCAGCCGAAAATTTATGGGCATTTATTCTTCCTTCTTTAATTTTATAGTCTATTTTTTTCGATGTTTGTAAAAGTTTGGTTAATTATCATTGAGACGAATCGGGTATATTTTGTAAAAGTAACGGCCTGTTTGGTTTGTAAGTAGGTTTATAATTAGATTTGAATTAGAGATTGTTTTGAAAGAAAAATAAAAGTGAGAAAATTAATAATTATTTAATTTATATATTTATTTGTTTCACTCATGAAACATGTAAAAAAGACAAACAAAATCAAAAAGAAAAAAAAAAAAAAAAGAATTGTGTGATTGAAAAGGGTTGTCTGATAAGAATCCATACAAAGCTAACTATATTATAGAGAATGAGTTTTTTTAAATCATTCCATTATCTTTTCTCAAAATTTTCAAATAAACAATTAATTTAAACTATCATTGTATTCCATGGGTCCCAAACCCACATAACAAACACATCATAACTATTGATAAAAATAGAGATGAAATTGTAAATAAAAATTGAGCAAGAGATTATAAAAATATATTATTTTTAAAAGGTAAATGAAGTATTATTTGATTTTTAGAGATTATGAAAAATTATTTTTTTATAATCTCATATTTTCTGTCTACCAAACAATACTTATATTTTGAATCTTGTGTGTCAAATATACTTACCAGTTACAAAAAAATTATTAATCACGATTCAGTTTAATCTAGACGATTTATGTCATTACGGAAATGGCCTTTGCGACACTCATTTTGCAACGATTTGGTTGCTATGAATAATGATGTTTGTTTGGAGCCGTTATTGCCTCACCCTTTTCGGATTTGGCATAAGTATTCTCGTGCCACTAGCTATGGACATCTGCATTAGAACTTCTACTCATTATATAAAGGAAGTTTCCACAACCCGACATTTCTTAACATGCATAATTTCTATAAGTTGATTGATATTTCTATAGACGTTTGATAATGTAATTCTTCATAAATTTTATGGCACATTTTCAAACACTACGCCAATTATTGCACTTTTAAAGTCCCAGTTCTATCAGTTACAGTATTTGTTAATTAAATAATTCAGAAACTTTCTTTAACCCATAAGATTCACAACATCTCGATGCATCAATAACTTGATCAACAGAGCCATCATAATCAAAGACATGTTCTCTTCACGTCGCAAGTATTTGCTTCTAATTTCCTTGAAGTTTCTACTTCTCCATCATTGTTTCCCTAAGATTTCAATGAATTCCTTAGATAGGGCTGTTTGGTTCACTGAAAGTTTCTGATGCAATTGTAATTTGTAAAAGGAATTGTAATTTGGATGAATTGTAATTTGAATTGTTGAAATTGGATCATGTGTTTGGTTCGCAGGATGTAATGTAATTCCAATTTTCGGCCTTTGTATGAATTCCTTTGTATGAATTCCTTTGTAATTGTTGAAATTGATTGAACCACGTGATTGAACCAGAAAGTGGGCCCAATGAATTATAAATATGTATGAATTCCTTTGTAATGTTATACTTTTCATCGCTATGCCAATGTAATTCAGATTACATCAAAAAGTGGGCCCAATGTAATTTAAATAATTACAATTCCGCCCACTAATCAGCCAAACACCTTATGTAATTGGAATTCGAATTACAATTACATCGAATTACAACGAATTCGGCGAACCAAACAGCACCTAAGATTTCAATGAATTCCTTAGATAGGCCCATCTAAATTTATGGTCATCTCCCAACCTCTCAATGACTCTAACCACAAACAAAAATCTTCAACTTGCATTTTGTGATTTTTGCATTGAGAACGGAATATATGTATATCTTGAATCCATTTTACTCTTAGAAAAGGATAAATCCTTCTACACATGCCTTTACTTTTCTATAAATGATTACATATTAATCAATATTTTCTTGTTGACAAGAAATTAGATATTAATCAATATTTAAAATAAAAAAATTCAATTACACAAATTTTTTATAATTTAAATATCTCATGAACTGTTAATCGTTAGATAAAACAAATTATGCTGATACGTCTGGGCCCGAGCCCATGGCCTATTTAGGTCTTAGGGTTTTACCCTACTTTGTCTTATAAATACTCTTGTAATCATTTATTAAATTCAATCAAAGTTTAAGATAAACAAATCTCTAGTTCTTCTCTCTATTTTCTTAAGGAGCTCGCACACGCTAAAAGTGGTGCCTTATCCCGATACAACCCCTAATCAGGTCGTATCAATTTGTGCTTTCATTGAGAGCTCTCGTTGAGAGGGTTTTTGATCAGGGTTCCAATTTAAAAAAAAAAAGAAAAAAAAGAAAAAAAAAGGGTACTGTTCATCGCGGGTACTATTCATAATTTTTTTTTTTTTTTTTTTTAAGTTATTAATCGATTGAGTGTTATTCATGGCATCAGGCGGCAGCGATCAAGACGTGGAATACGCACTCTCTAAGCTCTTGCAAATAGGTACGGTGGCCGAATATGAGAGTAAGTTTGTGGTACTTGCAAATCGAGTAACAAGGATCTCTGAATCTTTACTTACATCGTGTTATATTTCTGGACTTAAACTGGATCTACAATGTTTACTCTTACGGTCAAATCCCAAAACTCTGGACGAAGCTTTTTCATTGACCCGTGCGGCGGAAACATGCTTCGCTAACCTAGATATTTGGGAATTTTTGAGGTCCAATCCTTTAACTTTGGGAGAAGATTTCTTCAAAGCTCGTATCACCGAGGTTCGTTTTGAGACAATTGCAAAGGTCAAGAACACATCGTTGAAAAGAAAATAGATGTCATTCTACCATTAGAGGGTGAATTTGCTTCGCCTAAGGCTGAAGGGTCATTGAATGCTGATGAGTATATTGGAGTTGAAGAGGTTGTGGGTGGTGGCGAAGCGCTTAAGGTTGGCGAGGATGAGTTGAATAGAATGATATCGACACTTAAGGATGGAGGTGGTGAATTTGATAGTCGTTTGGATGAAATAAATTTGAATTTAAGAGAGGAATTAGCGGACTCTCAATCTGCATATTCTTCGTATCACCTTGAGGGCAAGGTGATTTTTGAAGGAGTGGGGAGTGTTATGGCATGGGTAGCGGAAGACGGAAGAATGGTGTTGTGTTATGTCCGAGGCAAAGGAATACGAAAGAAGAAAAAGGCGAAGGCTGCAATTCAAAGAAGATTATGGGATCCCGGATTACGCCAATGTTGCAGGAGGACGGACTGCCCAAACGACTCAAGAAGTCTAAACGTATGGCATAAAGATTATGTCATATAATCTATATTTATTTACGTGTCTTTGTTTAGTGTTGTTTTCATGTTTATTTAGGAAAGTCAATTAAGAATGTTTTAAGACAACACCTTGAGGGCAAGGTGGTTTTGAAGGAGTGGAGAATGATACGCCTGGGCCCGAGCCCATGGCTTATTTAGGTCTTAGGGTTTTACCCTACTTTGTCTTATAAATACTCTTGTAATCATTTATTAAATTCAATCAAAGTTTAAGATAAACAAATCTCTAGTTCTTCTCTCTATTTTCTTAAGGAGCTCGCATACGTTAAAAGTGGTTCCTTATCCCGATACAACCCCTAACTGGGTCGTATCATATGCCGTCACGACCAGCATTTAATTATCATTTTATAGACGGGCACTTTAATATACTTTTGACAAACTTTTTTTGTTCATTTTTTTCACGTTTTCTTAGATGTATCAAATTTTGAATTCCATATCACATGTAATATCGAAGTTCGAACACTAAACATCCGTACTAAAATTGACCTAAGTATTTATCTATAAATTGAATTTTTTTCCCTTTTTTGCAATGAAAACATACATTAGCGGCTTTTCAACGATATATCAAACACACTATAATCGAATTATAGATTATAGCAGTTCATTTATTAAACTTTCATACCACATATGAAAAAAATCACAGTTAGTAAAAAATCACATGTGATTGAGATCATTTGTGAGAAAAATCCATGTGATTTTATGTGTTTTATCCAATTAGTGTAATATCACATGTGATTTCTCATTCAAGTTAAAAAAAAAAAAAAAAAAAAAAAAAAAAAAAAAAAAAAAACGTAAAAAGAACCAAAAGAAACTTTGTCGAAGGTAACTCAAAATGCCCATCTATAGAAAGATAATTAAATGCTCGTCGCAATGATATATTTTTTTCACTTAACGATTAACGGTTTAAGAGATATTATAATTTGAAAAAAAAATGATGAAAAAGGTTTATTAAAAATGAATAACTGAGATTTTTCCTTTAGTATTTGAATAAATGTTGATTTAAGATCATTTACATATCAAACTTTATTTTGATACAAAGGAACCAATCCATGCCCTCCATCTTCATTTGATCAAATGGATGAAATTAAACTCAACATTTAAAAAACCCCACTTTCATTATTATTATTATTATTTTCAAATATTAATATCTCTTAAACCTTCAATTGTTAAGCGAAAAAAAATATTATTACGACGACCATTTAATTTTCTTGAGTATCCACTATTGTAGTTCAATAGTTTATGAATAGGCCTAATTTTTTTGAAGAGGTTCGTAAATTTTTGAACCATAGTGAAAAACCATTTCAATTTTAAGTGGAATGAAAAAGTCTAAGATTTTGAAGAGATATAAATTATTTTCTAATTTCTTTTTTTATTTTTATTTTTGAAAATTTTGGTTGTGTTTTATAATGTGAAAAACTTTATTAATAGGTTTACTAATACTTCCTTCGTCTCAAAATTATTGTCCCCTATTGACTTTTTCGGTATTTCTTTCGCAACTTTGACTATAAATATTTTTATTTTTGTTATACAATACTTAATAAAAATTATACCAATGAAAATATATTTAAAACTCAATCCATTCATATATTTTGTATCAAGTATTATGTAATATAAAAAAAAAATACTTATGGTCAAAGTTTAAAAGTAAAGACAAAAAAAATCAATATAGGACACTAATTTTGAGACAGAAGGAGTAGTACAAATCGGTTTATAATATGAAAATGTTCATAACTTGATGATGTATTAATCATATAAACCTATTTAGATATTCATCATAGTGGATGCCTTATAGTCCAATTTTTTCGAAGTTGGGTTGACAGAGCCTATTGACACCAATTGGTGGGGTAAATTATCTAGACTTTGTGATAATGTAAAAGTATGGTTAATATCATTAAGGGCTTGCTTGTTTAAATTTTGTATTAAGTCATGTTTAAATAACAGATGATTTAATGCAAACAGCTTTATTTTTATCACTTTATATTTCACGTCATCTTTTTCTATTAAGTTATAATTTTTTTTTTTTTTTCTTTTTTTTTTTTTCATATTAAGTCAATTAAGTCAAATTTAACAATACCTAAAATAACAAGAGCCAGTTACAGAAAAATTATTGATAACGATGTTAGTTTTAACTAGACAGTTTATGTCATTATGGAAACGTCCTTTGCGACATTCATTTTGCAACGATTTGGTTGCTATGGATAACGATGTTTGTTTGGAGCCGTTATTACCTCACCTTTTCCAGATTTTAATATAAGAGTGAACAGTGTAATAACACAATGGTATGTTGAGTCCAGTTATTTCGCAGGGTTGGGTTAATACATCCAGAGGTTACTAAAGTTTGCCAAAAATTTGAAAAAAGTTACTAAAGTTTTTTTTGTTGAATTAGGTTACTATAGTTTCCCACTTGATCGTTTTTCCTCTAGCCAAGTTTTTTTCACTAGTTTCGCAGTAACTTTTTTCAAATTTTTGGGAAACTATAGTAACTTAATTCTAATTTTTGGAAAACTATAGTAACTTAGTTCATCTTTGGGAAGCTATAGTAACTTAATTCAAATTTTTGGCAAGCTACAGCAACCTAATTCAACAAAAAAAAACTTTCGTAAATTTTTTCAATTTTTGACAAACTTTAGTAACCTCCGAATGTATTAACCCTTATTTCGCATCTTCTTATTCTCTTTACATTTTAATGGATTAATCTCAACCACACAAATTATTTGATCTAAAACTACCATTGTTAGTCACACCAAAATATCTCCACTCACATTCTACCTCAACGTCATCTTAGCTTTATCTCTCCATTTACTCCCCTCACTTCCTCTTACTTTTTACCCACATTGGTCACACCACCCTTACCTTATCAATTAAATACCCACTTTATACATATACACCTCACAAAATACTCCACGCACACTTAAAAGCCAAATAAATAATATATAGTTGCATGAAAACCAAGTAGTGACTGGCTCACCATTGTGAGACTTTTTTGGCCTCACTCATGTGTTACACAAACACCCCATAGTGGGCTCATTCGTGAGGTGAGGCTGTCACTCAACCTCACGCTTCACAAATAAGGGTACTCTAATGGATTAGTTCATAAATTAAAAAACATCCACTTCCATTTCTCTCACCCTTATTTTTTTTTTAATTAAAACTCAATTTCACTATTCTATTTTGAAAATAATATATCTAAAACCCTTTAATCATTAGGCGAAACAAGTTACACAATTATGATAAGCATTTAATTATCTTTTAATAGATGGGTACTTTCATATACTTTCAAATATTTTTTTTTGGTTTTTTATGATTTTTTTCGGTACGGCAGTCTGTATGATATATCACATGTGATATAACACTAATATGTAAGTTCAAACACTCAAAATATTGTTGTAAAATTGGCATAAGTATTTGTGTAGAACTCCAAATGATTGACCATTTTTTGCATTTAAATATTCAAATATTTAGCTTTCCTACCATATATCAAGCATAATTTTTGAACTTTCAAATCATTAAAGTTTATTCACTGAAGTTGGAGAAAATATATGATTTTTTATATTCAGACACACTTGATATATCACATGTGATATAACAATAATTTTTAGAATCGAAGACAGGAGATATAGACATAAGTATAATTTTTCGGTGCAAAAAATGGTGAATCTTTTGGAGTTGTATACAAATACTTATGTCCATTTTACGATGTTAGCATCAAGATTCATGGTTGTTGATCCCGGTTGAATACTTGATCGAATCCCTTAGCTTGTAAAGGTTTAGCTATGCTAGATAAATCTAACACAATTAGGTTTAGAAACTGACTTGTGGTTTATCAAACACAATGTGGAATCTTGTATTTGATCTTAAGAAGAACAAAACAGTAAGCAATGAATATCAAACTAAACACTTCAATATTATTAATAATACGAATACTCCTTGAGTATTAGAGTTTACAACCTTGAAGTTTTCTCTAGAATCGTATATCTGTATTCTATATCCTAGGTCCTCCTTTTATAGAATAAGGAGTCCTAGTCGGCTTACAATAACTTCCTATACAAGATAAATCTTTATAGAATCTTTTCTATATTTATCTAAACATACTTTACATAACAACCGACTCTAATACTCTAGCAACACTAACAATGTAATAGCAATACTAACTTTGTGTTCAAGCAGTATTAATCTTGCAGCAGAATTAATCTTCCATAAGCAGTATTAACTATGTAACCAACAACATTATCGACTTGGTGTATTTCCTTTGTAGTTCCTGAGCAATCTTAACAATATCAGCAGTAGTAACTTTAAAACCCAACAAAGGTGTCATCAGGGTGTCATTCGGGCCGACCCGACCCGAGTCAATTCGGGTCAACCCGACCCGACCCGAACCCGACCCGAGTCAATTCGGGTCAACCCGAATTGACCCGAGTTCTAAACAAGGTCGGGTTCGGGTATGTTTTTTTAGCCTCGACCCGACCCGAACCCGACCTGAACCCGATTGACCCGAGAAAACTAACAATTTACAAGGCAAAAAACTCGGGTTGACCCCAAACCCGAGCTGACCCGACCCGAATTGACCCGACCCGAGTTGACCCGAACCCGAATTGACCCGACCCGAGTTGACCCGAGTTCAAACAGGGTCGGGTTCGGGTATGTTTTTTTGAGCCGACCCGACCCGTCCCGACCCGACCCGACCCGAGTTGACCCGAACCCGACCGGGTCAACCCGAATGACACCCCTTAGCAATACTAACTTTGTGTTCTAGCAATATTAATCTTGCAGCAGAATTAATCTTCCATAAGCAGTATTAACTATGTAACCAGCAGCATTAACGACTTGGTGTATTTCATTTGTAGTTCCTGAGCAGTCTTAACAATATCAGCAGTAGTAACTGTGAAAACGTAGAGGGGGGGGGGGGGGTGAATACGTTACCGTTTTGAAATCTTTAAAACTTGTTGTATCAAATATCCGTTTAAGCTTGTTCTAATATGAAAGATGTTTATAACTTGCATAAGTTAAAACATGTTGTCACACAAGTGTCATCAACTAATCACAACACAAGCAATCACATAAAGCAAACATAAAAGTAAATTAGTAAGTAAAAGAAAGCGCAAACCAAACACGATGATTTATAGTGGTTCGGTCACGGAGCTCCTCTCCGCCCTACTCCACTCCCCGAGTACCCAACTTGAGAGTTACTTCACTAGATCAACAAGCTCCCTTCTCGGCGGAGAAAACCTTACAATCGTCGCTTACACTTTTTCCAGTACAAAGCTAAATACCGGGTTTTAGTTCAAGGTAGAACCAACCTAACGTCGCCTATAAAATTTCCGACACTAAGCTAGATGTCGAGTTCTTTTACATGGGTACAACCACTCCCGTCGTCGCTTAACCTTTTTTCGGTACTAAGCTAGATACCAAGTTCTTTACAAGGGTACAACCACTCCCGCTATGTTTTATGGCCCAACATAGAAACCTTGTATTTTATGGCACAAACACATAAACCACCTTATCTAGTGTGAATAGATTACAATGATGATCCATGACATAAATGGGTCATGGATATGAATGGCTAATCTAAATGAACTTCCATTGATAGGAAGCCTTCAATGGATGAATATCACAAGCTCCTTAAACTTGTTGTGATGGATCTTCATATATGCATATGGAATCTACATGAACTTCTTGAATAAGAAGTCTTCAATCATTGAGGATGTCAAGTGCCCTTGAATCTTCATATGTTGGAATGCTATGGTGGATAATAACTTCAAGATTTTCTAACCTTCTTGGTGGATCAGGAAGTATGCTATGCTTGTGATGGATGATGTCTCATGATCATGAGCTTGCTTCACAGGATCATCAACAGTGTATGCTTACAACATAATGAAGGTTAGTAACATTATGATCATTGTGGAAATGGTGATTAGTATATGATTCTACATGGTTTGCTACTGATCTAAGTGTATGCAAAGGGTAAAGGGAATGTGTGTTCTAGTGGCTTGAAACTATGGGTAAACAATGGGCTACTATTTATATGAAAACAGTTTGTACATGCCACGGATTTGGCAGATCCAAATAAAGGGATCCGCCCTTTATGCTGTTTGGTTCCGCCGGGACCTGACAACTAATATCTTAACAAATCTTTCCATATCTTGCACAATCTTACAAAGTCAACTATATTGCTTCAAGATCATTCCAAAATATCTTTCTAAATCTACAAGATTTGTAAATGATGTATGCCATGATGTCATGTATATATTTCCATTTTAAGATTTAAAATGTAAATAATGTAAATGTATATATGTATGTAACATGCATCCTAGTGATCATGTAGCATGTATATACTAGCTTAACTAATATATGTTTACCAAGATGTATCATGTTAGTTTGACACCTAAAGTGTACTTATCCTATTAAACTTAGGAAACATGATGTACAAGTAAAAATACTTGTTTATGCAAAGGTGTAAAATGAGGTTCTAAGTAGAATGACTAACCTTTTAAAATACTTAATGACCTAACTGTATTTTAAACATTCTAAATGGTTTGTTAAGGGTTTGATCATAATGCCACATAGCAAACATTTACGAACCTGTATTGTATCATACGAGGACTCGAGAAGTCGAGAGGTGTTGGATGTATGTTGAGACAAAATAAGATTACAAGTAATTTGTACATTTTACGTTATGTATCAAGTTACATGTTTGTCATCAATCAAAACAAATGAGATTGCTTGTACTAACAATCTCCCCAACGAGACTGCTTGCACTAACAGTAACTTTAAAACCCAACAATCCTCCCCTAAACTTGATATTTTCTTCCAAAATCATCAAGTTTCAATCTAAGCTTAAACCTTCACCAGGAGGATGTTTCCAAACACTTACTTTCTCATCTTCTTGTAATCAGCCCCATAAAATTGTTTCTCTATTTTCTTGAGAAGCTGATATACCATTTCACTCAATTTCTCAGTTTGAAGTCTAACAGATCCATTAAGCATCATATAAAGTGTACTCTTTTCCAGAGGATTTTCTTTTTCTACTAGCATGTAAATTTGAAGTCCTCCCCTCAGCATTACAGTGTGAACTCCACATGATTGATACAGCTTCCAAAGGGTAGCTTTGGTACTTTTGTATTGCTCTTTCCAAACTCTATCTTCACCATAAACTTCAAACATAATCTTTAAGTATCCCCAAAGAACATTATCTATCTCATTTTGTGGCCTTGAATCTCCATATTTTTCTTGATTAATGCCCATAATGTCTCTAAATCTTCTCTATCAAAATTTCTGAGCATTTGAGGAAATGTTACAAACCTTTGAGTCCTGCCACTAGCTCTGATTATCTCCCACCAAGGAGTTTTAGTCTCACCTTTATAACCATTCTTCCAATCAATGATAGGAGCTTTAGTCTGTAAAGGAACATCATCAACAAATGTATCACCACTGCCTACAAATCTAACCATTTGTTGTAGATTAGCTGCTTCTTTTTCCACACTTTCTTGAACCTGCTCTGCCTGCTCTGTCTGCTCATCTAGTTTCTGCTTCTTACTGCTATCAGCTACTAACTCTTCTCAAGACCTCTTAGAAAACCTCACCAACTCTTCTTCATTCATAGCAATGAAAGTATTAACCCTTCTGAAAACTATGTCAAACTCTTCTTTAATTTTGTCATAGGTCATCCCCTTGAATTGAGCTAGAGTAGGTGGTCTGTTCCTCTTTTTTTCAGCTCTTTTCTGTGCAAAGAACTTCTTTTGAGCCAAGAATTCCATAAAAAGCTTTGCCTTTTCTTCCATTGATAACTCTTCTTGTTCATCATCCCACATCTTCTGGGCTAACATGTGATCTGCTTCACATTTGGCTTGTATGTCATCCTAGGAGTTAATGAGTTCAAGACTTGCTTGTTCTTCCTTTTGAGCTAGCTTTCTTTTTGCCTCTTCTTCTTCAGCATCAAGATCAGCTTGCACTTGTCTTGCAACTTCTTCATCTATAACAAGTTGTTCTTGTTGTTGTTGACTGAGTGATAAATGTTTCTTCTTAGGTTCTTCAATCAACAAACCTTTGCCTTTGTCTGATGGTGAAATAGTCATTGATGGTGTTGTTGATACTGATACTGGTTCTTTGATCATAACTCCTTTTGCCTTTGGTCTTGTACTCTTCAACTTTGTTAATACCTGAGCTATAGTTATATCCTCATCACCTTGAATAGCAGCAGTACTAACCTCAGTCTCAGCAGCACTAACTTTTTCACTAGCAATATTAACCTCAGCACTAGCAATATTAACTTCATCACCAGCAGTCTTAAGTGTAGCAGCATCAAGCAACACTTTAGCTATCTTTTCAATACCATCATCAGCAACATTACCTTGTTGATCAGCAACAACAAACTCATTCACATCATCATCATCATCATCATCCCCAGTTGTTTCCACATCTACCCCAATATCCATATCTACCAAAGTTTCCTCCCCTGAAGCTTTGCTTGTATTCCTCCCATGTTTGGAAACAGCCTTCTCCAAACTCTTTGCTTCATCAGAAGAATCAACCCTGAAAGTATATCCAACCTTGTATAACCTCTTTTTTTTGTGTGTTCTTGACCTCTGTTGTCCTTCAAGATACCTAATCCTTCTTTTCAACCTTTTGATTTCAGTACCCTGAGAGATTTTAAGCTGCTTAAGTTCCTTCTTGAGACCAAGAACATCCTTTGACAATTTTGTACAAGTAACCGTCAATTCATTAATAAGTTTAAGACTACCCTCAACACTTCGGAGTGTGTTACCTCTCCCGAGTGGTGCATCATTGGGTGAGTTAGGCATAGCCTCATACCCAGTATGAGCATCTACACCCCCCATATTATCCATTTGGCTGGGACCTTCACCTAAATGAGTTCCAGAGGAACTTTCTTCATTAGAAGTTTCCTTAGATTAGGTCTTATTTATGTTATCACTATCCTGCTCTGCTTCTAAGCTAGTAGCAGTAGTGACAGCCCTTTCTAATCTGTGACCCTTCTCCTCATGCACAGCCTCATCTGCAGCCATACTAGCACCAAACTGAGGTAGTTGAGTGCCCTTTTGTGTGATCCTATGGGTTTGGGTCTTTTTTATTGTTGATGGGGATGTCAAAACAGTGGGTGTGTGATAAGCATCAGCTAGGATTGCTGAGCTTTCACCCTGATTTGGACCTAGTTCCAACATTTTTTGAAACAATGGTGTAACTCTACCTGAAAAATCCTTTCCCTCTCTTTTCATATTAGCAAAAATCTTTTTAGTATGAAAGGGAGCAGTATAAACCTTTTTATGAACCTTTTTCTTTTCAAATTATTGGTCCATAAGAAGTTGTAAAAATCTTGGATATAAGTAATGTTTATTAGAAGAACTATCCAAGCCCTTAACCACACTATCAAAAATTAATTTAGAAAAATTAAAGCTTTGATTTTGAGCCAAGTAGATAATAGCAGAAGCCATATTACTACTAAACTCATTCCATCCCGTAGTCTTTGGACTAAGACACTGTAAGATAGTGTGAATTAAGAATTTCCATTGGGGAGAGAAAGCAGCCTTTGAAAATTTTAAAGAATTACTCTGCTTTTCATACCCCATCAATGCAAGTGTTTCAAAAATTGTAGAATTTGGAAGATTTTTAATACCTTCAGCATCTTCAAGATGTAGAACATCTCGAACAGAAGCCTCAATAATAATAACCTTCTGCCCATCCACAAGGGCATGTATCTGTACTTCCTTATTAATAGTTTTGACCTTTGCAGTAGCCCAAAACTCTTTGATGTTGGAAACATATATAGTAGGGTTTACAGTTAATGCGTACCTAATATGAGTAGCATTAAGAAAATCAATGATTTTCGTAAAACCTTCACTCTCCCTGGGCTTTTGCAAGAATGCAATCATGTTATGTTGATCAGCGAATGACAGAGTCGACATTGTGAATTTTGAAAATTATTTGGTGGGATGTGGCTGGCATTTGCAATTAATGAGTAAAAAGATTTAGGGTTTAGGTTTGAAAGAGTTTTGATCGGATAAAGACACTTTTGGGAACGAGTGGAGGATATAAACCCTTATCGCTCACATTTATAAAACAGTACCCAGTTCTTTTAAACATAGCAGCAGAAACCTTGTAGCACTAATTTAGGTATAGCCACATTAACTTATACCTAGCAGCATAAAGTTAGTTTCCACTCCAAACAACCTTTTAATCAGCACTTCATCACTTCTCTCAGCTTATCCTGCAAAAGATTAGTCCCAAAAACACAAAACCACAAACATAACATAATTTACACTAATCACATCATCAATTATACTTAGCAATACTAAGTATAACTGGCAGCATTAACACAGCAATACTAAGTAAACTAGCAATACTAATTATAACTTAGAAACATTAACATAGCAATACTAAGTAAACTAGCAATACTAATTATAACTTAGCAACATTAACATAGCAATACTAAGTAAACTAGCAATACTAATTATGACTTAGCAACAGAAACAATTTATTGACCTAAGAATAGTACTAATCCTTATAAAACTTTACAAAAACACAGAGAGATAAGAATTTTTCAAAGATTTATCATTCCAATACTAACAACCAAAAATTGAAATCTACCCACATCAAAAGCTTTTGTGAGCAAATCTGCAACATTGTTATCAGTATGGATTTTAACAATTTGAATTAACTTCTTTTCATAACAATCTCTTATAAAATGATGTCTTATCTCAATATGCTTTGTTTTTGAGTGATAAACATGATTTTTAATAATGCACATAGTACTGTTATTATCAATATATATTTTAGTATGCATAAAGTTGTACCCATAATCCAGCAATTGATTCTGAATCCAGAGCACTTGTCCACAACAACTTGAAGCAGCAACATACTCAGCTTCAGTTGTGGAATTTGCAACCACAGTTTATTTCTTGCATTGCCATGAAATTAATCTGCTTCCCAAAAACTGACAACCTCCTGTTGTTAATTTTCTATCCAAGCTAGCTCCAACATAGTCACTATCAGAGTATGCAATTAAGTCAAAAGGTGAATCTTTTGGATACCAAAGGCCTAATTTGGATTGACCTCTCAAATATCTGAAAATCCTTTTCATAACATTAAGATGTGAAACTTTTGGTGTGACTTGATATCTTGCACAAGCACAGACAACAAATATTATGTCAGGTCTTGAAGCTGTAAGATACATCAATGAGCCAATCATTGATCTATACAAATGAACATCAACTTCTTCACCATCTTCATCTTTGAGCAAGGGCTTGGATGTTTCCATAGTTGTTTTTGAAGGCTTCACATCAGTAAATCCAAACTTCTTCAAAATTTCAGCTACATATTTATCCTGACTGCTAAATATGCCATCTTCTTTCTGTCTAACTTGAAGTCCCAAAAAGAATGTAAGTTCTCCCATTGAACTCATCTGAAATCTTTCATGCATAAGCTTCTCAAATTCAACACATAAAGCCTTGTGTGTTGATCCAAAGATGATATCATCGACATAAATTTGAACTAACAAGATATCATCCTTGTGCCTTTTGATAAACAAAGTTTTATCAATCTTCCCTCTACTAAAACCATTGTCCAGCAGGTATGTTGACAATGTATCATACCAAGCTCTAGGAGCTTGATGTAGGCCATATAGTGCCTTTTCCACCTTGTAAACTTTGTCAGAAAAATTAGGATCTTCAAAACCAGGTGGTTGTGAGACATAAACTTCTTCTTCAGTAGTCCCATACAGAAAAGCACTTTTAACATCCATTTGATACACTACAAAGTCTTTGTATGAAGCATAGGCCAAGAATAATATGATAGCCTCAATTCTTGCAAAAGGAGCAAATACTTCATCATAATCAATACCTTCTTCTTGTGTGTATCCTTGAGCTACTAACTTTGCCTTGTTTCTGATCACAATGCCTCTTTCATCCTTTTTGCATCTAAAAACCCACTTAGTACCAATTGCCCTCTTCCCATTAGGAAAATCTACCAGTGTCCAAACTTCTTGAAGCTTGAATTGTAGAAGTTCTTCTTGCATAGCTTCCACCCAGCTTGGATCTTGTAATGCTTTGTGAGCATTCTTGGGTTCTATTTGTGATAGAAAACATGCAAACAAACAATTTTGAAGGTCTTTGTGACTGTTTCTTTGATGAAGGGATCTTGCAAAGAAACCTTGTTCCTTCAAATCTTTAACCATTTTCCTTGTTTGAACAGAAGACTTTGGCTCTCCAATGATCTGATCCTTAGGATGATTCTTGTGAACTCTTGTAGTTGGAATAGGACTGACAGGTACTTCTTCATTCAAATTGGTTGAGTCAGCCTCTGCACCAAGTACATCTTCATCAGTATCAAGATAAATGTCTTCCAAAATAGGCATGTTTGGATCATTTGGGTAGACATCAGCATCAAAAGATATGCCTTCCTTGTCAGTAACATTAACACTTGGCTGAGCAGTATTAACAGAATTAATATTGCTAGTGTTAATTTCTTCATTGGCAACATTAACACTTGGCTTAGCAATATTAACTGTGTTAGAACTACCAGTGTTAATATCATCTGATACATCATCCTTTGCTTGATCATCAGACTTCTTTTCTCCATGCAATTCTTGATCATCTAATACATCATCCTTTTCTTGATCATCAAAGTCATCTGCTTGTGAACTCTTTGACTCTTGAGTTGAGAAGGTTGGATCAGCAGTCCAAATAGGCAGCAAAATGTAATATTTGTCATGTTCTGGCTCCTTTCCACCTTGACCTACATCATTACTTGCTTTTGTACCTGCACAATGGTTAGACTCTGTTCCTGCAACAACTGGCTCATAATTCATAGTCTTGGTTAGAGAATCAATATCAAACAGCCAGCTTGGTCCATTCCTTGCAACATTAGGTGTACTTTCACTAAACCTAACATGCAAGTTCTCTTCCACTCTCCTAGTCCTACTATTGAATACTCTAAAAGCTTTGCTATTTGATGAGTATCCAACAAAGAATCCTTCATCAGCCTTTCCATCAAACTTGCCTAAGTGATCTATGGTATTTAAGATAGTAACAGGACACCCAAATGGTCTTAAGAAATCAAGCAATGGTTTTCTACCATGTAAAAGTTAATAAGGGGTCTTGTTATGAGGCTTAACTACCTTACTTCTATTCTGTACATAACAAGCAGTATTTACTGCTTCAGCCCAAAAAGTAGTAGGTAATTTAGAATCAGCTAACATTGTTCTAGCAGCCTCAATAAGTGTCCTATTTCTCCTCTTAGCCACCCCATTTTGCTGAGGAATTCTCGCTACACTATACTGTCTCTCAATACCTTTCATATCACAAAACTGATTCATTTCCCTATTCTTGAAAGTTCCATTGTCACATCTTATCACTTTAACCTTATGGTTAACTAGGTTTTCTACCTTGGTTATGAAAGCCTTAAGAATGCTACTAGTTTCATCCTTAGTTGCTAAAAAGAACACCCAAGTAAACCTACTAAAATCATCTGTGACAACTAGGCAATAGATCTTTTTCATTAAATTCTTTACAAATGTTGGTCCAAATAAATCCATGTGCAACATATGTAATGGCTGACTAATAGAGTTCACTACTTTGGACTTACAAGAAGCTCTATGTTGTTTTCCCTTCTAACAAGCAACACAGATTTCAGAATTTTCAAAAACTTTTGAAGGTAAACCTCTTACAAGGTTTCCCTTAACCAATTTATTCATTGTTTTGAAATTTAAATGACCAAGTCTTCTATGCCAAAGTTTAGATTCATCTGATGTGGCTTTTGCAAAGAGACAAGTCAAACCTCTTTTGGGAACCATATTCTTTAAATCAACACTGTATATGTTGTCTGTTCTAGGAACTTTAAGTAGAACATGACTTTCATCTGTCAACTTAAAGTCAGGAGATAAGACAATACATTCAGTATCAGTGAAAAGAACACTATTTTTTTGTCACACATTTGTAAGACACTAAATAGATTAAACTTAAGCTCTTTGACAAAGTACACATTGTCAAAATCTAATTTACCAGTCTTTATTGTACCTTTACCAGTGATTTTCCCTCCTTTGGGATTACTCCCAAAAGCAACATATCCTCCATCAATAGCTTTAAAATCTTCAAGATAGGACATGTTTTCAGTCATGTACCTTGAGCATCCACTGTCAAATACTCCTTTATCTTCCAATTCCACTTGTGGATTGCCCTGCACATAAAGTAAGAAAATCAGTTCATTTTAGGGACCCAAGCCAATACTGACTTGGATCTGCCTTGTGCATCTACATAATCATATCTCTTTAAAACTATAGATGCACTGCTGTGTCTAGAAACATGATCTAAAACCTTAACTTTTGGTTTTCAGACCTAACAAGCGGAGGACTTCACAGCATAAAAATGATTTCCCAAAACAGTATCAGTTATTACTTTTGGCTTAGTAGTAGAAACTACTGGCTTTGTCTTAGCAGCACTAATAGTTGTTGGCTTTTGAATAGGATGGTTTACAGTGAAATGTGCTTTGTTTGAAAACTTTGACAATTTATTTGCACCATTCACTGTTCTTTTGGTGTTAGAAGTACTAACTGACCTAGCAGTATTAGTTACTACTGCTTGTTTTGAAACATTTTGATTAGCAGTTGTAACTGATACTACACCAGATCTCATTTGCACTGCTCTTGGAACCATGTTTCTTTTAGCATGTGGGTGAGTATTCTTAGAAAAACTTTTATGATTCACCCTCCTAGCATAGTTCCACACTGCTTTTTGATAGTAATAACAATTTTCTTGTAAGTGTACAAAACTACCACAGTGATAACAAGCCTTATTGATCATCTCAAAGTCACTTCTTAACCTTTGAGATATCATACCATTCCAACTTCTTTGGTCACCTCTAGGCATGTTTGTGATCTGCCCAGGTTTCTCAGTGTACTTAACAAATTTCTTAGACAACTTCTTACTAAAACTAGGTTTGACAAATTCAATCTGTTCAACTCTAGGTTTGACTGGTACACTTTCAACCTTAGGTTCATCCTTTTCTTGTTCCTCATCATCATCAGACACCCAATCCTCAATAGTAGGTGCATCAGATTACTTTGTTTCAGTCTTAGGTTTGTCCTTATTAGATTCACTACTTTCTCCTAAAAACTTAACATTTGACTCACTCAGACAAGACAATTCTGGAATAGGAGGTACATACTTTCCTGTTATTGAAGGAGGAACTTCATGATAACCTATGCCACTACCACTCCTCATTAATTGACACTCAATTGTCTTATTAACACTTTCAGATGCAAAATCAAGCTTATTGACATTAACCTGATGTTTTTCTAATTCCTTATAAGCTGCATCTTTTTCTTTTTCAGCCTTTTCTAATCTTTTAGAAAGTACATTAACTTCATTTTCTTTTACAAAAAGCTTACTTTCAAGAACATTTACTTTTTCTACATATTCTAACTAATTTTGTTTGAAAAAGTCAAGTCTTTCCTTAACAGATTTTAGACCTACCTTATAGCCTAAATTGTCTAATTTTAACATTTTTACCTCTTCCAATAGCTTTTGATTCCAAGCCTTAAGTTCTTCAACAGTATCTAAACAAGACTTATATGAACAACTAGAACTGTTAGATACCTCAGAATCAGAACTTCATGCAAAAGAGTAGGCCATAAGAGCAAAGTTAGGTCCTTCAGCTACTTGATCACTCCAGTCATATGCTCCAAGACCATCACATTGAGACACCAAAGCTGTAGAATTTGTAGTTTCCACAGGTATAGCTCTCCTTGAAACTTCATTACTCTTGTTGTCTTGGTTCCTTGGTGCCCTACACTCTCTAGCAAAGTAACCCTTCCTGTGACAGTTGTAGCATTCAATCTTGGATTTATAAAAACCCAAGCTATCCTTCCCAATAATCTTGAGATTTCTTCCAGTCTTGTTCAAAAATCTTCTTGCCCTCACAGTCAACATTGCCCTCTGCCACTTCAAGTCCATCTCTTCAAGATCATCTGGATGGATCTGCTCCAAATCTTCATGCATCATTTGAGAACTAGTAGATGCACCAGCCAAGAAAGCATAAATGACAACATCACTCAAGTTATCAAGGGTTGTAGACCCAGCAGCATTAACTTGTGTGCCAGCAGTACTAACTCAATAAGCAATATTAACTACTTCATTAGGACTGCTAAAACTGTTGTTGGAGGAGGACACAAAAGCTAGGTTTTGTGTGCTTGTTGATGAACTAGATGACCCTTTAACTTCAGATTCATAAACTTTAAGATTGTTGTACAGATCATCCAAAGTCATAGTATCAAGATCATCCTTGTTTCTCCATACCACAGTATGTGTGTTCCACTCTGATGATAAGCTTCTCAAAAACTTTTGATTGACATCTTCTTGAGAAATTGAGACTTCAACAAATGCCAATTGACTGATGAGTTTCTGAAGCCTGTCAAAAGTTGGATCAAAATTTTCAGAACTTAAAGCAGCAAAATTTTCATGTTGTTGCTTGAAGAGGTTTTTCCTTGTCTTCTTGGTTGCAGCATTCCTTCCAGATCTTGTCTCAATTGCTTTTAGCAACTGTTTAGGTTCCTTGATGTGGTTGAAGGTTAACTGATGATCATTAGGAATTCCCATCATAAGAGTACTTCTGGCCTTTACTTCAAGCCTTCTTTGTGCCATGTCTTCAGCAGTCTTGATAGGCATAACAGTAGTAACTCCTTCAACAGAAGTTTCAGTCTTAGGTAGTTTATTTCCATTCTCTATGACCTCCCACATAGAGTAATCAACCATCTGGATGTACTACTCGATTCTCATTCTCCAAAGCTCATATTCTCCAGGCTTGAGCATGGGGACCTTTGATGCAGTGATCATGTGAGTAGATTCTGAGTCCATGTCTTCCTTCTTCAGTGAGATGAGTTGCAACAGTTTCTTCTTGATTCACAGTCTCTAGATCACAAGCTCTGATACCACTTGTTGATCCCAGTTGAATACTTGATCGAATCCCTTAGCTTGTAAAGGTTTAGCTATGCTAGATAAATCTAACATAACTAGGTATAGAAACTGACTTGTGGTTTATCAAACACAATGCGGAATCTTGTATTTGATCTTAAGAAGAACAAAACAGTAAGCAATGAATATCAAACTAAACACTTCAATATTATTAATAATACGAATACTCCTTGAGTGTTAGGGTTTACAACCTTGAGGTTTTCTCTAGAATCGTATATTTGTATTCTATATCCTAGGTCCTCCTTTTATAGAATAAGGAGTCCTAGTCGGCTTACAATAACTTCCTATACAAGATAAATCTTTATAGAATCTTTTCTATATTTATCTAAACATACTTTACATAACAACCGACTCTAATACTCTAGCAACACTAACAATGTAATAGCAATACTAACTTTGTGTTCTAGCAGTATTAATCTTGCAGCAGAATTAATCTTCCATAAGCAGTATTAACTATGTAACCAGCAGCATTATCGACTTGGTGTATTTCCTTTGTAGTTCCTGAGCAGTCTTAACAATATCAGCAGTAGTAACTTTAAAACCCAACAAAGGTGATTAGGAGGTCAAGGAAGCTCATAACATGAGTTGGGCATGATATAAATCTTGAAACAGAGTAGAGTGATAAAAAGGAAAAATGTGTGTATTAAGAAAAAATTTGCACATATACAAAATGGAGCTTCACCCTCTAGGAGAGTCTAGAGGGGTTTATATAGCCACCTATACACTAAACTATATGAGTATTACATAATAAGCCCCTGTTTATAAGTAAATATGATAACTAGTGCGAATAATGTAACAGTCGCTACTTTTCAGGCTAACATTCTATCCCCCATGTAATGACAGATTAGATTTGCTTACAATGTTTTCTACAAATAAAAATGTTGGCGCAACATTGATTAGGTCTCTTTTATGTTTTAATGATGACAAATAAACCTTCGCAACACATAAAATCACAAACGGTAGCCAAAAACCCAAAAGACCCAAAACTGGGTCTGGCATGCTGCTGGCACTCTAGCACGCCGGCCAGCACGCCAGAACTGGGTCTGGCACGCTGGCTGGCACGTCAGCACGCGGCCAGCGCGCCATAAACTGTTTTGGGTCGTTACAATTTTTGAAAGTCGGCTTTCCCCTTATCTGATAAATGTGGATCTTTCAATACAGGTATGAATATGTTATGTGCTTAATTAGGAACACTCGAAACGGGTTTTAAAATTAGAGGGATCTAAAATCACAACCTTTTGTTTTTGGCAAAACGCCAAGTCAAGTATTTTATTAAATGCCTCTAGCCAAGGCTTTTCTAAACCTAAGAGACTCATATATTTCACGTGACATCAAGTGAAAGTATTTGTATGACCACAATCTGTGTTTACGTCTTCTCTAATCACGTAACGGGTTTACTCCCTTATTGGTAAAACAATGTCAAAGGTGTCTTTGCGTAAACGGAACGTTGTTGTTCTTGAAGTTCAAACACTTGGGATATGAATCTTAGTAATGTGTTTGAGAGATATTTATGTATTGAATGTGTTTAGCATGCGGAATCTACTACAACACACTTTAAAAGAACACAAGGTGGTGAGTTTAAGTAAACGTGAGAATGCAATGAACAAATAACACAACTTTGGTTAACACAAAACGATTCAATATTATTGATGAAATAATACGGATGATCTAAATATCACCAGGATTACAAAGTAATCTTGAATCTTTGATTGTAAAGGATTTGTGATTTGAAGTAACTAAGTTACTTAAGAGATAGTTTGTTTTTGGTTATTGGTTGTGAAAGATGCATGCATGAAGTAGTGACTAAGATATCCTTTTATAAGATAAGGATGTCTTATTACATGTTGTCAAGTGGAAGAGTATTATACTATACTTTGACTATTATGTGCGCCTACAATTAAATACAACTACCCATGTACAACTCTGATAATATTCCTCTGTCACCACAGAAGACTAATCTACTTCTACATAACGTATAACTTTGTACAAAGACTAATAATTCAACTAAATATCTATTACAAAATATCTAATCGACTTGACATAAGCTTGGCAGGCTCTTCATCAACCAGCAGTACCTTCTACCCAGAAGGTACTGGTAGAACATCTTCATACTTGTTCAAAATCAACTAGCATGCTCTTCTCATCATTGGCAGGCTCTTTGACTTTGATCATTTTATTCCCAACAATCCTCCCCTAAACTTGTTATTTCCATTAAAATACACAAGTTTCTGATGAATAAAATACATACCTTGAGGATTTGAGAGAACTCTTCCAAAAACCTTTACTTTCTATCCTTCCTTTTTCTTTCATATTGCTCAGATATGCTCCTCAGCAAACTCTGAACAATTTCTGAGTTTTCTTCATCCTTGTCACACCTTAATCTATTGGAGATCATAGCTTTAAGCACTTCATAGCTAAGTGGATACTCTTTCTCAGCTAACATAAAGAGTTCTATCCCACTCTGTGTGAAAAGGTGATGAATATTGCTATGGCTTAGAAATTCCCAAGTTGTTGAAAGATCATAATAGGGAAATTTCCAATGAACATCTTTGGGATCAGGATCAAACATCCTATTGAATTCTACCCAAAGTTCTTGTTCCTTAGCATTTGTACTAGAAGTTGTGTCTAGCCTAATCTGCACTAGATTCCACAATTCTTCCAAATCTGCTCTATCAGATGCTCTAACTAAATTTTCAAAATTCTTGAAGATAGCAGACTGTCCCCCAACCCTTGATATTTTCCATGACTTACCAAATCTATCATGGTGTATTTCCCAATCAATTATAGGGTGTCTAGACCTAATTGGATCAGCATGTATGATAGTAGGTAAAGTAATCAACATTTTACTTACTTGCTCTGTGTCCAATTTTGCTACTTCTTTCTTCTGAGCATCTTTCTTCTTCATTGAGGGGTGTACATCAGATGGAACATTATAGTAAAGACGCTTGTAGGCTTGAAGATATAAAAAGAAGATTTCATCAGCAGATTTCTTCTTAAGTTGATAATCAGTCCAATTTGCCTGATTCTTCAAAAATTTCTTCATAAAGATTGTTTGATCTTTGTTAGTTTGGCCCACTTTAAAACCTCTCTTCTGACTTTCCTTCATCTTCTCAAAAATGTCAGCCAAAGCTGCTTCTTTGTATTTCTTGTTGATGAAAGATTCAAGTACTTCAGTCTTATCATCAGAATTGAGTGTCTTGTCATTTACTATATTTGCTGCATGACCTTTCACAATTGGATCATTATTGATAATCCATAACATCTGTGCATCAAAGGTCTCTTGAGCAATTTGAGTATCAAGAAGATCTTGAGCAGCATCTTCAGTATCTTTCTGCTCTTTCATTGCTGCAAGCATTCTTGAAGCTTCAAGTGCTTCTACCTCTTCTTGTTGAACCCTTTTGGCCTCTTCTTCTCCTAAAGTCATCTGAATTTGCTGAGTTCTTTTCAACTTCTTGGACTTTGGCTCATCTTCAATCATAATACCTTTGCCCTTATCCTTTGGAGTTGAATCTTGTGATGGAGCAGAAGATTGCTCATCAGCAATTAAAACCCTCTTTCTCTTGTACACTCTCTCAGCAGACCCTTTATACCCCATAGCCAATAACCTTTCTCTCCTAGCAGACTCTTCTTCTGCCCTAGCAGGCTCTTGCCCTGCTCCAACAGGCTCTTGCCCTGCTCCAACAGGCTCTTCATCATAAACTTGAGTTCCATCATGGAATTCAAATTGAGCCTGTTCCTCCTCTTCATCCTCATCTTCAGACCTATCCTTCCTCCCCTTTTTGGAAGAGTGATCTATCCTATCAGCATCTGACTGTGAAGAACTAGATAAAACAACCTTTGCAGACTTTTTACCCTGTAACTTCTTCACTTCACCCTCCAATTTCTTGACCCTCTTGACCAATTTGATGTTGATCTTAGAAAACCTTTCATTTTGACTTTTAAGAGCATTCTCTAAGAACTTCACCTTGTCTTTCAGTTCTTGCATTGTCTGAGGTGATTGGGTTTGTGGTATATGATGTGGTGATGGTGGTGGTGTTGCTGATGGTACTGGAGATGGTATTGGTGATTGTTGATGTGTTTGTGAAATGAAACCATGTGAAGAACTAGATGATTGTGTATCAGCAGATGGTGTTGGTTCTTCTGGATGTTGTGGTACCATTTCATCAAAAAGTGGAACTTCCTCCCCTCTAAAACCAATTCTCATATTTGAAAATACTTTGTGAGAAAGTTTTGGTGTTTCATAAATTGAGTCTGTGGGAAGCAACACATGTTGTAGTTTTCCAATGATGCAACCAATAAATCTTGGATACATCAAAAACTTTGTTTTACTTTTCACATTGTTTATCAATCCTTCAAAAATATATTTAGAAAAATTGTATTTTCTGTTTGTGGCTAAGCAAATGAGAGCAGAAGCCATGTTTCCACTAAATTGCTCCCAAGAGGTTTTCTTCTGGCTCAAACAGTGAAGGATTGTGTGAATCAAAAATCTCCATTGTGGAGTAAGATGCTTTTTCAGAAAAGTAAGTTTGTTAGACTCAGCATGATACCCCATTCTTTGTAAATTTTCAAAAATTTCAGTATTTGGTAATTGACTAATACCATCAGAATCATCCAAATGAAGATGTCTTCTTATGGATGACTCAGTAAGAGTCAAATGCTTACCATCCACTTTGGCCTTAATTCTTTGTTCCCCATTTTCAGAAGTTTTAATTTTAGCAGATTGCCAAAATTGCAAAATTTGATTTTCATAAATAGTGGGATTGACTAGCAAAGCAAACCTGATGTAGGAGTTGTTTAAAAAGTCCACTACTTGATGAAATGAGGCATTATCCTCTGACTTCTCCAAAAATGCTAACTGATTGTGACGTTGGACAAAATCTAGAACAACTGTGGAAGCCATAATGAAAATTTTGAATATGATGGTGGGATTTGTTGGTAGTACTGGTAGAAGATGAAAGGTGTATGTGAATTATGATAGTGACTGATGAAAGAAGATATGAGAGAATTACTTTTAACCGACAATAAGAAAGATTAAAATAAGTAAATGAAAAGGCGGTTAAAAAGATCTTTTATATGTAAAATATAATATAATATAATCATCAGTGAATTACATAACTACCCCAACGGCTAATTTTAACTACCAGGCCTAATGGCTAAAACTTTTTCTGACAGGCTCAACGGCTATATAGCAGTACCTTTTTATACTAGCAGTACCAATTTTGAACTACCAGTACCTTTGAAAGTTTTATAAAAATCCCTTATAGTTTTTAGCAAACTACCAGCTATCAACGGATTTGAGTTGTCTTTACCAAAAGCCGTTTGCTTATGGACTAGCTAACTATTTACAATTAAGTATGGTTAGTTAACAACCATATAGTTTTTGGTAAACTATCAACCATCAACGGATTTGATTTGTCTTTACCAAAAGCCGTTTGCTTATGGACTAGCTAACTATTTACAATTAAGTATGGTTAGTTAACAACCATATAGTTTTTGGTAAACTATCAACCATCAACGGATTTGATTTGTCTTTACCAAAGCCGTTTGCTTATGGACTAGCCAACTCTTAAGTTTGTGAAAACTTGGTGAGCTGAATACCAAAAGCCAGGATGGCCCAAAGATGGTGCAATTTCCTTGGATGGAGGAAATTTAGAAAGGCAATGATGCTGTGTATATTGGATGATTGGTTCAACAAGTGAAATCATCTAATGTCATGCCTTTGAGTTGAAACCTTGCTTAGTTTGATCTAGATAGAACTTTCTCCTTTGAGAAATGCTTCATCCCTTCTAGATATGTGATCTAACTCTATCTTTTTCAACTCTGCATCATCTTGTATGCTCTTGTCTTTTCTTTCACTAATTGGTTTTTCTTCCATTCTGGGCTATTAATTCCTCCCCTGAGATTGTTATCTCTCCTGAAATGAATTTAATTTTTGTTGCACCTTTTTGATTGGAAGAACTCTTGTTTTGTTATCAACCTGAAATGTGTTAGTTGCAAGCCAAAAGAACAAGATGCAAAGCACTTGATCTATAGCATTTTAAACATTCAAGCCTTTATATGAACAAAACATAGCAATTTTGTATCAGCAGGACCAATTATGAACTAATAGGACCTTTTGACTAACTAGCAGTACCATGTTTAAAATCCAATACCAGTTAATTTTATGAACAAAAACACATGTTTTTCAAAGATTTATCATTCCAATACCTCCTACAAGATATTTGAATCTACCTAAATCAAAAGCTTTGGTGAGAAGGTCTGCATAATTCTTTTCAGAATCAATTTTAACTACTTGAATTAACCTCTTCTCATTGCAATCCCTTATGAAATGGTGTCTGATTTCAATATGTTTTGTTTTTGAGTGTTGAACTGGGTTTTTAATGATACAAATAGTACTGCTATTGTCAATATAAATAATGGTGTTAAGAAAATTGTACCCATAGTCAAGCAATTGATTTTGGATCCAAAGAACTTGCCCACAACAACTTGCACCAGCAACATATTCTGCTTCAGTTGTAGAATTGGCCACCATTGTTTGTTTCTTGCATTGCCAAGAGATTAGTCTGCAACCAAGAAATTGACATCCACCAGTTGTGGATTTTCTGTCTAATGTTGCACCAGCATAGTCACTATCCGAATAAACCACCAATTCAAAAGATGATTCCCTTGGATACCAAAGACCCAACCTAGGTTGACCCTTAAGATATCTAAAGATTCTTTTGACTGCTGTGAGATGAGAGATCTTGGGATGTATTTGAAACCTTGCACACACACATACTGAGAACATGATATCTGGTCTTGATGATGTAAGATACATCAAAGACCCAATCATAGACCTATAATTGTGCAAATCCATATCTTCTCCTTCAGCATCCTTGAGTAGCCCTTTGTCTGGATCCATTGGTGTACTTGCAACCTTAGAATCAGCAAAATTAAATTTCCTTAGGATCTCTGCTACATACTTATCTTGGCTGATAAATATGCCTTCTTTGGATTGTTTCACTTGGAGACCCAAAAAGAAAGTAAGTTCCCCCATGGAACTCATTTCAAACTTACTATGCATAAATTTTTCAAATTCTACACACAAGTCTTGGTTTGTTGATCCAAAGATTATGTCATCAACATAAATCTGCACTAGCAAGATGTCTTTCTTTGTTCTTTTGATAAACAAAGTTGGATCAATCCTGCCTCTTTGGAATCCACTTTCTAGTAGAAAACAAGCCAATGTTTCATACCATGCCCTAGGAGCTTGGTGTAGACCATACAAAGCCTTGGTAACCTTGTAAACTTTGTCTGGATACTCAGCATCAATGAAGCCTGGAGGTTGAGACACATATACTGGTTCTTCAATCTCACCATATAAAAATGCACTCTTAACATCCATTTGATAGACAATGAAGCCTATGAATGAAGCATAAGCCAAGAATAGCCTAATTGCTTCAAGTCTTGCAACTGGAGCAAACACTTCTTCATAATCTACCCCTTCTTCTTGAGTATATCCTTGTGCTACCAATCTAGCCTTGTTTTCTGATCACTATACCCCTTTCATCTTTCTTGTTTCTGAACACCCATTTGGTTCCAATTGCCCTATGACCTTTAGGCAAATCAACCAATATCCAAACCTTCTGAATCTTGAATTGGAGAAGCTCTTCTTGCATTGCTTCCACCCAACTTGCATCATCCAAAGCTTTGTTTATGTTTTTGGGTTCAGCCTGAGATAGAAAACATGAAAACAAGCATATATTGGAACTATCATTCTTCTTTTCTTCATAAATAGAGGAGATAAACCCTTCTTCATCTGAAGATAAGACTTGAGATAAACCAACTTGAGATCTTGTTCTAACACCAGAAGTTATGCTTCCAATCACATCATCAGTTGAGTGATCTTTGAGAATTCTAGTGTTTGGTGTTTTAGGAACTTCATATGTAGTTGGAAGATTGCTAATCCCAACTTCTTCTTGAAAAGAATCATCTATTTGAACATTCAATGGCTCAGCAGTACCAATACTTGAACTGGCAGGACCATCTGAAGAACTAGCAGTACCATTGTCATTAGCACCACTTTCTTGATTCTCTTGATTCTGAGTTCCTTGATCTTCTTCATTACCCTCATTTATTGTGTTTGAAGGTTCTTCTTGACTTAAAGATAGATCCATACTTTTCCAAATTGGCATCCAGATGTAATCTTGATCTTTAGGAGTTTCAACATTGTCTTCAGAACCTGCATTTTCATTAGCATTTGTACCTGTAACAGGCACATAATTCATAGATTCTGAAAGCCTATCAACATCAAACATCCAATCTGGTCCAACTCCTTTCACATTTGTTAGTTTCTCTTGAAACTCTATGTGAAGATTTTCTTCTACTAGCCTAGTGCAAGTGTTAAACACTCTGTAGGCCTTACTCTGCAAGGAATACCCTATCAAATAGCCAACATCTGCTTTTACATCAAATTTGCCTAAATGATCTTTGGTATTGAGAATAGTGATATGACAACCAAAAGGTCTCATAAAACTTAAAGATGGTTTTCTACCAAAGAAAAGTTCATAAGGTGTTTTTCTATGTGGTTTTGTCACAAGAACCCTGTTTTGTACATAACAAGCAGTACCAACTGCTTCAGCCCAAAATGAAATAGGCAACTTAGAGTCTACTAACATAGTTCTAGCAGCCTCTATAAGTGTTCTATTCTTTCTTTCTGCTACTCCATTTTGCTGAGGTGTTCTAGCTACACTAAACTCTCTTTTTATGCCTTTTTCCCTGCAAAAGTCATCCATAACTCTATTCTTGAACTCTGTCCCATTGTCACACCTGATGACCTTAACCTTCTTATCAGATTGGTTTTCTACCTCAGTGATATAGGTTTTAAGTATCTCACTAGTTTCATGTTTAGATCTTAAAAAGAAAACCCATGAAAATCTGCTATAATCATCAGTAACAACTAGACAATATCTTTTTCCATTCAAGCTGCACACATTAGTAGGACCAAAGAGATCCATATGAAGCATATGTAAAGCCTGAGTAATAGAGTTTTGGGTCTTGGGCTTACAAGAAGCTCTATGTTGTTTGCCTTTTTGGCAGTCAACACAAGTTTGGTCATTTTGGAAAATCTTTTTGGGTAAACCTCTTACTAAATCATATTTTGCAATAGTGTTGATTGTTTTAAAGTTTACATGACCAAGCCTTCTATGCCAAAGCATAGATTCATCCAATGAGGCTTTTGCTACCAAACAAGTTAAACCTTCCTTGGGATCAATGTTCTTTAAATTGACACTATACATATTGTTCCTTTTTGGAATTTTAAGAAGGATCTGACTCTCATCAGGCATCTTAAAATCAGAAGAAAGAACCATACATTCATTGTCAGTAAATAGAACATTGTTCTTTTTGTCACACATTTGTGAGACACTAAGAAGATTAAACTGAAGTTCTTTCACAAAATACACATTTTCAAAATCTAGTTTACTGGTTTTGATAGTACCTTTACCAGTGATCTTTCCTTTTATTCCACCCCCAAAGGTAACATATCCTCCATCAAATGTTTTGAAGTCTGAGAGGAATGACATGTTGCCTGTCATGTGCCTTGAACATCCACTATCAACATATCCTTGATCTTCAATATCAGATGAATGTTCCTGCACATGAATAAACACATTAGTTTCCTTGGGGTACCCAAGCCATGACAGACTTGGGTTTGCCTCTTGCATCAATGAAATCAAACCTTTTCAGGATTGTTGATGCACCTTTTGATTGGATTGGTTTCCAAATCCAACATGCTGAGGACTTAACAGCACTTTCCCTTCTAATCCATTATGTGGTCTTTGGTCTATCAGTACCAATTTTGGCAATACCAATTTTGGCAGTACCATTTGGTCTAGCAGGACCTTTTGGTCTAGCAGGACCTTTGGTTTTTGGTGTCCAAATTTTTGTTTTAACCACATTTATCTTTTGAATAGGACTTTTCTCAACTTTTGGTACACTTTTGAAAGTGTTTCTTGTACCCTTTTCAGTTGGTTTTGTAATAGCAGGCTTATGTTGTCTAACAGTATGTTTAATATTTGTGGTGTTAGCAAAACTTTTTCTGGGGTGAGTAACATTTGTTTTAGACTTTGATTTACTCCCAGAAACCCATTTATTACAATAAGCATGAAGATGATTAAAGCTACCACAATAATAGCAAGCCTTATTGAACATAACAAAGTCATCACCTAATTGTTGTGACTTAAGGTTGTTCCAATTTCTTTGGCTTCCCCTAGGTTTGTTATTACATTTTTCACAACTTTCAACTGTCTTCAAAACAGCTTTAGTCTTAGCTTTAACTTCTACTTTCTTAGGACTAGTTGGTCCTACTTTGATTCCTTTGATAGGAATAGTCTGATCTTCATCATCATCAGATACCCAATCCTCAATAATTAGGACATCTGGTCTCTTATCAGTGAGCACCTTAGAGAGTGGAACATTCTTAGCACTCTCAGAAGGTTCACTTATCACTACAGGTTTAGCCAATGGTTTGTTAACAAATTCATGTAAACCTGATACAGCAAGATCACTACCTTGGGGACATGGAATTCCTCTATAAGGAGGTGGACATTCATTGTATCCTATCCCTGATTTTATTCTTTTATTCATCTGATTCTCTACTATGCTCCTAGTACACTTAGAAGCTAGTTCCAATTTAGTAACAGTCAGTTGAATATTATCTCTAGCCAATGTCACTTTAGTGCACTCAGTCCTTAACATTTCAATTTCTGTATCTTTCAAAAATATTTGTCTATTAAGAGCACCTTTAGCATCAGAAAATGTGAGTTCATTTTCTCTATAGTGAATGATTTGTTTTTCTAGCTTGGACATACCACACTTATGGTCAAATAAGGTTTGATTGGTTTTTCTATGTTCTAAAATTTCTGTATCATAAGCTTTACTTATGATTTCTAATTCTTTAAGAGATTCACAATTATTAGAACATTTGATAGTTTGTACCTCAGGAGTGGAGAATGCCATCAAAGCCAATTCATCAGAAGTTGACTCATCTTCACCCATGAAACTCCAATCAAAACCCATGCCATCTATAGCAACCATTTCTTTTGGTTCAGCAACTTCAACAACCTTACTCTTGCTTTCAAAGTTTCCTTTCTTCTCAAAGCTTTCTTTATTTCTGTTGTCAAACCCTCTACCCTTGTTATCCTGCTTCTTAGGTCTTCTACACTCTCTAGAGTAGTGACCTTTCATGTGGCAGTTGTAACACTCCACCTTTGACTTATCATAGCCAGCAGGCTCATTTCCATCTATCAGAATCTTCTTGCCAGTCCTCATCATCAACTTCTTGGCTCTAATGCTTAAAAGTGAAAGTTGCCACTTTATATCCATTTCTTCAAGATCATCAGGATGAATCTCTTGAAGATCTTCAAATGATAATACGGACCCATTGTGCTGAGATGTAAGAAAAGCACACCCAATTGTTTCATCTAATATGGATTTGGTACTACCAGAAGTACTAGTAGTACCAAAGGTTGTATTGGCAGTACCTTCTACTCTGCTACCTTGTTCTTCATTATCAACCTTTGAGATGCTTGGGGATGAAACAAAAGCCATATTTCCTGAACTTGACCCAGTAGTCTTCTTTACTTCATGCTCTACTATTTTGAAATTATTGTAGAGATCATTGAGACTCATCTGGTCAATATCTGACTTGTTCTTCCATACAATGACATGCATAGACCATTCTGAAGGTAAACTTCTAAGAAATTTAGAGTTTAGGTCTTCTTGAGTTATCATCACTTCATGGATGGCTAACTGACTTGCAAGCTTCTGAAGTCTATTGAACATACTGTCCAAAGACTCATTGGTTGTGGCTGTAAAGTTCTCAAATTATTGTTTGAGAAGTGTTTTCTGTGTTTTCTTGGTAGCATCATTACCACCAAACCTAGCCACAATTGCTTCAAAAAGGGTTTTGGCATCTTTGTATTTGTTAAAGATCAGAAGTTGATCATTTGGAATAGTCATCAGTAACATACTCCTTGCCTTTAGATCATTTCTCTTATGAACTTTTTCATCTGCATTTGATGGTTGTTCTTGTATTCTTTTTACAAGAGCATCATTTACTGTTGTAGTGGTGATTTGGGGTTTAAATGAATTGCCTTGTTCAATGATCTCCCAAAGTGCATAGTCCTGCACTTGAAAGTATTGTTCAACCCTTAGTCTCTACATTTCAAACTCGTTTTGCTTGAGTAATGGAAGTTTAGCTGCAACATTGGTTTGAATATGTTCAACATCCATTTTTCTTTTAAATTAGTAAATATCAAGCCTAGCTCTGATACCACTTGTGGAACGTTGTTGTTCTTGAAGTTCAAACACTTGGGATATGAATCTTAGTAATGTGTTTGAGAGATATTTATGTATTGAATGTGTTTAGCATGCGGAATCTACTACAACACACTTTAAAAGAACACAAGGTGGTGAGTTTAAGTAAACGTGAGAATGCAATGAACAAATAACACAACTTTGGTTAACACAAAACGATTCAATATTATTGATGAAATAATACGGATGATCTAAATATCACCAGGATTACAAAGTAATCTTGAATCTTTGATTGTAAAGGATTTGTGATTTGAAGTAACTAAGTTACTTGAGAGATAGTTTGTTTTTGGTTATTGGTTGTGAAAGATGCATGCATGAAGTAGTGACTAAGATATCCTTTTATAAGATACGGATGTCTTATTACATGTTGTCAAGTGGAAGAGTATTATACTATACTTTGACTATTATGTGCGCCTACAATTAAATACAACTACCCATGTACAACTCTGATAATATTCCTCTGTCACCACAGAAGACTAATCTACTTCTACATAACGTATAACTTTGTACAAAGACTAATAATTCGACTAAATATCTATTACAAAATATCTAATCGACTTGACATAAGCTTGGCAGGCTCTTCATCAACCAGCAGTACCTTCTACCCAGAAGGTACTGGTAGAACATCTTCATACTTGTTCAAAATCAACTAGCAGGCTCTTCTCATCATTGGCAGGCTCCTTGACTTTGATCATTTTATTCCCAACAAAATGTCAAGGGTCTCTTTGCGTAAACGCATCCTTTCCCGTTATGGGATATGCTTTACAATGAAGCAAAACACTTAGCTTGTTTGCATCAAGATGATTATTAATTACGTCGAGTTGTGGAAATTCATGATTATGGATACTCGACGTTGAGTTACTTGAGATTGTGAGTAACGTTTGATTTTCTCATCCAACACATAACCCATATTTATCTTTGTCAACTCATTTCTTTCTTAATGAAAAAAATGATTAAGCCTTAATCAATCATTTGATTAATCTCCATGCCAAACAAATCCTCCTACCATTTCAAATCCTTTCCAAATCTTATCCCGAACATCCTCTAACATTCCTTGTACTTTCATGTACTTCTTGTCCCCTACATTCCCACACCAAATCTTCCAAACATTCTCGTAACCACATTTCAATCCAACAACTAGGATTTCACCACCTCATCACCTTCTTCATCCAACCCTTTATTTCAAAACAAATAAACCTTCCTCACAAACCACCTCACTTCTCATCTCTAACAATCAAAATTCAAATTTTGAATCCAAGCCAAAGGCTCCCCATCACCTCAACATCCCATCATTTTCCAACTCACTCTTACACACATAAAACTCACTCCCTCACATACAACCTCCCTCACTCTCTTCCTCACTCTCTCAATCCAAATTTGAATCCAAACATAGGCTCCCCATCACATCACTCTTACACGTCCAACTCACAACCTTATCTCTTCTCCTCTCTCACACTCCAACATTCAAATTCAAATTTGAAATCCAAACCAAGGCTCCCTTCCATCACATCATTCCAACTCACCCAAACAAATCTCAACCCTTCATCTCCCCTTTCGCTCCAAGCATAGGATATTCCCTTGGATATTCTCTTCACCCAACCATACATCTCATCTAACTCAACCATGGTTTGTTCTCATCCCAACCTCACTCTCTCACTTCCCTCTCACATAATTTGAATTATAATTCAAATTCTTCCCTCTCTCTATCTCTAACATACACACTTCCTTTCCAAGCAAAGGAATATCCCTTGGCATATTCTTTCTCTCTTTTCTATGCCATGTGAGGAATACCTAAACTACCCATACCCAATTATCCTTTCTACCTTTCTCTCTTTGATAATTGGTTTCACTAAAACACTTCACAAATCATTTTTTACAAAATGGCTATTTGAGTTGGTAGACCTTGAGGATGAATAATGTAAATGTCTAAATGTGTGAAGTACAATTGGGGTTTTAGCAAGGTTGGGTATTTAAAAGACCAAAACTCAAAAGAGAAAAGACCAGACATCCTAGCGCGTCGCTGGCGCTCCGACACGCTAGCAGCGTGCCAGACTCGGAAGTCGTTTTCCTCATTTTGGGGTTTGGCCTATAAATAACCCACCTTGGCTCTTGTATTCCTCACCCATTGCCATTATTCTTTCACATAATGATGAACTCAAATAAGTACATTTTATTACTATCATTTATCCTATTAATTTGACTTGCTTTATTATATTATGTATGAGAATTGATACTTAATCGTTTACTTTTGTAATTCTCAGTTAAAAACAAGCATTTGGTGAAATTTGGCGATTTTGGACTAATTATGGAGCAAAAGAAGCAAGAAGTTAAGAGTCTACTGAAATGTACAAGATCAAGACATTCTGCTCCAGATGCACCGCATCTCGCTTATTACATACGGTGCATCGCTATCAAGATTTCACAAGATATTATCCAAGACGGCAAAGGACATGCGCCGCATCCAAGAATGAAGATACGCCGCATCTTCTGGCGGTGTACAAATATTCCTGAATATATTAATCTTGGACCCCACGCGAAGTTAAGTCAATGCGCCGCATCTACTTATTAGATGCGCCGCATCTTACCCTCAGACAGAAACTATAAATACCCCAAGACCAGACGAATTTCGTAGCACATAATAATACAAGGTACGAAGACCACAGAAACCTAAGGCCGAATTCGGACGATTAGGCAGCACAAGACACACCCGAACGAAGATACAAGAGCTGTAAGAAGGTCCTGCATGTATTTAATTCATTAAGTAGTTTTGTTTTATTGTGTTAGTAAACTTTAATTCATCAGGATTGGTGGCTTGTGTAATGTGAGGAGAAAGATTGCACTCCCTTAAAACTGCTTTCCCATCAATTAAAGTTTATATGTTGATGTCTTTGGTTACTACTTATTAGTGCATTGATAACCTCTGTGTTTATTAGTGGCCTGCGCATTTGACTACGGAAGAGAATGTGGCTCCCACGGTTGTTACTAAATTGATCACTTAGGAATGACTTTTAGAGATAAGTAATCATTAAGGGATTTCTCGCCGATAAGATTAGGACCAACGAGAAAGGGTTAATTACATACACTTCATATAAAACTATCAATAAAACAAGTGACAATCTACTTAATCATCAGGACAGGTCTTCTTATTGTCTCGAGTATTCATCTGTGTACGTACATGCCTATCGCTGATTCGTGCTCATTAGTTTAGTTTATTATTTAATTGCAACCAAAACGTGCCAGTCTCTCAGGCTGAACCCCCTTGCGTTAGATTAGGTTGTATAGCTAACTTAGAATATTAAAATACTGATTGGAATAACTAGATAATACGTTCCACTCTTAGTGATCGACACTCTACTTACCATTATATTCATACTGACCGGGTACACTGCTCGTTAAGTGTGTGTGTTATTGATAAGTCGGCTAAATATAAATTTAAAACTTGAGTAGGCATTAATACTGCTAAACCGCAACGACACATCGCACGCATCAAGTTTTTGGCGCCGTTGCCGGGGAGTGAATTGTTATTATCTGTTAATTTGATTAGTATTTTAATTAGGTTTTTAATTTTTTTAATCTAACCGCTAACTGTGTTGTATATTAGGTTAATTTGCATTCATTGTATTATTTGCGTATTTTCTGTTTTGTGTGTTATTTGTTTGCTTTTATTTGTGTTTATTTTCGTTTGTTTTATTTTTGTTTTTATTTTTCGTATTTTCTGTGTTCTGCTATCGTTGTACTGAGCTTATTCTAACGATACGGCACATCTGATCTCTCAGATACGGCGTATTGCGTTTAATTTTTATAAAATACAACGCGTTTAATTAATTCGATACGACGCATATTTTCCCTAAGATACGGCGTATCTGTTTTTGATAAAAAAAATTTTTCTAAACGTTAACGCCATACGACGCATCTGCTTTGGCAGATACGGCGTATATATTATTTTAATTAAAAACAGTTTTCGAATTATTAAACAGATACGACGCATCGATCTTTGTCGAAACGGCGTATCTTCTGAATAAAAAATCTTATATTTTTGAAATGTAACGAAAATACGGCGCATTAACTTTTGTTAATACGACGCATTAGATTTTAAATAAATATCGATTTTTGATTATTAAAACTGATACGGCGCATTCTAAATTTCTAAGCGGCGTATCTATTTTCTGAAAAAAGTCTGATTTAATTTTAACGATTATAAGATACGGCGTATCCAACTTTTTGGATACGGCGCATCGTCTGCAGATATCAGCTATTTTTATTCTTATATCCGTTTCTAAATTCATTAATTTCTCTTCTAGCGAACAAATCCTACTGATGATTTTACCTATGATGACAGGTTCTGCTATGGAAGACATGTCAGTGAACGGATATCTTGCTAAGGAACTCTTGCTTTCGGATTCATTCGATGTGAAAGTTTTTGATGATGTCAACTTCAATGTGCTCATGATTGATGCAGATTTATTTTCTTGGGAAACCCCTCTTGAAGCTACTTATAAGGAATTCAAGCGCTTATGCAATATTGAAGATGGGATATTCTCGTATGATTTACTAATGAGCTACACTGAAGATGAATTGGTACTCTTATGGCCCATCATTGAATCTAAAGGATTGACTTGGACTACTATCAAAGAGAATGATGGGAAATTCAAAATTGAATTCATGAACTCAAGCAATAAAAGCTGTGGTGGAGGCAATACCCAACCTATGCAAATTTCTTACATGCCTTATTCCGAACAGTACTGGGGATTAAATGAGAACTATCTGAACGATGAAAGAATTTATGCTGTGGCGGAGTTACTATTTCATGGCAGGTTGGTAAGGTTGATGGACATCTCCCTCGAAGAATGGCTTGAACTTAAATATGGTAGTCCGAAATTTGCCCCTGCAAATGAAGTCAAGCGGATTATGACCTCATGGTTGACACGGAGTTTCAGGGAGCAATTTAACGAGTTCATGGAGATAAGGAGGAAAATGATTGGTAAAGCTTGCTTTGACGTTGACCATGATCCTAACAATGTTGATTTTTCAGAGTGGTTGGCTAGTAAGTTCAATAACCATAAGAGCATGGATCGAGCTACTAAAGATGCGTTATGGGTATATTGGATGAGAGGAGAAGACGAAGAAGTAGAGAGCGACTATGGGTCGTCACTTCATGATTCAACAATCAATGAGGGCATTGAAGAATTATTCAGAATAGACATTGACGTGTTCGATTATGAGACACCCTTGTGCAAACAATTCAAAGAATTTAATTACCTTCTTCAAGTCGACGATGATGTGCTAACTGGAGATCTACCAGGATTCAAGACTTATGATGATTTCAAAAACACCTGGTACTACGAATGGAATGACCAAATACCATGGGTTTGGGATAAACCATGGGAATTTGAGCACATTAATCACACCTGTACACCTTTCGTTTTCAAGGATGGGAGTAGTGTTTGGCCGACCTGTGATTATAAGAGTGACGGAACCTGTAATGGGGGAAGTATAATTGGGATGAAACGGGTTGGAAACGATGTAACCTTTGAAGACTATGAGTGGTATGATAATGTTGAAGACTGCCCACAAAAAGCGGAGGCTTTGCAAGAAAAGGGTAGAATTGAATACTTGAAAGAGCTAAAGGGAACATCGAATACTACTTTCTGGGAATGGGTGCATGAACAATTTGATGATTACACGAAGCTTAGTCGACGGTTACAATGGGAATTGGAAAGAGAGTGGGAGGCAATTCAAGATGATGATAACAATAAGTCATTAATTGATGAACTTGATGACTATTTGATTAAGGATCCTTATTTTAAGTTTGTTGATAAAGACGAGGAAGAATTCACCAAAAGAAAGTTTCAACTACTTGGGATCCCTTATAATGAGCCACCCATGATTATTTCTGAAAAATTTAAAATCATCAAATACTCTTTGGGACCAGATGAGGAATATGTTGCGACGAAGACCAAGAGTTATACTAGATTAAGTCGAACGGAAGATAACGTCGCAAAGCTATACGGGAACATCTTTCGGATGAAGGAAGAAGGATGGACCGTGACAAGGACTAAATGAAGAGCTGAACGTGAGTCTAACTTGAAGACTCTGGAATAAAGACAAGTGCTGGCCGGGAGACAACCCGGAGAAAATTTTTATTATTCTGTTTTGTGTCGAGTCAGTCAGGCTGCAGCAGATACGGCGCATCTCAATCCTGAGATGCGACGCATCTCCTGCACTGGTCATATCTTACTTTATTTTTCTGCATTTTTTATTTTTGACTATAAAACTTTTTATCAGTTTATTTCAATGCGGCGCATCCCTGGTTAAGGATGCGGCGCATCTTCTATTCTGATCCGTAATTATTCCAGGCTCGATACGGCGTATCTTCTTCAATAAGATACGGCGCATCGACTGACCTGATGATTTTTATTTTTGTTTTTAAGTTTTATTTTTCCTAACTACTAATGTATTATGCAAGTTTGAACCTTTCTTAACTTAGGTGTGTTTAAAGCCTTGGTGGTATTATAGATTCCTGCATTTCCTGTGGATACATCAAATATGAAGCTTAAACGTTCTAATCCACAAGAAAGATGATTTTTGCTCTTATACAAATGGAGGATCATACCGAGCAAATCTCAGGGGAGTTTTTCTGTTCTAATTCTTTTATTTTCCAGTTTTTAACCTTTTATACAAACAACGAGGACGTTGTTTAACTTAAGTGGGGGATTGGAGAATTAGAACACTTAACACTTACTTGTCCTAAACTTTTCAAAATATGCTTAAAATGTGCTTAATATATCAAAATTTAAAAATTTTTAGCATGTTTTTGTTTAAGATCTAAGTTGCATAGCTGCACACATGACGTTATTTTCAAAAATTGTGATTTTTCAAAATTCACAAATCTATGAGTGTGCCGGTGACTTGTAAACTTTAGAACTTGGCTTGTATACTATTCGAGACCACCATAAAAGTATTATTTTTATAATTGGAATGACTTGTCTAAATTGGTAAATTTCTAGGATTACACCCAAATAGCCTTTATATGTTATGTGTTATTAGCTAACTACACTGGTTAGTTAACCCCCGTAAAAACCCTTTGTTACTCTCACTTTTAGAGTAAGATACCCCTAGAAAAACACTCAGAGCCATTCCTTTCGTTTCTTACACCTTTGTTAAAATGTTTCGTTACACCCTTACACCTTAGCCTACCCTGTAGATTAAAATCCGTGGTTGGTTAATTGCTTTAGGCAAAGTGTGTTTCCTTACATTACCTGTGTTCGCGTGCGTAATTCATTATCTATGGTTAGGTCGGGAAATTGCACAATGCAATTGGAGTGAAAGTAAATATTGTATATCTTTGAGTTTATTTTTCGTGTGTTTACTACTTTCACTATTACCGTTATTTCAGAAGTCATGAAAAGTATGGAAAAATTATCCAGAATTATCATTATAGTGATGTGGTGAAATTTTACACATCTTTGTTTTGGTAAAAAAAAAAATCGAAAAAATAGAAAAGAAAAAGAAAAAGAAAAGTTGGATGTTTGTTTTAACCAACTTATGTAAAGTTTTGTATTAAGTGGTCGACATCACCACTATTTGTTGTATATTATATTTATGGATTGTATGGGAGTTGGCAGTTATGGGAACACCAACTTAAGGTTATTCTTTGATTAAGATCTTGTTGAGTATAATTCGTGCCTACCTAAAGCGTGTGTTTCAAGTGTTAAAGCGTGAGTTATTCTATGATATGAGTCTTATTCATGGGATGGTTGGGATATTGATTAACCACACTTAGGATTTTAATCTATTTGTTTTGTTTATTTTTCATTTTACACCAATTTATATCCCAAATATTATCCATACCATATATCATTCTTCATCCAAACCTTTGATTTATTGAGATTAGGGATTTGAGCAATCTTAAGTATCGTAGTCGTAGATTCGGCTATGTATTTATGATTTTGTCGCCCTTTTTGATATAATATTATTGGTGAAGATTACTTGGTCCTATCTTTAGCCTATTCGAGTTAAGGATTTGAGCAATTGCAAGTATCGTGTTCGTGGATTCGATCATGTATTTGTGATTTTGTCGCCTTTTCTGGAATTTGAGATCGATAGAGATTAAGGAGAATGATTAACCCTTAAACCTCAAAACCCTTTTTACCGCTTTAGACTTGTTAGTCCTTGGCTTTAGTGGGGGAGATGTGTATACTTGCCAAGCTTATGATAGAATATTCGTCACGACTGGACAGTTAAACGATTAGATTTGCTTTTATCAAATTATTTTATTTTACTTCTAATTCGTTAAGTGTTTGGTTGTGTGATTATGACAAAAATGAATACATGCTTAAATATAAAAATAAATCCTAATATCTTTTAGGATACATTTTCATAAGATTAATTCTAAGGTTTACTTGGGGACAAGTAAAGTTCAAGTGGGGGAATATTTGATGAACTCAAATAAGTACATTTTATTACTATCATTTATCCTATTAATTTGACTTGTTTTATTATATTATGTATGAGAATTGATACTTAATCGTTTACTTTTGTAATTCTCAGTTAAAAACAAGCATTTGGTGAAACTTGGCGATTTTGGACTAATTATGGAGCAAAACAAGCAAGAAGTTAAGAGTCTACTGAAATGTACAAGATCAAGACATTCTGCTCCAGATGCGCCGCATCTCGCTTATTACATACGGCGCATCGCTATCAAGATTTCACAAGATATTATCCAAGACGGCAAAGGACATGCGCCGCATCCAAGAATGAAGATACGCCGCATCTTCTGGCGGTGTACGAATATTCCTGAATATATTAATCTTGGACCCCACGCGAAGTTAAGTCAATGCGCCGCATCTACTTATTAGATGCGCCGCATCTTACCCTCAGTAAGAAACTATAAATACCCCAAGACCAAACGAATTTCGTAGCACATAATATATACAAGGTACGAAGACCACAGAAACCTAAGGCCGAATTCAGAGATTAGGCAGCACAAGACACACCCGAACGAAGATACAAGAGCTGTAAGAAGGTCCTGCATGTATTTAATTCATTAAGTAGTTTTGTTTTATTGTGTTAGTAAACTTTAATTCATCAGGATTGGTGGCTTGTGTAATGTGAGGAGAAAGATTGCACTCCCTTAAAACTGCTTTCCCATCAATTAAAGTTTATATGTTGATGTCTTTGGTTACTACTTATTAGTGCATTGATAACCACTGTGTTTATTAGTGGCCTGCGCATTTGACTACGGAAGAGAATGTGGCTCCGACGGTTGTTACTAAATTGATCACTTAGGAATGACTTTTAGACATAAGTAATCATTAAGGGATTTCTCGCCGATAAGATTAGGACCAACGAGAAAGGGTTAATTACATACACTTCATATAAAACTATCAATAAAACAAGTGACAATCTACTTAATCATCAGGACAGGTCTTCTTATTGTCTCGAGTATTCATCTGTGTACGTGCATGCCTATCGCTAATTCGTGCTCATTAGTTTAGTTTATTATTTAATTGCAACCAAAACGTGCCAGTCTCTCAGGCTGAACCCCCTTGCGTTAGATTAGGTTGTATAGCTAACTTAGAATATTAAAATACTGATTGGAATAACTAGATAATATGTTCCACTCTTAGTGATCGACACTCTACTTACCATTATATTCATACTGACCGGGTACACTGCTCGTTAAGTGTGTGTGTTATTGATAAGTCGGCTAAATATAAATTTAAAACTTGAGTAGGCATTAATACTGCTAAACTGCAATGACACATCGCACGCATCACATAACATCATTTGAAAGAACACATATCCTTGCAAGGGAAGAATCACAAGAGCCTAATCCACTATTGTGATCGTGTCGAGGGTCTTCTTATCTATACCCTTGCTAATAGAATCGAGTTTCTAGGTTAGGTTAGGGCTTGATTAAACAATCGAATATTTATTCATTCAATTTGGTTATAAGGGAAAGTCTTGTGTCGAGGTGACCAAGTGTAGATCATTGGGGATCTAGTTGGGGTTTGATACTTCCGGTGGGAAGTCTTAGTGGTCTTTGTAGTCCTAGTAGTTAAGTCGAATCACGAGTCCTTGATGGTGGTTTCCGAGGGCGGAATACCGTTGGGAGTAGCTCTTCTTAGTGAGCACCGATCTTTGTGCATATCGGTGGAGTAAAGTTGTAACGGTTTGTAGTCCACCGAAAGGATTATACTTAGTGAATAGTATAGTGTCGTGGATTCGCAACTGGACGTACGGATGGTATCAACCCCCCATCCCAAACCAGTATATATCGTGGTGTCACTTTACTTGTTTATATACTTTGGTTATGATTGTGATTGTGGTTGTTGTTGTATAAACCACTTGGTACTCTTTGTGACAAATGCGTAATTGCATGTTTCTGAACATTTTTTGGAGCTGTCCCGCATACTGTAGCTTACAGTCACTGCTGAAAAAGTTTATTTTTGTCAGCAAGCGTAAATTATTCTATTTCTGATAGTTACTGAAAAGTTTCGTAATTAACTGAAAAGCTTTCTCGTATTTACTGAAAAGCAACCCCACACGCGAACTGACAGCATAGTATAAATGGTAGTAGTCAAATAAAGTCATTTTTGAGCAAATAATAATATTTTATTATTATTCTGATGAAAACGTCAATAAAAACTTTATTTTGCGTATACGTGTCCAAAAACGTCAAACCGGTAATTTACGGTAACATTTAAGCTTAAACTGTCACACGATACACCAACGAGGAGCAAAAATATTTTTCCCTCCCCTTGTTTTTGTCCTTTGCCGCCCCTAAACCACACCAAGACAAGAATTTTGATATGCATGGATTATTAGTGGATGATGACTCATGTGAAGTTTGTTTTTATACCCTAAGTATACCACATAATACTACACACACTCATTTTATCTCATCTAAACTTCCTAGATCATTTCTCTCATCTCAACCTCTCGACCTAACATAAAAATTCAAGATCTACAAAAATCTAGTGAAGTTTGAACTAATCGGGGTGTACTTTCAAGTGTTTTGGGTTAATCGGAACGTGTCTTGGGTAAATTTGGTGCAATTTGGAGTCTGTTGGGAATTAAATGTTCTGACTTAATACTAATGGGAGAATTACACTAACAGTACAAACTGCTAGTGTATACTTTAAGACTGCTGAAGAAACAAATAACAGTACAAACTGTCAAGTTAGTACTGCTAGTTGTAATGAAGATACTGCTGCATGGATAACAGCTTTAGACGATATTGTAGAGGATAATTATGGAATAGATCTTTTGTATATCATAATTAGTTAGAAATATACGGTAGAATACTTATCTTGTAAAGGACTCCTTAAGTCTATAAAAGAAGATCCTAGGTTAGATGTTACATATACATCAGTCATACGAGTCATAAAGTATTGTTAAGATTCAAGGTCGTTGTAACCCTAGTGATAGCAAGATCACTCATATTATTCTTGAATAATATTGAATCGTTTGGTGTTAAACTTTCTGTGTTCATTGCTCATACAAACATTACTGTTCCATCAAACACAAACAAATTCTTCTAAGTGTGGTTGCATAGATTCCACATACTTAACTACATAACCTCAAAGTATCTCAAACACATTATAAGGGAGTAACATCGTAAGTGTTTTATAATCCTCTCAAGTGGTATCAGAGACAGGTTACTGATACTTTGATTTTAGAAGAACTCTTTCTGAAGATTATGGACATGGAGACTACCCAGACAAACATGGCTGCTAAATTACCAATGCTAAAGCAAAAAGAATTTGATATGTGGTGGCTGCGAATATAACAGTACTTCCAGGTGCAAGACTATGCACTCTGGGAGATTATTGAAGAAGAAAACTCCATTAAACCTTCCACATCTGTATCAACAGTTGATGGTAAGGAAGAGACTATTGAGTAAACCTCTCCAGTGACTGCAGAAGAGAGGCTACTAAAGAAAAACGACGTCAAGGCTAGAAGCTTGCTAATGATGACAATTTCGAATGATCAACTCTTAAACTTCAGCAAGTATAAGGATGCAAAGTCCTTGTTTGAGGCAATCACTGCAAGGTATGGTGGGAATGAAGCCACCAAGAAGAACCAGAAGACTCTTTTAAAGCAGAACTTTGAAAACGTTACTGCAACCAGTAATAAGTCTTTGGATCACATGTTTAATAGGCTACAAAAGATTGTTAGCCAACTTGCTGTTCTTGGTGTTGATATACCTCAGGAAGATTTGAACTCCAAGTTCTTGAGAAGTTTACCTGCAGAGTGGGCTATGCATTTGGTGGTCTGAAAGAACAAGCCAGACATTGATACTATGAGCCTCAATGACTTATATAGCAACTTCAAGATTGTTGAGCAGGATGTGAAGAAGGTTGGGGATACTAGTTCAAGCACTGGGAACATGGCTTTTGTGTCATCTCCCAGTAATTTAAGTCCAGTTGAAGAAAAGGTTGCTGTAGGAGTTAGTACTGCTAATCCTAGTGTTAATACTGCTAGCTCATCAAGCAGTACTACTGGCATCCTGAATGATACAACCTATTGTGCCTTCCTGACAAGCCAAAATGATGGGTCAATGCTGACACATGAAGATCCCCAGGAGATAAATGATGATGATTTGGAGGATATGGATCTCAAATGGCAGATTTCTCTTATTAGCATGAGGGCTAAGAAATTCTTCCAAAGAACTGGCAAGAAGATCAACATCAGCAGTAATGATATTGCTGGTTTTGACAAATCAAAGGTAGAATGCTACAACTGTCACAAGTTGGGGCATTTTTCAAGGAAATGTAGGAGACCTACGCAACAGGATGGCAGGAACAAAGGTTATGGAAGCAAGCACAAGGCAGTGGAAGATGCTGAACCAACCTTAAAGGCTATGGTGGATACTGATGGACTAGGCTTTGATTGGAGTTTTATGGCAGATGATGAGGAAGCACCTACTGAGATGGAACTTATGGCCTTCTATGACTCTGAGGTACAATCTGCTAAAAGTTGTTCTAAAACATGCACAACTCTAAAAGAATTAGAAACCTTAAAGAAACATTATGATGAGCAAAGGATTGAATTAAACAAAACGAATTACAATTTGTCTAATCATAAGAGAGGTTTAGCAGTCCTAGAAGAACAAATAGTGCATTACAAGAACAATGAATCTGTTTTTGGATTTTTGCTGAGGACATAGTTGTTTTAAAGAGAGATTTGTCACTTAAGAATGCTGAGATTAATTTGCTAAAAATTGAATTAGATAGAATCACCAAGGCAAAAGATAATATCCAGTTAACTGTAGACACTTTGGAATATGTATCAAAAGGTGTAAATAAAATCATAGAGTGTCAGATAGTTAACAAGGCTAAGTCTGGGTTGGGGTATAAAACATGTCCACCTCGTCACAGAGGAGTGCCTGCACCCCCAGGAATAGACCTAGAGCATACAGGTTTACCTGAGTTTCAACAACCTAAGTTAGAGTATGGTTGTAAGCCAAAAGAAAATGTAATTGCTGAAAAACCTGTTGAGAATAATGAGCCTTTTGAGAGTACAAGTGACACCTCACTCCCTGAGGATAAGGTGTCAACTGATAGGAGTTCAGATGCTCCAACTATTGAGGATTGGACATCTGATGATGATGAAGATCAGGTTGTGGTTAAGCCTGATGTGGTTAAAGTAGAAGGAACTGGTGTTCCTAAGGTGGTTAATAATGAAACTGTTAAGCCTACATCTAATGTTAAACCAGTTAGGAAAACAGTTAGGTACTGTGAAATGTATAGGTCCACAGACAAGCCAAGAGGTAACCAGAGGAACTGGAATAACCTCAAGTCTCACCAACTAGGTGATGAATTTGTCATGTTTAAGAAGGCATGAATCGTCATAACCTCAAAAGAACAAACATTGAACACAACACTATGTTTCTCACAAACCTACAACCTGAATGGAGACGTTTCACCATTGCTATCAGACAGAATCAAGACCTAACTCTAAAAGACATCAACAATTTGTTTGATATTCTGAAACACAATCAGGTTGAAGTCAATGACATCCTTGAACAGAAAAGAAAAGAGAAAGAAAAAGAACTCTCAGCTCAACTTTCTACACAGCCACCAGTTATTGATCCACTTGCTTTGGTCTACTCATACCACCAAAATCAATCTTCCTTCAACTCAAACAACGACACATACTACTCACCCATTGATGATGCAATTGACTCTACTCAAGACCAAGCCAATGTTGAACTTACTAAAATTGTTCAAAACCTAGCATTACTTGGAAAATAGATTCAAAAATCTCTCTACAAACGTCCAACCAACAACAATCTTCGAACAACTTCTGCACCCACTGCAATGAACAAAAGACAAGATATCCCACCAAGAGATGAAGTTATAAGGCAAGGTGCTCAGAAGAATGACAAGAATGAGGGTGGTCAAGACAATCAAGAACCAAAATGCTTTGGCTGTGGTCAACAATGTCACTTTACAAGGAATTGTCCAAATGGGAAAATGCGTAACAGGGCTTACTACAGATAGAAAATGTTGTTAGCTGACATGGAAGAAAAGGGTAAACTGCTTAGTGCTGATGAAAATGATTTCATGGTGGATACGGATGACGAAGGTGAGATATTGGAAACAAACATGGTGTAGATGGCTTCTTTAGAGAAGGTGGATGTATTTGAAGCTCAAGAAGAGGATGCAACTCCAAGCTATGACACTGATGCTGAAGAAGATGACACTCTTGTCAACAAGGTACACACATTAGATGCTTGTGATAATGATGATCTTGATGAATTTATACATGGTCACATTCGTACCATTAGTAAGACAACTGAAGTTAACATACGTAGTGAAACATCTACAAGTGCTACTCCTCAGTTATCTACTAATAGTAACGATTGCAATCATGCATCAATAAGTCAAGATCATGTTGATATGCTTCAAAACTATGCCACTATCTAATCTCAAATTCAAAATTAAGCTAACTTGATAAAACTAGAACAAGATAAAAGTGCTAATTTAGTAAAGAAAATCAAAGACATGTTATATGAAGAGCATTCTTAAAGACCACTAGTGCTTAAACGTCAAATTCTCGATTTACAAAATGAGATTTTTCTTTTCGAAAGAAATATTTCAAATTTTGAAAACATCAAAAAGAACTTTGAAGAAGAAGTTTCTAAACTTAAAGAAGAAAAAGCTAATTGTATTCAACGATTAACTAAAGATGAAACTAAACTTCGCACTACCAATCAGACTTCTCAGACTCTGTACATGTTACTTCCTAAACCAGATTCAGTCATGGATCTAAAACAGGGTCTTGGTTACACTAAACCATCTTATCTTGATATGGTTAAATGTCAAACACCAAGTTTCTATAATCTGATTACATGAGACGTGATACCTTCAAAGATTACATGTTTGTTCCTAATGACATTTCTAAAGAGAAAATCCAAAAACGTTTAAATGTTAATCAAGAGAAAACCAATTTCTCCTACTTTAGTGCAGATTATGGTTTGATAAATAAGGAAAATGCTCTTTCAAGAAAACCAACAAATGTTAAACATCATGTGGATCAGATTTCTGACAACCCATATGATTCAAAAAAATATTAGAGTTTAGCGAGAAAAACCTTTTGCAATCTCAGAAATCAAATAAATGGATCGTTATCTATTATTCGTGGAAAGCAAGAGTTTCGAACGGATGAACTTTTGAGATCTAATTCTTATGAAGTGGATGTCTTATAAGTTAATGCTGCCACGCTTAACTTAATGCTGCTAGGTTTCTACTGCTGAGTCTGAGAGTACATGGGACGGTTATGTAACTTCTTTGATTAAGGGTTTATATCCCCAAATCAGTCACTCAATTGGATTTACGTGAACATAATTCTCTCTCAATTGAAACCCTAATTGCTTTTTATCATCAATTTTCCAAAACCCACATCACTCACAACAAAATCATAAAAATGTTGAATCTCTCTTTTGCCGACCAACACAACATGATTGCATTCTTGCAAAAACCCAAAGAGTCGGAAGGATTTACTGAAATCTTTAAATGCAAGTCATATTAGATATGCATTAACAGTAAATCCTACTATATATATTTCCCACATTAAACAGTTTTGGTCTACTACAAAGGTCAAAACTATTAATGGGGAAGAACAGATCCATGCCCTTGTAGATGGGCAGGAGATACTCATTACTGAGGCATCTGTTAGGAGAGTTCTTCACCTAGCAGATACTGAGGGAATTGAGTGTTTCTCAAACTCTATAATTTTGAAAACCTTGCACTAATGGGGTATGTAAGCAAAAATGATTCTTTGAAATTTTCAAAAGGATCCTTCTCCCCACAGTGGAAATTCTTGATTCATACCATCCTATAGTGGCTTAGTCCAAAGACAACTGGCTGGAATGAGTTTAGCAGCAATGTGGCTTCTGCCATAGTCTGCTTGGCTACATCTGCAAGAAAATTTTACTTATATCCAAGGTTTTTACAATTACTTATGGACAAACAATTTTCTACAAAGAAAATTCATTCAAAAACTTATCTTCCACTCTCTCATTCTAAAAAGATTTTTGCTAATATGAAGAGGGAAGGAAAAGACTTTTCAGGGGTTTTAACACCATTGTTTACAACAATGTTAGAAAAAGCTCAAACTCAGGGTGAAGGTTCAGTAATCCCAACTGTAACCCAACATACACCCACCTTTTTTTCCATTTCCTCAACTAAGCAAAAGACCTATCAATGTAGGAACACCCAACAGGGCACTCAGCTACCTCAGGCTGGTGCTGGTATGGATGCAGATGAGGCTACCAATAAGGAGTGAGAAGGTAGTTTAGAAAGGGCTGCCACTACTGCTGCTAGCTTTGAAGCAGAGCAGGTCAGTGGTAACATCACTAAGACCCAATCTAAGGAAACATCTACTGAATCAAGTTCTCATGGAACTCATTCAGAGGATGGAATCCCCAGGTGCCAAGAAACCATCGGGGGCACAGATACTCAACCTAGGGCTGAGACTATGTCTAACATTCCCAGTGATCCACCTCTCGGAATAGGTAACTGTTGATACAAAAGTTGGGCGTTCCTTGATTCCATACCAATCAGATCTTAATTCTTGAGACCTGCGCACTAAGAAAACAAAAAGACACCGTTAGGCTTATCGTGGGATTGTCTCCCACGATTATCCTCCGGCGTGAGAGTAAGTAATCGGTTTTTAGGGTTTAGTTGAAGAGTTAGGGTTTGTAAATCGTACCTTTGTGAGGGCTGAGGTGCCCTCTATATATGGACACGAAATCCTTGTTGGTTTCGTGTTCCCCAATCTTTGGTCTATCCCGAGTAGGGCGGTTAATTGATATATATCCCATAAATAGAAGATATACTATCAAAACCATAAATAACATTGGGCTTGGGCCATCGTGAGCCCAAACCGCTATCGTGATAGCCTATTCATGATGGGCTTGAGTCCATTCGTGATGGACTTGAGTATGGGTCGGGTTCGTGACCCGAATACGGACTATACGTCATCATGTCCCCCCAGTCTAGTGTGCGCAATGCGAAATTGCGGACGCTAGACTAACCATTGTAGCTAAAAATATTCCTCGATGCGTAGCGGGGAAGTTTCAAGTATTTCCCGCCTAAAAAATCAAATTAATCTAGTCCAAGTACATCCGTATCTCCTTCGTAAATCGTGAAGGGTGGGTGAAAAAGTGCTTTACCTTTTTGCCTCCTAGCCACACGATTAGAGCAAGTGGGGTACATGTGTCGTTCATCCAAGAATGTGTGTAACCCTATATAAAGGTTAGCCGTCTTTTCACTGTGGCTGCCACAGTAAAAACCATCAATTTCCACCATTGTTAAACCTTCAAAAAAGCGATCAAAAATTCCACAAAAGCGAAGGTAATAGCGCATGCGCTTATAAGGGTTATTGAAGGTTAATCATGGTTCTTCAATTGTCTGATATTAATTCCGATATATCTGAGGATGAACTTCGTCAGTTCACCTCAGACTATTACATCCCTCTCGCATTGCATCTGGTAGTTCCGGCTGCAAATGCGTCAATAGCGGATTTCCCGCAAGGGAAGGTGGGGGTTTATACGCGCTTCTTCGAATTTGCGAACCAGCGTGCGCCCATTTCCCTCTTTTTGTGCGATATTCTAAATCACTAACGCCTTCATATATCTCAGCTGCATTGTATAGGTGCAGCAAAAATAACCAATTTTGAAGTGAATTGTTGCTTGTTAGCGATAGAACCCACAATTCATCTCTTCCGCGCGTTTTACCACACGTCGTGGTCAAACGGGTGGGTTTCCTTCTCCAAGCGCGCAGGGCCGCTGCAGTGCTATACGGAGAAGTTAGACGCACTGAGGGATTGGAGAGAAAAATTCTTTTGGGTTGATAATTCATTTTTCTCATCGATTTTTGAGTTCTATACTCGAGAATTATTACCGAGAGACGAGCGCCCCGACCCCGGATTGTACAATGTAGCTGATGCGGATACGATAAACACCAATCGCATACCGATCAAACCGTATCCCGAAGAGTTTTTGGTGCACATGGGCATTAGCCGTAATTACTTCGGTAGTCCGGAAGAAGTGCCAACATTTCTGGATGAAAATAGCCGGGGTACAACTAGCTTAGGAAGCGCTGCTATGTGTTGCTTAAGCTGTGTAAAAGCTTCTTCCGCTTCTGCAGTCCAACGAAAGTCTCCCTTTTTTGTACACTTCTTGAGTGTTTTAAATAGAGGAAGTGACTTATCCGCTGATTTGGACAGAAATCTGTTTAAGCCGGCTAGCTTTCCATTCAGAGATTGAACTTCTTTCAATGTGCGCGGTGAAGGAAGTTGGATGACAGCCTCTGTTTTTTCTAGGCATGGCTTAATGCCATCCGGTTCTATCAAATATCCTAGGAACATGCCTTCTGTAGCGCCAAAAGTGCATTTCTTAGGATTCAACTTCATGTTGATCTTTCGTAGTGTTGTGAACGTTTCTTCAATGTCGCGCACCACTTCTTCTTCTGTATGGCTTTTTATGACAAGGTCGTCCACATAGACCTCTAGGTTGCATCCCACTTGCTTCTCAAACGCATTATCTACCAGTCGCTGGTAGGTGGCGCCCGCATTCTTCAGGCCAAAAGGCATCTTTGTATAACAAAAAACGCCTTGGCTTGTGTGGAAGGCTGTTTTTTCTTCGTCTTCCTTAGCCATTTGGATTTGGTGGTACCCTTTGTATGCATCTAAGAAACATTTAAAAGGATACCCGCACAAAGATTCCACCTTCCAGTCTATTTCTGGTAGTGGGTAGCAATCCTGTGGACATGCTTTATTAAGATCGGTGAAGTCTACACACATCCGCCAACTGCCATCGCTCTTTTTGACCATTACTGGATTGGAGAGCCAATCGTGGTAATAGACTTCTCGCATGATGCCAGCGTCCACAAGTTTGTGTACTTCTTCCAGTATGGCTTTTGCGCACTCTGGAGCCTGGCCGCGCTTTTTCTGCCTTACTGGGGAATATCCTTGTCGGATTTGTAACTTGTGTTCTGCAATCGAGCGTGGCACACCAGTCATGTGCTTTGGTTCCCATGCGAAGATATCCAGATTCCTTTGCAAGAGTACGCACACGGCCGCTCTTCCTTTTTCAGACAACGATCCTCTAATCGACACTTCTTGCTCTGGGTATTCAGGGTGAATCGCGACCTTTAGGTTTGGTACTTTAGCTGCGCTTTGTTCTGGGATGTGTGTCGTTCCACATGTAATCGTGTTGCACTCTTCTAGTGGCGCAGCGCTGTTGTAGATGGTGACAATGCCGCCTTCTACTGGGAATTTGAGCATCCCATGTGCTGTGGATGGTACCGCGCGCATCGCCTAGATTCCTGACCTTCCAATAATGCCATTGTATGGCGAAGGAGATCTGATCACCATAAAGTTCATCCAGGCTGTCGTGGAGTGTTCCTTATTACCAACAGCGACTAGTAGTCGTAGTTGTCCCATGGGCCATATCTTTTCTCCTGTAAAGCCAGTAAGCGCAGTCGTGGCTGGGCTTAACTGTCTTTGTATCTCAGGGCGCAGTCTCTTGAAACAATGCTCATACATTATATCCGCTGATGCCCCTCCATCAACATACATGCGGTGGATATCGTGACCCCCCGCATTTATCTCAATGGTGAGTGGTTCTGCCACTGCGTTGTCCGCAGCCAAGGTGGGGAAAGAGATTTCGTTTCCATGAGAAAATTTCTGGCTCACCCTTTGCCTAGTCTTTCGCTGCCATGATTGTATCATGTAGATAGTATCAGCTTTTTCCTTAGGCGCTTCTTTCTTGCCTCCGGTTCTCTGTTTGTCTTTCCCATCCTTAATATTTTTAACGAGATGGTCCAATCTGCCTTCTTTTACTAGTTTCTCAATTAGTTGGCGTAATTGGACACACTCATTAGTGGTATGGCCCTTCTGTGCGTGATACTCGCAGTATCCGTTCCCTACGCGCCGATCTTCAGGGGTGCGCATAGGTGGAGGTCTTGGAAAGTTCGCACCTTCCGTCGCAAATATCTCCTTTGGAGTTTTTGTTAGTGGGGTGTACTTGTCGTTTCCCCGTCCGCCCCCTTGACTGCGATAGCTTTTGTTACGATTGCCACTCTGGTCATTGGATTGTCTCCTTGGCTCTTCTTGTGACCTATGGTTCGAGTAGCCTTTCTTGCTATCCGCAGCGGCTGCTTCTCCTTGGACGAAGGACCTCGTGCGCTTCATGAGCTCGTTGAAGGTTTGGGGAACCCTATCGTTTAATTTTTTAATCAGATCTGGGTTATTGATTCCGTTCATAAACCCCGATATCTTTAGTATTTCTGGGCACGCCTTGACCTGTATGCATTCGTCCTAATAGCGTTCCATGAAAGCGCTTGTGGATTCCCCTTGGCGCTGTTTTACCCTAGCGAGCTCGACAGGGTTTTTGGCGCACTTCTTCCTCTGAGTAAAGTTTAAACGAAACACCTTTCGTAACTCTTCAAAACCACCGATGCTTCTGCGTGGAAGCTTACTGAACCAGTTGCGCGCATTCCCTACTAATGTAGAGTTAAACATGTGGCACCACACAGGTTGTGGCCAATTTTCGATAGTGGCTGCTGATTCGAAAATTTTTAGGTGATCATCAGGATCACCTGTCCCATCATATGTTTTGACATTAGCAGGCATGCGCCTTCTCTTATTTTCCGAAAAATTGCTGATGCGTCTAGTGAACGCATCAACTTTTTGGCGACGCCAGGGACGAGACATGTCTTCGTCTTCCTGGTCGCGGTATTTTCCCCTTGATTTCTAGTGTCCGGTTTCTTTGTCCTCGTTGTCCGAGGAATCACTTGAGGATGGGCTTATTCTTTTACGACGCTTGCGCCAACTATCATCGGAATCCGAGCTTGCTCCTCTGCGGCGCTTGCGCCGACTATCCTCGGAATTAGAGCTTGAAGGGCTTTCACTTGGGGAGCACCGTCGTCCAAGCCTGTCATGAACCCTGCGATTACCAAGCCTAGTGTGGACATTGGCGCGCCGTTCCCCATCTTCATGCTCCTCCAGATACTGAAAGTCGGCTGCTTCGTCATCCACAACCTTCCTTCCAATCCTAGTAAACACTGGGTGTTTGCGGCTATCCTTCTCGCGTCTTTCCTTTCGGTAGCGCGGTGGGGATGCTTCATGCTCAGGGTCGAAGTGGAGCCTGGCGTGCAGACTTTGGCTTGACCTCTTTTTCGCCTCCTCTCGCATGAGCGCAGCCAAGGCTTCGTAGTTTTGAGACACGAAATCACTTGGCGCTAGTTCAGTCGTGACTCCTTCTAGCGCGAGGGAGTCTGTTTCCAAAACAAGATCTTTGTTTCGGACGGGCGCATTCGGTGGCTCAGTGAAGTTTACTTCTGGCATGGTGAGAGGAGTGCGCTGTAGGTCTACCGCGCTAGTACTTGTTGTAGTAGCATTGGTAGTCATAGTGAGCGGTTCTACTGGGGTAAAGAGCAGATCTGAGTACGATCCTAAGCTTCTGATCGCACTGGTTGTCCCAGAGGCCTGCTTAGAGGCCGCATCAGTTTGCTGTTTCTTCCCTAGTAGGTCGTCATGCGTTTTCTTCGTATGCGGAGTCCGCTGATTTCCGTGCTTTGTCATTCTAGTTCTTAGCAAAGTTCTTAGTGTAGGGTCCCACGGATGGCGCCACTTGTTGAAACAAAAGTTGGGCGTTCCTTGATTCCGTACCAATCAGATCTTAATGCTTGAGACCTGCGCACTAAGAAAACAAAAAGACACCGTTAGGCTTATCGTGGGATTGTCTCCCACGATTATCCTCCGGCGTGAGAGTAAGTAATCGGTTTTTAGGGTTTAGTTGAAGAGTTAGGGTTTGTAAATCGTACCTTTGTGAGGGCTGAGGTGCCCTCTATATATGGACACGAAATCCTTGTTGGTTTCGTGTTCCCCAATCTTTGGTCTATCCCGAGTAGGGCGGTTAATTGATATATATCCCATAAATAGAAGATATACTATCAAAACCATAAATAACATTGGGCTTGGGCCATCGTGAGACCAAACCGCTATCGTGATAGCCTATTCATGATGGGCTTGAGTCCATTCGTGATGGACTTGAGTATGGGTCGGGTTCGTGACCCGAATACGGACTATACGTCATCAGTAACATAATCCGAAGTGGTGAGGGTAGTATGTAACTATTAACTGAATTGATGACTAAATGTACAAAATTGTCAAAAGCTGTTCTTGATCTCCAATAGATTTCAACTTCTCAGGGTAATCAAATTAAAATATTGAAGAGAAGGGTCAGATATCTAGAGGGGAGACAAAGGTCAAGACCACAAAAGCTAAAATGATTGCACAAGGTTGGTACTGCCTCCAGGGTTGAATCTTCTGCTGATGATGAAAGTTTAGGGGAGGATGCCTCCAAACAGGGGAGGAATGATACTATGAATGCAGGGGAGGATACTGACATGGGGATTGAGGCAGAGAATGAGTTTGTAGTTGAAGAGTATGATGCTAGAATCACATCTACTGGTGTTGAAGAAGTTGATGAGTTTATGGTTCAAGATCAACAAGGAAATGAAGTTGTTATAGATGATGTTGCTAAGCAGCCTGTTACAACTTCTGGTGTTGATATTCAAAAGGTGGTTGAAGTAGCTAAGGTATTGGTTAATGTTGTTGCACTTAATACTACTGATGTTGAAGTTAATACTGTTGGGCTAGAAGTTAATGTTGCTAGTGTTGTAGACAAATTTAGTGCTGCTACAACATCAGAATAAGAAGAGACCACCATTGCTCAAGCACTTAAGGAATTAAGATGTTTAAGACCACCAGCAAAAGGTATAGGGATCAAGGAACCATCTACAACAACAACAACTGTCAAACCACCATCACAGGACAAAGGAAAAAGTGTTATGATTGAAGAGCCTGTGGTGAAAACTCTATCAAAGACAGCTCAACTCTTGGTTGATGAAGAACTAGCAAGACAAGTTCAGGCTGAACTTATTGCTGAAGATGAAAGAATCAGAAAAGAGAAGGCTAGAGTAGAAGAAGAGGCTAGCCTTGCAGAGATTAATTCCTGGGATGACATACAAGCAAAATGTGAAACAAATCACATGTTAGCCCAGAAGATGTTGCAAGACGAGCAGGAAGAGCTATCCTTAGAAGAAAAATCTAAGCTCGTCATGGAATTCTTAGCTAAGCAGAAGAAATTCTTTGCACAGAAAAGAGCTGAAGCTAAGAGAAATAAACCACCTACCAAGGCAAAACAAAAGCAAATTATGATGACCTACTAGAGAAATATGGATGGCTGGAAGCCTGAACAGTTCAAGGGCATGAGCTATGAAAGGGTTAAAGAACAATTTGACAAAGTTTTCAAGAGGGAGAACACTTTTATTGCTATGAATGCTAAAGAGGCGGTGGAGGGTTCTAAGGAAGCAGAAAAAGAGCAAGGGTGTAGTGTAAAAAGACTAGGTGGAGAATTAGAGTCCAAAAGCAGTAAGAAACAAAAACTTGATGAGCAAACAGAGCGTAAGCAAGAGCAAGCAGACTAAGAAGATATTGAAAATGGAAAAGCTGAATTAAAAAATTTGATAGTTATTGCTTCAGATGATGAAGAGGAAATAGTTGATGTTGTTCCTTTGAAAACAAAAGCACCTATCATTGATTAGCAAAATGGCCATCATGGAAAGACAGCTTGGTGGGACATAGTGAGAGCTAGTGGAAGAATTCAGAGATTTAAATTCTTTGGTCAAATGCTCAAAAGCTTTGATAGAGAAGATTTAGAGACTTTATGGAAGCTGATCAAGGTTAATTATGGGAATACAATGCCAGAAGATATCTTGGATAGGGTTCTATGGGGTGATTTGAAGGTGATGTTTGAACCACATCCAGAAGATAGAGTGTGGGCAGATCAGTTTTAGAATACAGTTAAGTCTTGGAAGCTATATCATTCATGTTGAGTTCATATTGTAACCATGAATGCACTTCAGATTTACATGTTGGTTGTGAAGGATTATCCTTTGAATAAGGCTATAGTTCATCAGATGTTAAATGGAACTGTTAGACTTCAAATTGAAGTTTTTGATGATATGACCTATAAGCTGTTCAAGAAAATGGAAAGGATACTTAAGCCAAAAGAAAAGAAAAAGTGAAGTGTTTGGAAGCATCCTCCTAGTGATGGTTTAAGCTTTCAATGAAACTTGATGATTTTAGGAGAAAATATCAAGTTTAGGGGAGGATTGTTGGGATTCAAAGACTTCAAGATGCTGCTGATGTTAAGACCGCTCATATGGTTAACACTTCTCAGGTATTACAAAGAAAAAGCTCTAAGTCATTAATGCTACTAATACAAGTTTCAAGACTGCTGGTGTACTTTATTACTGCTGGTGATGCTGAAGAACTTCAAGAAAATACACTAAGTAGTTAGTCCTGCCAGACTAACAATTAATGCTGCTAGTTCAGTATTACAACTGCTGAAGGATTACTGCTGCTAGAGCTAAAGTTAAGACTGCTAGACTCTTAGTTAATGCTGTTAGTGAGATAAACGTGTATAGTCGATTAGATAATTATAGAAAAGATTCATTAAAGATTTATCTTGTATAGAAAGTTATTGTAAGCCGACTAGAACTCCTTAGTCTATAAAAGGAGGTCCTAGGGCATTGAGTTAGATACGTGTTTTTCATAAAGCTTCAAGGTTGTAAACCCTAATACTAGGAGAGTATTCGTATTATTCATTAATAATATTGAAGTTGTTTTGTTTGTTAATATTGTGTTCTAAATTGTTTTACTGTTACATTAATATACTGAAAGACAGTTTCTACATAGTTGTTTTAGATTTATCTAAGATAACTTAAACTTTACAAGCTAAGGGATTCGATCAAGTGCATAACTGGGATCAACATCCTTCCTCCAAGTGCAAGAGAAGAACACTCGTATTCGTCAAGAAACAAAGTGTTGAAGAATACTCCTTCACCTCATAAACCATTGTTACGGATCTCTCCTCAACCTCCATTCTCTTTATCTTGATTCTTGTGTGTAATCCGACTTGAGTGCAAGCTCGGAATTGTGTATTGTGTTGATTCGGGCTAAAGTGTTGGTTCGAATAGTGTAGCCACGTGGGCTTTCGTGTAGATTGGTTCTAGCTAGGATTAGGACTCGACATTCCGCTTAGTGTCGTTAAACCTTGTGTAAGCTTTGGTGTATGGTTTGTTCCGCCATAAGGGAGCGTGTTGATTTAGTGCTTGTTAAACTCTCGAGTGTGAAACTCGAGGAGTGGAGTAGGGCAAAGAGTGAGCTTCGTAGCTAAACCACTATAAATCTCCGTGTCCTGGTTTGATCATTTCTTTCCTTATCTTTACTTATTTGTTTATTATTGTGTTCATTAATTCTTGTATTGGCTTCACATAAGATTAGAATCGAAAAGTATTTCAAAACAAACTTGAAAAAGATTTTTGAAAACGTAATTAAAACGGTGAAACTATTCAACCCCCCCTCTAGTTTCTACAAACAGAATATGCCGTATCAAAGAATATAGATACGTCGTATCCGAATATTTAAATACGATACGTTGTATGTGATCATCGTTGTTACAAGTGTTTGTGTGAGCGGTGTGGAAACAATTGTAGAGACGGGTTTTGTAATTGGTGTGAATTACCCATTAATCCAAATCTAAATTCCTTCAATATTTCTCAAGGTTTTTCCAACTACCCTCCACAACCCCAGTTATCTTCATTCAGTCAGCAAAATTTCTTTAATTGTGCAGATCCGTTGGGAGAAGATTCACTTTGTGAACGATGTTTTTGCAAAGAATGTGGGTTTACTCATGGGCTTTGCATGTGTTGCACTTCTGAAATCAGAAATACACTTACTTATCCAAATTTTCAAAATGATTTCAACCCTCCTCAGAATTCATTTGGTCAAGAACCGTGCTATCAAAACTTCAATGATACATCGTTTCAAAATGTGCCAAATGATCTTTGTGCAAATTGTGGAGGTCCTCACCAAAGTTTTGATTGTCAAGCAAGTAATATGCTTGTCTATGAGCAGGTTTCGTGTAACAATCAAAATTTCGGTTATGACCAATATCCATATACGTCACTAAATCAATCACAACAATCATATTATTGTGAGTATTGTGGAGGTCCTCACTATATTGTCAAACGAGGAACCTACTTGTCTATGAGCATGGCCCTTGTAACAATTATGACTATTCTTATCATAACCAACCTCCACAGTGTCAAACGATTCAAACGCAACCTCAGCCATTTCCTCAAGAATTATTCCAAGAAATTCAAGATGTTAGGGATAAACTTAAGGATTTGGCTCTTAAAATAATAGCCCAAGAAATTCAAGATGTAAGGAATAGACTTACTGATCTGGCTATTAAACATACCCAAGAAGATCGTCATGAAAAATCTATGAGAGAATTACTAGCCGAAGAACGAGCAGCGCAAAGGCGTTCCATATTTCTCAAGGCTGCCATTCTTGATGACGATGATGAGGAAGACGACGGGGAGAGTGCTATTCCTTTGAATGATACCATTTCTCAACTCCCTCTGTCTATTGCAACCACATCCATCTTACCAACTATGGACTCCGAGGACTCTCTCATTATAGGGGATGAGCATCTTAGAACTATTCCTGAAACGGAATCGGACGAATCCATAAAGTCTAGTGTTGAGAACCTTTTCCCAATCCCAAGTGAGTCTGGGGATATATCCGACAGTGAATGTAATTGGTCTTTTGATAGTGATCATCCTCTTGACACTACGGATGATTTTTCCGGGATTTTCTCTAAAGCTCCTTTCAATTCCAACGATGATTTTTCCTCTAGTGATGACGAATCACTTTCGGATGAGGACGTTCCAAATGAAAGTATCAAAGTCTATTCAAACTCTCTTTTTGAATTTGATGGCGAGTACCTTTCTAGCAACGTAAATCCTCTTTTTGATGAAGTGTTAGAGAACGATGAGGTCAAAGACTCTATTATTTTTAAATTTGATAATATGACCTCAATTCTTAATCTCGAGATTCAAAAGGATATTCTTTCTCCGACATATGTGACATTTCCCTTTGAGGATCGCCATTATATTGACTTCACATATGTCATTCGAGTTTTTCTACCTTTCTTCACCTATAAGGTAGCTTGTCCTTTCCTTCACTCGTTCGGGAGTGAAGACACCATTTTTGACCCCGGCATCTCCATTTATCATTCTTTTGAGCCCGGTGTATCTCATCGGAGTGGAACTTTCAAGAAATTTAATGTTTACCCAAACATTTTGAATGAAAGTCCGATGGAGATTTTCTCTTCCACTTGCTTCCCCATGGACCAATGAATTCGGGGTCGAGTCAAGCTCGTGACTCGGTTAACAAAAACATAAGCGCTTCGTGGGTGGCAACCCATGCCTATCATTCTATCTTCTCTTTATTTTCTAACACAAAGTGTGGGGGAATTCTTCTACTTGTTGCTTTGTTGTTGTGTGTTTGCCTTTGTTTTTAGGATTCCCGTAGATCGTGATGATTGATGCACCTGTTTTCAATCCAGCCGCCCAATATCCGATCTTTTTACTAACATCCAGGGATATCTTATTTAATCCTTTTTGTGAAAAAGATTTCGTTTCCACACTTAGCTAGTAGTATTACCTTTTTACGTTCTATAGTGTCGGCATAATAGCCGGTGCTTTGAATATTGAGGGCAATATTCAATTCTAAGTGTGGGGGGGGGGGGGGGGAATTCTTTCTTTTGACCAAAATTTTAAAATTTTCACATGTTGTACCTACTAGTCCCTTAGCACCCCCGTTTTGGCCAAAATTTTAAAATTTTCATCATCTTTTAATTAAATATTGCATGAAAAAGAAGTGTTTTGCACATTAAAAAATAATTTGCTATACATTAATGTTTCGGTATTAGTGGAAGTTTAGACTTGATTAGGTTAAGAACAAGGGAATCCTGACTCTGCCAAACTGTTGATTTGGCTGCTACCCTTAACGTTTAGGCTAAGTTTTTACGAATTGTGCAAATGAAAATGCTAAGCGTGGAGTAGTTGGTTCTCTTTAGAGCTTATATAAGTAATCTATGGCTTTTCCTCCCAGGAGCTCCTAATCTTACTAAATAAGTGCTATTTTCAAACTTTTGAACGTTAAAAACCGTTTTGTTAAGCAAAAACAAACTTTTATACAATCCTGATTTAGAGTACTAGTTTAAATTTTTATTTAAATTTTGGAACAAGCATACTTTCGCAAAATTGAATAAATGTTGCAAAATGAAAGTGAGACGTTGCTTGAAAGTTGCAAAAAAAATTAAAGTTTTGAGTATGAATAAATAAGTCCTAAGCTACGGTTCGAGATCGATCCTTGGATCCTTATTTCCAAAAGGCGTTTAGGTCTTGGCTACCCTCTTACACCGGCCCTTGGATCTTTATTCAGGAAGGTGTAAGGTCTTGGTCTAACACCCTTGGAACCTCATTTTCGGAATGTCTAGAGTCTTGGAACTCTCCGTTGTAACGGCCCTTGGATCATTTATTCCTAAGGTATAAGGTCTTGGAATTTCCCCGTGAAGCTTCGTAGTTTATGGTACAATAAGAAGTTAAGTTGTCAAAAAAAAAAAAAAAAAAAAAAAGTGAAAAAGTGATGAAAAGTGAAAAAATGTATGGAAAATGTTCGTTTATGTTGCTTATGAATAAATGTGCGAAACTTCCTTTTTCTTAAATTTAAATCGGAAGTTGAACTAGTATTCGTCAAAATTGTTTAAAGGTTGGACGATAATTTGGAAAATTTTGACTTTAAAGATCCCGTGAGCTCCGATACTATTCTCGAGGGTGTAAAAACCTAGCCTCCTAAGTTTTACTAAGGACAAGCTAAGAAGAAAGTCGCTATGTGGAGTGATCTCACCTTTGAACCTCTAATTTTTTAATCATCGTCGGTTGCTATCTCACCCACTGGACTTTTACAATGAAAACAGTGATAGTTGAGTGACGACGTAAGAATTAAACATTAAAGAGGGATAAGAAGATAGAATTAAACGGTTTAAGAGGATAAAGAGGGAAAATAAAAGAAAATATTTTTGGGTTTTTCAAGGTTTTTTATTTTTTTTTTTTTTTTTTTTTTTTTTTTTTTTTTTTTTTTTTTTTGGATTTTTGACAAAAAATATTCACAAGAAAAACATGAAACTTCACGAGGAAGGATCTTCAAGTCACTAATCGTCAAACCGTAACGATATTGTCGCAACACACCTCCCCGGTAGCGGCGCCAAAATGATTGATTGGTCGAGATCCACACTAGTAGTCAAGCTTTTACGGAAAAACGTCAACGTGCAAATCACAACGCAACTCGATTTAATAATCCGGATAAGGAATACCCGGGTCGTTTCCCAACGAGGCGTGAATCGAGGATGCCGTTTTTAGTTTCGTATTAAAATGATTGAAATATGATTTTCACTTTTTGGTTTTTAATTTCTAATAAAGCAAAAATCAAATTACTCAAAAAGAAACGTAAACGGGAATCTAAAAACGAGCTAAAACATCAAAATCTTTAAAAATTAACCCTACGGATGCAAATTTAATTTTTCTAAGTCCTAAATGACAAAAGAAAATTTTAGAAAAAAGAATTATATTTTTCTGATTTTTATTTTAATTAATATGAATTAAAAACTAATTTAAAGAAAATAAATGATTAAAAATATTAAATTAAAAGGGAAAAATCTGAAAATTTGCAGGAAATTACTTGAAGGTGAACTGAAGCTAGGAAAATTAGGAAAAAGGGTTCATCTTAAAGGAATAAGCTGATTAGAAGCTAAACAGTTTTAATTAAGCAAAGAAATAAAAAAATGTTAAAAGGATTAAGGTGTAGAATTATCGCAGAAAAATCTCAAGGGTGCAAGTGGTTAGTGTGTTGTGTTGTGGGGTTTGGGCAGGCCACAAACCAGGTTCGAATCTGGTTCCTGACCTTTTTGCTAAACTTTTTATTATTATTATTTTTTTTTAAAATTAAAAAAAAAAATCTTTTAAAACTCAATTAAGCACTAACAAATAAGCACTATTAATAACTGATATTATTTTTGAAAACTAATTAAAACTCAAAAATAAGCAAACAGATCAGAACAGTTGGCATTAAAAAGGGAATAATCTAAAAGCTAAATAGGAAAAGGCCGTTTAAGCTATTAATAAGCTACATAGAAACTAAGATAAGCTAAATTAGACTAGATAAGACCTAAATAAGCTAGCAATATCAGAAACACCATAATCCAAACTTAGATAAGCACTTGATGATAAAAAATAAGCACAAATGTGCCCTGGGGTCTGCTGATGCATGCTATGTACAGGGCAAAAAAAAAGGGTTTTCAAGCTAATGAAAAGCTAGTGTAAGCCAATCTAAAAAATTGATACAAAAGTTGGGCATTCCTTGTTAAGACTCCTTTTCTCGTACCAATTAGATCTTAATGCTTGATGAAACCTGCGCACTAAGAAAAAGAGCAAACACCGTTAGGCTTATCGAGGGATTGTCTCCCCCGATTATCCTCCGGCGTGAGAGTAAGTAATCGAAGTTTAGGGTTTAGTGAAGAGTTAGGGTTTTGTGAAGATCGTACCTTTACCGAGGGCCTGGGTGCCCTTTATATACACGTGAAACCCTAGTAGGTTTCGTGTTCCCTACTCCTCGGCGTATTCGCCGATATCGGATATTTGGTATATATCCCCTTTATTTAGGAGATACGCCATATCCAATCCAAAAATAACTTTGGGCTTGGGCCTTGTAGGCCCAAACCGTATAACTGGTGGTCCAGTTATCGCCATAGCGGCCCATACGTGGTGGGCTTAAGTATTTAGTATTGTTTACTAATCGGGTCCGTGACCCGGGTGTAGACTATACGTCATCATGTCCCCCCAGTCTAGTGTGCGCAGGGTAAAACCTGCGGATGCTAGACTAAAGTCGTGTCGAAATTATTCCCCACGCGTACGCGGGAAGATTTCAAAAATATACCGCCAAAAACGCACGTATGATGTATCTAGTCCAAAAAAGTGCAATTCGGGTACCTCGGGAAGTGGAGAGGCTATCCACGTGTCCTGTACCATTACATCTCCCAGCCATACGATTTGAGTTAGTGGGATACACGTGTCAGTCATCTGTGGTGGGTGGAAAACTATATAAACTACCGCCTCCATTCACTGTGATATCCACAGTTAAAAAAAATCACCTTTCCACCATTTATACATCTTCGAATCTGCTATCAAAAAACGATAATTCGAAGGTAAAGCGCGTGCGCACAGTCTGAAACACAAAAGTGTTGCAACTTCAGGATTTCACTTCTAACATAACCGAAGGTGAACTGAATCAGTTCACCTCGGATTACTTTATCCCTTTGGATCTGCACCCAGAGGTACCAGGTCCCAATGCCACCATCGCGAATTTCCCCGTAGGGAAAGTGGGGCTATATACGCGCTTTTTCGAGTGGGCGAATCAGCGCGTACCCATTTCCGTGCTGTTGAGTGATATACTTAATTATTACGAGCTCCACATCTCACAGTTGCATTGTATTGGTGCTGGGAAGATTGCCAATTTTGAGGTGAACTGTCGCTTGTTAGCGATTCACCCGACCCTCCAATTATTTTGCGCGTTCTATCACGCAACGTGGTCAAATGGGTGGGTTACCTTCTCTAAGCGCGTAGGCAAGTTACAATGCTATGTGAAGAAGGTAGATAAACTCAAGGACTGGAGGGAGAAATTCTTTTGGGTTGACGCCGCCGTTTTTCCTTCTAATTTTCAATTTTACACCCGTGCCACTCTGCCCAAGGATGAGCGCCCCCCCGAGACGTGGTATAACGCGGATCATGCGGCGATCATTGATGAGAACCGCCTTCCCATCAAACCATATCCGGAAGCGTTCCTGGTGCATATGGGCATCAGTCGCAACTACTTCGAGTTTGAGACAGAGGTTCCCACATTCTTGGATGCGGATGGCACGGGTGGGTGCTCCTTCTGTCGTCTTACTGTCGTTATTAATGTAAGCGTTTCTTCGTTTTCCATACTTTATGTAACTTGCTTCTCTTTGTCTACTTTATACGCAGAGATGGATCTTTTTGCGGTTGTTAACTTGGAGACACCGCGTTCCGTGGCAGTGGGGGTGCGTCCTCTGAGGGAGGGTGAGAAGACCATTCTGGAGGCGACGGCAGGGCGTGTCGTGGACTTGGTTGTTCCAGAGTCTGAGGGCTCCCTGATGTGGTGGTAGCTGAGCCGTTGCAGGGGGTGGCTCCTCCTGTGCAGCAGGGTCCTGACACTGCGCAGTCTCCTCCCAACGAAACGCTGATTCATTTAGAGGAGACTGACAGTGAAATGGAGGAGTGCTCCCAACTGACGCGCAAGAGAGCGCTTGGTGGTGGTGGTGAAGGGTCTTCCAAGAGGCCGCGACCTGAGGCTGAGGAGAGCCCATCTTTTACTGAAGTGCAGATGAAGTAAGTATCTTAGTTATTAGTTATGAACTTTTGTCAAGTTATACGTTATTCTAACTTTGTTTCTTCGTGTCCTCAGTGTGGATGAGAAGTCTGGTGGGAGTATGTCCATGACTGAGATTGAGAAGGACGTGTCCTCGTCTCCTCCCCCCATGTAAGTATTCTTTAGCAATCCCTTAGGATTTTGCGTATGCTTGACTGTTATTCGTGCGCTAACCTTGCTCCTTGATCTTTCGTGCAGTGAACAGCATGTGGAGGATGCTGGCGTCTTAGATGGAAGTGCGCCACCCAAGGTGACTCCCTTTTTGGATAGGGCGCCTTCACCAAGGGATATTGGAGGGGAGTCAAGTCCGTTTGACTCTATGATGGAGGAGCTGGCCTCCATCGCTGTGCGCCAGTCCGAGCTAGTGGCGCAAGCCAGGTTGCGCCAGTCCGAGGAAGTGTCTAGGCTGCATGCGCAGTTAGCGTCTGTGCAGGCTGAGTTAGCAAGCTCTAAAGCTGAGCAGCTGAGCTCCAAGGCTAAACTGGAGCGCGCAGAAGCGTCTGCACAAAGATTGGCTGAGGGAAGCTCTTGGTGATGGCTGAGCTGGAGCAGGAGCGTGCTGCTGCGGACAGTCAGAGGCGTAACTCGTTATGGGCGCTGAAGTACTTGCAACAGAATAGGAGTAAGCACTTTGCCAACATTGAGGAGTTCCGTAGCCGGGTGGAGCTTGCGCTGAAGATGCAAGAAGAGAAGCTCCGCAGGCTCAGCATCGAATATGATGAAGGGAGCTATTACCCCATATGGTTCAGTCTGTGGCTGAGCGCAGGTACATGCTGCTTTATCTCTTTATAACTTGTATATATTTAGACCCTCTTTCTTATTAACACTTGTGTTATTTCGTAGGTGGTTGATCAGTCATGGTCTTCGCCTGGCTGCCATGTGTACGCTGGAGCATCCCGAGGTCACCACGTCCTTTGGAAAGGTTGTGGAGTGCGCTATTGCGCACGGTGAGACCTTGGCCGCAAACAAGCTTGCTGAGGCCGAGTTGTTGACCATGCCGCTTGCCGAGGTCCTGGGTACAAGGCGAATGCCCGAGCTGAGCTTGTTGCTGCCATGGAAGAGCTAAAAAGGCTTGAGCTTCCGCATATCGCTCGTTTGGAGCGTGATCAGGATCAGCCTATCAGCGTGATCATGGCGGGGCTCACTCTTCCTAGGCATCTGCAGGATGATGCAGATCAGCAATTGGACTTCTATTTGAAGCCTGACGTAGCGCAGTTGAAGGTACCCATTTTTGCTCAGCCTCGTGACGTTCTGAATCCTTTCCGTATTGAGAAAGAGATTTCTTTGCAAAGGTCTCTAAATGCTCATGTTTCCAGGGTCGCAAGAAAGAAAGGCGTGAAAGGGAAGGCCACCCTGTGCGGCATAGGCGCTGCGCATCTGCCTAGATCCGACGGTGTGCCTGTTTCCGTGGCCACCGTTTCCCTTGACGATGCAGAGTTGTTGAATCGACTCGAGGATGCAAAGGAAACGGCTTTGAGTGGGGGCTCCAGCCAGCTAAGGCGTACATATAGCATTTAGCTTTTTTGTACAAGTCTTTTGTAGAAACGTATTCTATATATAAAAGGTTGCTTTTGTACTTGGTGTTTTTACAACTTCCAAATACTTATGCTTTTGAACTCGTAGTTCTTATATGACTTATGTATTCTTGCGTGAAGATATCTTTAAGTGTCTAAGCGTACTTAGAAAAAGAAGGATCATTATTATGTATGAATTTCCTTAAATAAGGACCGTAGTCGTGTATTGAATTTTTCCAACTTAATGAAAAGAAGGGAATCATAGTCGTCTATGTAAGTTTACTTGTCGTATTTTACTTTAAGGAATCAAGAGTCTTGATTTCCTGAGTTGTTAAACGCGCACAGTGTGCCCTTGTGTGCATCCGTCGTGGGGTGCGTAAGGAACTTGCGCCAACGTCTTGAGCGCAAGGTGTTTAACAAGGATTCGTGATCCAATGTTGATGGGTTTGCAACCCTCTTACTCAACGAGTTGTTTATTAGGTTTACTCATCCTTTCTGCCATCGTGGGTCTTAGTGTGTGCATGCACGCCATGTAGGCAGGATTATAACAATATTGAAACACGATAATGAAAGATGCAAACAATAGAGTTAAATGTGTTATGGAGTTAGCTAGAAACCATAACGTTTTATTAATACTTGCAAGTTTTAAAAGAGAATACTTATCTTGATAATACTTAAAAGATATAAATTACATGGATCTTTATTGGGGGCACTTTCTAAAGTGCGTGTGTGTCCATGTTGGGCCGTAGCCTGCTTTAAAGATAGCACCGTTTAAGGTTGCGGACGTTCCACGTTCGCTGTAGCTCGTGTCCGTCCTTGTCGCGTAGCTTGTACGCTCCATTGCCAAGTGCTTCTATGACCTCGTAAGGTCCTTCCCACTTTGGTCCTAGCTTACCAGTGTCTTCTGCGCGGCTTGAGTCATTTTCGCGGTATACGAAGTCACCTGGTCTGAATGAAGTGCTGCGTACTTTGGCATCATAGTATCCTTTCATTCTTGATTTGGCTTTCTCTTCGCGTATTGCTGCGCGTTCACGTCGCTCTTCCAATAGATCTAAGTCTATGCGCCGCTCATCATCATTGGTTGCCGCATTAACTTCCGCAGTACGGATGGTTGGCATTCCAATTTCAGCTGGTATTACAGCTTCTGTCCCATAGACCAAAGAGAAGGGAGTGTCCCCGTTGCTAACCTTGATGGTTGTTCGGTGCGCCCAGAGAACATGTGATAGTTCTTCTACCCATCTTCCTTTGTGTCTATCCAGGCGCGCTTTGATTCCTTCACCTAGGCTTCTATTTGCGCGTTCAACCAGACCATTGGTTTGTGGATGAGTTACTGATGCAAAGTGTTGCGTGATGTTCAGCTGTTCGCACCAATCTTTGAACGGGTTATCACGGAATTGTTTTCCGTTATCTGAGATAATTTCACCAGGTAATCCAAAGCGACATACTATGTTGTCCCACACGAATCGTTTTATCTGGTTACCTGTTATGGTCGCTACTGCCTTTGCTTCGATCCACTTAGTAAAGTAGTCTATTGCCACAATAAGGAATTTCAATCCACCTGCGGCAATAGGGAAAGGTCCAGCGATGTCGATACCCCATTTGTAGAATGGCCATGGCGATGTAATAGGCGTTAGTTCATGCTGTGGTCGGTGCGGAATGGGTCTGGAACTTGGCAATTACTGCACTTCCGTACCAAATCTCGCGCGTCACGGTGCATAGTTGGCCAATAGTATCCAGACCTTAGGGCGCGCGCTACAATGGACCGTGGTCCTGAGTGCATGCTGCATGAGCCTGCGTGGATTTCTCGAAGTACATAGTCTGCCTGGAGAGGTCCAACGCACCTAAGCCATGGTTGTAGGAATGAGCGTCTGTATAAGACGTCATCTCTAAGCTCGAATCGCTGCGCTGTGCGCCGGATTCTTCGAGCTTCCTTCTGTTCTTGGGGGAGTATGCCCTTGCTAATGAAGTCAATGATTGGTGTCATCCACGTAGGGCCTGCTTCTTCTATCACTGTGGATACTTCCCTCTCGGAGATCGACTTGTCTTTCAGGATTTCTACCAATACTTGTTTTGAAAAATGTGCGAAGCTTGTAGACGCAATTTTGCTTAATGCGTCTGCTTTCTTGTTTTCCCCTTTAGGGACTTGTGTGATTGTGAATCTGTCGAATCCTTGGATTAAGGATTTTGTTTTTTCAAGGTATTGGATCATGTTTTCCTCCTTAGCCTCGTATTCTCCTGATACTTGGTTGGCCACCAATCGGGAATCTACGTTTGCCTCTAGGTTGCGTACACCCATTCGTGTCGCGATACGTAGTCCAGCGATTAGGGCTTCGTATTCTGCCTCGTTGTTCGTGGCGGTGAATTCAAAAGGCAGTGCGTAGGTGAATTCGGCTCCTTCTGGGTTAGTGAGAATAAGACCACCTCCTGATCCATCTACGCATGAGGATCCATCGGTGAATAGAATCCATAGTTCTTGAGGTTCCCCCTTGCTTGTCGCAGGTTGTAGTGTCAGTATCTGGCTTCTCAATGATGAAGTCGGCCAATATCTGCCCCTTGATTGCAGTGCGCGGTCTGTATGATATGTTATGCTCACCCAGTAACACACTCCATTTTTGTAGGCGTCCCGATGCGTCGGGTCTCGAGATAACTTGTTTGATGGGTTGGTCTGTGATAACAGCTATTGGGTGCGCCTGGAAATACCTGCGCAGTCTTTTCGCTGCAAACACTAAGGCTAGGACCAACTTTTCCATTGCTGTGTAGTTAACCTCTGTCTTCTTGAGCGCCTTACTAACAAAATAGATGGGTGTTTGGACGGAGTTCCTGTCTGTCAGTAGCACTGCGCTGACTGCTCCCTGAGTCGCAGATAGGTACATGATCAGCTCTTCCCCTGGTCGGGGCGCGACAAGCTTTGGGAGCGCTGCTATGTGTTGTTTGAGCTGTTGGAAGGCTTCTTCTGCTTCCGCGGTCCACCTGAAGTCTCCCTTTTTTGTGCACTTCTTGAGTGTTTTGAATAAGGGAAGTGACTTGTCCGCTGATTTGGATAAGAATCGGTTCAGTCCGGCTAGCTTGCCGTTTAGTGACTGAACCTCCTTCAGTGTGCGCGGTGAGGGAAGGTCAATGACTGCTTGGGTCTTCTCTGGGCAAGGCTTGATCCCATCGGGTTCTATCAGATACCCGAGAAACATGCCTTCTGTAGCGCCAAATGTACACTTCTTGGGGTTCAATTTCATGTTGATTCTCCTCAGTGTTTTGAACGTTTCCTCCATGTCGCGCACTAGTTCTTCCTCAGTATGGCTTTTGATGACGAGATCATCGACGTATACTTCCAAGTTGCGGCCTACTTGTTTCTCGAACGCAGTGTCTACCAATCGTTGGTATGTTGCTCCTGCGTTCTTTAGGCCAAAGGGCATCTTTGTGTAGCAGTAGACCCCTTGACTTGTGTGGAAGGCCGTTTTTTCTTCATCTTCCTCCGCCATTTGAATTTGGTGGTACCCCTTGTATGCGTCCAGGAAGCATTTGAAGGGATATCCACACAGAGATTCGATCTTCCAGTCTATCTCCGGTAGCGGGTAGCAGTCCTGTGGACATGCTTTGTTGAGGTCTGTGAAGTCTACGCACATTCTCCAACTGCCATCGCTTTTCTTTACCATTACTGGGTTGGAGAGCCAGTCATGGTAGTAGACTTCCCGCATGATGCCTGCGTCTACTAGTTTATGTACTTCTTCCAGGATGGCTTTTGCGCGGTCTGGAGCTTGTCCGCGCTTTTTCTGTCGTATTGGAGGATATCCTTGTCGGATTTGCAGCTTGTGTTCCGTGATGGAGCGTGGCACTCCTGTCATATGCTTTGGTTCCCATGCAAAAATATCTAAGTTATTTTGCAGGAGTGCGCATATAGCTGATTTGCCTTTGTCAGACAGAGACCCGCCAATAGATACCTGTTGATCCGGGTAGTCAGGGTGAATGGTGACCTTTAGGTTTGGGACTTTGATTGCGCGCTGTTCTGGAACATCGCCTACGTCATTTGTCACTGCGTTGCATTCTTTGGGTGGTATGGTGGTATTGTAAAGAGTGACAATACCTCCTTCCACTGGGAACTTGAGCATCCCGTGCGCTGTGGATGGCACGGCGCGGATGGATGATATTCCAGGTCTCCCGATGATGCCGTTGTACGGAGAGGGGGATCTGATTACCATGAAGTTCATCCAGGTGACCGTAGAGTGTGGTTTGTCACCAACTTCTACAAGTAGACGTAATTGCCCCATGGGCCATATCTTCTCCCCTGTGAAGCCAGTGAGCGCGTTGTGGCTGGGATCAACTGACTCTGTATCTCAGGTCGCAGCATCTTGAAACAGTGTTCATATATAATATCAGCGGATGCACCTCCATCTATATACATGCGACGGATGTCGTGACCCCCCGTATGTATTTCAATGGTAAGTGGATCCACTACTGCGTTGTTCGCAGTCAGGGAGGGGAAAGAAATTTCATTTCCCTTAGAAAACCGTTGACTGACTTTCTGTCTTGTCGCGCGCTGCCATGGCTGTATCATGTAGATGATATCTGCCTTTTCTTTTGATGTCTCTTTCTTGGCCCCTGGTTTTGGTTTGTCTTTCCCTTCTCTGATGTTTTTTACGAGGTGGTCCATCTTTCCTTCCTTTACCAATTTGTCAATCAATTGGCGCAGTTGGACGCACTCGTTGGTTGTGTGGCCTTTCTGTCCATGGTATTCGCAATAACCATTCCCTGTGCGCCGATCCTCTGGGGTGCGCATTGGTGGTGGTTTCGGGAAGTTCGCCCCTTCCGTCGCGAATATCTCCTTTGGAGTTTTTGTTAATGGGGTGTACTTGTCGTTTCCCCTTCCACCGCCTTGAGTGCGATAACTCTTATTACGATTGCCACTCTGGTCATTGGATTGTCTCCTTGACTCTTCTTGTGGCCTATGGTTCGAGTAGCCTTTCTTGCTATCCGCAGCGGCTGCTTCTCCTTGGACGAAAGACCTCGTGCGCTTCATGAGTTCGTCAAAAGTTAGGGGAACCTTATCGTTTAACCTTTTTATCAAATCTGGGTTATTGATTGCATTCATAAAACCCGATATTTTTAGTATCTCTGGACACGCCTTGACTTGCATGCATTCGTCCTTAAAGCGTTCCATGAAAGCGCTTGTGGATTCCCCTTGTCGCTGTTTAACCCTAGCGAGTTCGACAGGGTTTTTGGCGCACTTCTTCCTTTGAGTAAAGTTTAAGCGAAACGCCTTGCGCAACTCTTCAAACCCACCGATGCTTCTACGTGGAAGCTTGCTAAACCAGTTGCGCGCATTCCCTACTAATGTAGAGTTGAACATATGGCACCACACAGGTTGTGGCCAATTTTCGATAGTGGCTGCTGATTCGAAAATTTTTAGGTGATCATCAGGATCACCTGTCCCATCATATGTTTTGACGTTAGCAGGCATGCGCCTTTTCTTATTCTCTGAAAAATCGCTGATGCGTCTAGTGAACGCATCAACCTTTTGGCGACGCCAGGGAAGAGACATGTCTTCGTCTTCCTGGTCGCGATATTTTCCTCTTGATTTCCAGTGTCCAGTTTCTTTATCCTCGTTGTCCGAGGAATCACTTGAGGATGAGCGCACTCTTTTGCGATGCTTGCGCCGACTATTATCAGAATCTGAGCTTGTTCCTCTGCGGCGCTTGCGCCGACTATCATCAGAATCAGAGCTTGAAGGGCTTTCACTTGGGGAACACCGTCGCCCAAGCCTATCCTGAATCCTGCGACTGCCAAGCCTAGCGTGGAATTGGCGCGCCGTTCCCCCTCTTCAGGCTCCTCCAGATGTTGAAGATCGGCTGCTTCATCATCCATAACCTCCTTCCAATCCTGGTAAACACTGGTTGTTTGCGGCTATCCTTCTCGCGTCTTTCCTTTCGGTAGCGCGGTGGGGACGCCTCATGCTCAGGGTCAAAGTTGAGTCTGGCGTGCAGACTTTGGCTTGACCTCTTCTTTGCCTCCTCTCGCATGAGCGCAGCCAAGGCTTCGTAGTTTTGAGATACAAAGTCGCTTGGCGCCAATTCGGAAGTGACTCCTTCTAGCGCGATGGAGTCTGTTTCCAAGGCAGGATCCTTGTTTCGGATAGGCGCATTGGAGGTTCAGTGAAGTTTACCTCTGGCATGGCAAGAGGAGTGAGCTCCAGTTCTATCGCGCTAGTACTTGTTGTAATAGCGGGGGTAGTCCTGGTAAGTGATTCCACTGTAGGAAAGACCAGATCTGAGTGCGCTCCTAAGCTTCTAGGCGTGCTGGTTGTCCCAGAGGCCTGCTTAGGGGTCGCATCCGTTTGGTGCTTCTTCCCTAGTGGGTCATCATGCGCTTTCTTCCCATGCGGACTCTTGTGACTTCCGTGTTTCGTCATTCTAGTTCTTGGTAAAAATCTTAGTGTAGGGTCCCACGGATGGCGCCACTTGTTGATACAAAAGTTGGGCGTTCCTTGTTAAGACTCCTTTTCTCGTACCAATTAGATCTTAATGCTTGATGGAACCTGCGCACTAAGAAAAAGAGCAAACACCGTTAGGCTTATCAAGGGATTGTCTCCCCCGATTATCCTCCGGCGTGAGAGTAAGTAATCGAAGTTTAGGGTTTAGTGAAGAGTTAGGGTTTTGTGAAGATCGTACCTTTACCGAGGGCCTGGGTGCCCTTTATATACACGTGAAACCCTAGTAGGTTTCGTGTTCCCTACTCCTCGGCGTATTCGCCGATATCGGATATTTGGTATATATCCCCTTTATTTAGGAGATACGCCATATCCAATCCGAAAATAACTTTGGGCTTGGGCCTTGTAGGCCCAAACCGTATAACTGGTGGTCCAGTTATCGCCATAGCGGCCCATACGTGGTGGGCTTAAGTATTTAGTATTGTTTACTAATCGGGTCCGTGACCCGGGTGTAGACTATACGTCATCAAGCTAATGAAAAGCTAGCATAAGCCAATCTAAAAAATTCTTAAAAATGGGCAATAAGTAAATTGGCAGCCCAAGTCTAACTGTACCAAGTTTCAGCTTATAAGGGCTTATATTAAACAAATTAAAAATGAAAAACATGGGCTGTTTTGAGTGAAAACTAAAAATGCAGTCTGCTATAGAGATGTGATCAAAACTCTAACCAAGCCTATTTTTCTAAAATCAACTTTTGAAATCTCACTAGATAAACTAAAAGAGATACAAGAGCACCAAAATATAGCACCAATATGAGCTTATAGCTTTAATAAGCTACAAGGATCAGCTTATATCCTATAATTGTACTAATAAATTCAAAAACTTAAGAACCCTTGAAATCAGCTAAGAACACTAACTAACAGTTCCTAGCTAAATTGGACCTAAAATAAGCTTGTGCCAAACACCCCTTCTGTGGGCTGTTTTGGCTTTTCTAACTAGAACATACCATAATAAGCTATGCTTTGGAAAGGCAATTACTAATTAAGCTATATTAAGTCTAGAAAAGCAGAAAACAATGGAAATTAAGCACTTGGAATAAGCTATCACTAATTAGCTATTTTTTGGCTTTTTTTTTTTGGTTTTAAGAGCAAAATGAAAATGGTCCTAATACTAAGTATAGAACTGACATTATAAGGATCTAATGGGCACAAATAAGCAAAGAGAGGTAAATAGCAGTTAAAATAAGCAATAGCTAAAAGAACTAATTTTGGATTTTTGAAGATTTAAACTAAAAGGCTCAAATTTTATAAAAACAAAGATGAAATTACAATACTGGAAAAATTAAATAACAAAAAGCTGAAAAGGAATTTAAAATTACCTAAATTAAGCTAAGTCCTACTTACCTTTTCTACTGCTACATAACTAACTATTTATACTACTTTCTACTAGGATTTCTATGAGTCTCTTGTGCTTTTTCTATGAGAGAACTCCAGCCTTGTGCTTCTTCTCTTTGATTCTAGCCCTTGGATTTTTCTTTGTCCCCAATCCCATTTATCTCAGCCATAGATGGTCTCTTTTGTAACTGGGATTGCCAGCGTGGCAAGGAGGGGGGGGGGGAAGACAATGGCATGTGATGTCTTGGACTGGTGTGGTGAGTTGGAAAGCAAGAAAGGGACTGGGAGGAGGTTCCAATGTTAATGGCGGGATAACTTGATCTTAAAGAAGTTAAACAGTGTTTTAACCTGGGGTTTGACTTTCTCTTGACCGTTGGTTTTAGTTAAAGGTTTGTGGGCTTGGTGGGCTGGGGTGGTTATGGGTTGGGATTTAATGGGATAAAATGGGATGGGTTTGAGTTGGTTTGGATCTGGTTGTATTTATAAGATAGATAATAGGATTTAGTTAAAAAGGACCATTGTTGTAGACTTTGATATTTCAAGGACCATTCTTGCCAAATTTCCAATTTTCTTCCAAGGACTGATTTTGTCAATTAGAAATTACCCAAGGGCTGTTTTGGGATTTTGAGCTTGAATTTAATCCACATGAAGAACGTCTTTCCCGGCTTCGGCTTTTTGAGCTCTTTTCCATTCCAAGCTCGGTTTTGTCCGTATTTGCCCCGTTTTCAATCCTTTTGTACCTAAAACACATAAAACACATTCCAAGGATATTTGTAACAATATTTGGTCTATTTGGGTGTTTTGGTCATTTTTGTGGGGTTTTTCGGGTATAAAATGATGAGTAAAAGGCCACTCATCGGTATGTAAAATAAAAACGCAATACGCCATATTCAATAAATTGGATATGCCGTATAGTTTAGATCAGAAAAATACATTAGACAATAATAATATAGAAAAACAAAAAAACAAAAGAAAACACTCAAAACAAAACACATAAATCAAACAAATCAAACAAAGCAAACAAATGCAAGAAAAATACAGAAAATATACAATGCAAATTTACAACAAAATTAATAAAGTTAAAAACCTAAATTAAAATAATAACAAATACAAGTATTTAACAATTCACTCCCCGGTAGCGGCGCCAAAAACTTGATGTGTCGTTTAGTACAGGTAATTTATTTATCAAGTTTTACATTTATGTTTTGCCGACTTTACCTATACACTAGTACAAAAATGGGATTTAGTCACACATGCTGTTTTTCGAACAGCCACACAGTCGCCTTTTTATGTGACTAAATGTACCAGAATAAAATAAACAGCCACACTTGATCCGACTTGTGTGACCATTTCGGAATTACATCCGAGGCTATAGCCACACATTTGAATATTTTCGTGACTATACGTATCTGGTAAATTTTTTTTTGATTTTTTAGTCACTTATAATTTGGGACGTGTGACGGATACAAATAAGGTTGAAACATTAGTCACACTATATATATACATATGTGACAAATATATGTCACGCAATTGAAAAGTGTGACCAAAATCCATATATGGTCACACGAAGTAATTGTGTATGTGGCTAAATCATATGCTCAAGTTTGTCACACATTATTTAAGCGTGACTCCTAGTTTTTGTTGAAAATTTAGCCACATATGAATTTGAAATGTGTGACAACTGAAACGTAAGTTTGAAGCATAGTCACGATATGCATTTAAAAGTGACAAATATATGTCACACACTTGAGATGTGTGACCAAATGTCATATATGGTCACACTAAACCATAGGCATACATGATTAAGTGTGACCAAAATTCGATACAAATAGTCACGTAAGTTAATATGTGTGTCTAAAGTTAAGTGTGTGTTTGCCTGCCAATTCCTAATGTGTATGGTCACACTTAATTGTAGCACAATCATGTGACTATAGGCTATACAATAGTAACACCATACCACAAATGTGCATCTAAATTATGTTTATGGCCACATTATAAGGGTATTATATGTGACCAATACATTGAAAATAGTCACACTGTGAAATATTCATGTGACTAATATGTATAGCAAAATGTGAACTCAGTTATCATTAACCTTGATATTAGTCACATTGAGTGTTTGTGTGACTAAATTCAAGATGTTACATATGGTCACATGAAGTATTTATTTAAGTGTCTAAATCATAGAGTCATATTTTGAGTTCAGACTGTTAGTCATGACTCTTCATTTAATTTGCCCCATTACAATGCTGGGATTTTATAGTCTATCTAGTTTAATGCAGTAGTATGTAAGTATGTTACTTGCCCCTAGCTGGAACCAGATTACTTGACTTTCTAAAGTCAATTTTCAACTTTATAATGAAGTAACATGTTACTAAAGTGCCTGCAAGTGCATATACATGATAAATGGAAACTGCAAATACAATAAAGCTTGACTGCAAGTGGACATATAACAGTGAAAACCGCAAAATTTTTCATTGCCATTGAAAATCTTGACTTTTTTGAGTCAAAATCCATTACAACAGGCTAAATTACAGGAACAACTATTTAATACTAAAACAGCTATTCATCTAACATTACTAACTTTACAATACCAGCAGTAACCTTGCACTTAGCCTTGAGCAGCAGTCTTAACTTCAACCAGCAGGGTTAACTATTACACTAGCAGTCTTAATGCAGCATGACATGCTTCACTTGGATTTTCGTATAACAATACCTTCAATGTCGGTTCGATAGTAGTCACTTCGTGATTCGTTGCCCAAGTCTTCTTTATATACACGTGGCAATATTTTTTCATTTTGCTCGTGAATGACTGTACTAAACTCCTCATCGACTTCGTCATATGTATCTTTGTAATTCTTGGTAGGTGTTTAAAGACAATGGACAAATTTTTCTGTACCTGGTCTTTCACATAAAACACTTGTGTTGCTTGTGACGCTAATATGAACGGATCATCCTTGTGGCCGAAAGTATTCAGGTCTACCAACGTATAACCAAGAGGATCATGTTTGACCCCATGAGTTTTGCGATTAGCCCAATCACATTTGAAAAGAGGAATTTGCCTGAAACGGTAATCTAGTACCCATATCTCTTGTAAAACCCCATAATAAGATGTTTTTTTTTATGGTTGCAACTTCTTTTTTGGATATGTGCACATCTACTGACTCAACACTAACCCCACTGTTCTGGTAAACTATGCCATCATTACTTTTCGTACGAAATGTATACCTATTGATGTTATACGCCTCGTATTTCACTACGCTGGCGCGTGGTCCAAATGATATCCATCTCACAGTTTCTGATACACTGTCATTGGATATCGCTAACTCTCTCTCAACCTGAATTTCATTACAAGTATATATATTACCTTTAAATTGCAGGAACAACAAACAAACAATTAAAGAATAGGAGTGTTTGGGATAATGAAATGGTGTGCTGGTCGACCTCTATCTAATGTCATATACAGGAGGGACAATTATGATGATAGCAACAAACAAACAATTATAAACAACATACAAGTAATTACCTCTTCGAGTAACCACTTAGCAAAAGATTTACTGTGCTCATTCTCCAGCAATGCAAGTTTTTTACCCGGGTTTTTTCCTTTCAAAACTTCCTTGTGTCGCTTGAAACAAATAAATGTCTTTGATTATTATATTTGATAGAACATTTTAAGCAACGAAATCGACATGTGTTAGTAATATATACTTACTCGATATACAGTTGAATTTCATCTGTATTTTGTATTACATACAAATGTGCTTTCTGAAAGGATTCTACGGAAACTTCACTTGGTTTGCCGGCCGACAATGGCTTTCCGTCCTCAACTTCATTGGTTACATGTTTATCAGCTGGGATGCCAATAGTTTTCATGGTTTTATGATATTCGCTAAAAAACTCTATTGTTTCTTCCGCGATAGTCTCCTCGGCAATGCATCCCTCTGGTCTATTTCTGTTTCGCACATGTCCTTTAATAACCTTCATACATCTTTCGAATGGATACATCCACCGAAAGCATATGGGACCACATACTTTTACCTCCCTAGTTAGGTGCACAGTCAAGTGTATCATAATATCAAAAAATGACGGAGGAAAGAACTTCTCGAGTAGGCACAGTGTAACAACAAGTTCTTCTTGCATCTTATCTAGTTCTTGCAAGCTGATTTCTTTCCTACATATAGATTTAAAGAAAAAGCAAAACCTGATAATAGCATATCGTGTGGGGGGTGCATGACTGAACGTATAGCAATGGGTAAAAACTCTTGCATTAGCATGTGATAGTCATGCGATTTAAGGCCAATGAGCTTCCTATCATTTAGGCTGACCAAACTAGAGAAATTTGAACAATAGCCTTGTGGTACCCTGATGTTGCTTAACGTTTCACAAAAGATGTCTTTTTCAGCATTCGTTAATGTGTAACCTGCTGGAGGTAGTGTTGTTTTGTCTGCTTCTTGCCTAGCAAACAACTCTTCTTTTATCCCCAACTCTTCCAGATCCAGTCGAGCATTCATTCCATCTTTTGTCTTTCCAGGAACATTCAGCAAAGTTCCGAGTAGACTCTCACCAACATTCTTTTCTACATGCATGAAGTCAATACAATGCGGAACAGAATGATGCCTCCAATACCTTAGCTTTCGATACCAAATGTTGAATTTCTTCCAATATGATTCATTTTCTTGGCTTGAACTACCCTCTTCTTCTGTTGTTTTCCTTTTCGGCTTTTTAATCTTCCCACCTCTGCCTCTGGTATCTTGATCTTGGTTTTTCGAGGTTTTTCCTTTTCCCCACTTATTTTCAATATGTTGTACCTCGTTGTATATTTGTTCCCCGGTCAATGATTTGGAGCATGACGTGGTTCTTCTTGTCCATTAAACGCCTTCCTTTGCGTTCTGAACGGATGGTTGTATGGTAGATATCGTCTGTGTCCAGCATAACTTTGCTTGGATGAGGCGGAAAGTCTAACACAGTGTGTATCTTTCCCACATACTACACAACCTTTGAATCCACTGTATGGGCAGCCACATAATGTACCAAGTGCAGGGTAATCATTTATCGTCCATAACACAACGGCGCGCAGATTAAAGTTTTCTTTTTTAGAAGCATCGTATGTATCAACCCCTTCCTCGAATAAGGTTTGCAGATCATCAACCAACGGTTCTAAAAATACATCGATATCATTTCCTGGGTATCCCGATATCAATACCGAAAGCATGATAAACTTTCTTTTCATACACAACCATGGAGGAAGGTTGTATATGACAGATAAAACTGGCCATACACTGTGATGCCTATTTCCTGAGTTGACGTCAACCCCATCAGCCGATATTCCTAGCCGTAGATTTCTCGGATCTTCAGCAATTTCAGGGAATTTTTCATCTATGGTACGCCATGCCTGTGAATCTGCGGGGTGACGTAAAACACCATATGTTATCCTCCTTGTTGCATGCCATGTTAGATCTTCTGAAATACTTTCTAACTTAAAGAGGCGTTGCAGTCTTGGTATAATTGGAAAGTACCACATTACCTTTTCCGGAATGTTTTCGTACACTTTATGTGTCTTACTATCCACCTTCCATCTTGATGTCCCACAAGTTGGACAAACAGTCAACTCCTTGTTAACCTTCCAGTAAAGAATGCAGTTGTTGCTACATACATGTATCTTTTTGTATCCTGATCCCATCATTCTCACTAGTTTTTTTGCCTCATAAGTTTTTTCAACCATTTCGTTACCAGCAGGTAGCATCTTTTTCAACAATCCTAGTAATTCAGTAAAGAACTTATCAGAAGCTCCATACTTACCCTTCAAGTTGAGTAGTTTAACTATTGCGGACAACTTTGTGAAGTCAGGACATCCTTCGTAAAGTGGCTTCTCCGCGTCTAATAATAGTTGTTGAAACTTGGCAAGGTTATCCTCATCAAAACATTCTTTTGCACCATTAACCATGTTCACTGTTGCTGGGCCATCTGTTGGAATTTCTGGAACAAAATCCATGTCGAAATCCGTGTCGTCAACAAACTCCTCTGTTGTAGCATTAACAGGTATTTGGGCAGTTGTTGCTTGCTCATCATTTTCTCCATGTTTATCCCATTTTGTGTAGCTTTGATTAATCCCGTGGCAGAATAAATGGAACTGCACATCCTCCACTTTATGCTCTATGCGGTTTAAACATGAGATACACGGACATGGCATCTTAAGCTGTTGTTTATTACCTCGTGGGTCGATGTTCATCATCTTATGCAAGTTGTGTTCTGCATACTTAATAAACGCGTGTACTCCAGCAATATATTGTTTCTTGGTCCTACTAGTTTTCATCCAAGACTTGTCCATGCTATTGTTGAGGTCAAATGGTAACGTATGTATCCTACAAGTCACAAATTAAACCAATATAAGCATCAAATCATTTGTGCATAAGTAAACCAAGTATTTACCACTACTAGTACAAAAGGTACTGCTGCTAGTGAAATTTAGTACGGCTAGTATAAATTTAGTACTGCTAGTACCCGTCACAAATTAAACCAATATAAAATTGTAAATGTTTGATACGTTTGGGCCTAACTCTAATGTGGGATAAAATGTTTATTTTGAAAATATTACAACCATACATTAGTAAAATCTAGTATTAATGGTTTTTGTTGCAAAGTGAAAATTAAAATAATACTACTCTGTTAGTATAGTATTAATGGTTTTTGTTGCAACTTGCAAGTAATTATGGGGAAGGCTATTTCATCATTACACACTATTCACATTGCTAGGCTCGATACATCTTCCTTCCTCTAGGTGTTTCTTGATTGTTGTTGTATATAAAGCAACATACCTCTCATAATTTTCATCTCTTCTTAACAAACCAAAATAAAATTTAAAAATTACAAAAAATCTCAAAATTTTTTGTTATCAAAATCATATATGGAAACTAAACTAGTGATTTGTTCTGAATTGGCAACAGTTGCAAACTCAAAGCTTGTGAAAGACATGATGCTAGTTTACTATGAGCGACAGGTTGAAGCTACTTCCAAGGAAGTTCATGATTTGAGGCACAAGGTTTCTGAGAAAAGAATGCTGCTAAACAATAGGGATAAGATGATCAAGGAGTTAGAGCTTTTATATGGTTTTGATTCTGCTCTTGAAAGCATTGCTGATTTAAGGAGGATGCAAGAGGAGGACATGATGGCATCTGATAGGTTGCTTGTTGATATTGCCCAAAAGCATAAGCGTCTAGGTGATTTGGGCAACTTTATCACGAAGCTTGGATCAATGAACTACTGATGTGGTTGATATGTTAGTTGACTATGTTTATGTCTTTTGTGTTTTGTGGTGTCATGGTTGATGTTGTTGGTAGTCTTTCTGATGTTGTTGTGTTTTGTGCTGTCATCGAATGGTAACGATAGATGTATGGTATGATGTTAAATATTAATGCAGCTATGTTAATGTCAATATTATTTTCTAACAGCCTTTTGATTTGTAAAGTTACAATGTCAAGTGTTTAGCACTGCCTAGTTCCAAAAATGCATATACTTAAGAAAGTCAAACTTTGTTTATTACACCTAAATGCAGGAAGTTACCTACACATACCAACCAAGCCTTTAATGGCATTTACTTATACATTGAACTATGTGATCCTCTTTACTTTAAATGGCATTACATAAACACAACATTACACACAACATTACACCATCAAAAACCTGTCAAACACTAAACCTCATCCACAATGACTTCCAAGCCAAATGTTATTGAAATATCCTCTGATTCATCAGGACTAATGTCTCCTAAACCTGATTGGAATTTCCCCTACCCTCCTACAGGTAGCTTTCATAAGAGAATACCACCTAAGGGAAAGGTTGTTGACTCGAGCTCTGACGATTTTAGCTCCTTTAACAGTAGCTTTTTTAATGATAGCTTGGTTTCTAGCTATCATTCTAACATCTGAAGATGAAGCTGTCTCAAAAAAAGCCACAATGTCCAAAAACCCTCCAGTTCACACTCTGTCAATCCCAGGAAAAAGGGAACAAGTTCTATGCCTACCAAATCAGGCAACTAGGGAAGAAATCCAAGCAAAGAAGAGAAAGGGAAAAGGCCCAATTGAACTCACTAAGGGTAAAGGGAAAAGGACAATTAGCTGAGCTTTACTAGTCTTGATGTTATGATGCTACTGTAATAAGTACTATGTTTTCTCCTTGTATGTAATCAACTATGCAATCAACAATGCATCTATGTATGCAGAATTTTGTTATGTAATAACAGTTGGTTTTTCAAGTTGAAGATGCTATTTTTCATTCATGTTAAACCCAAAATACAACTTTAAAAAACTATATATCCTACAAGTCACAAATTAAACCAATATAAGCATCAAATCATTTGTGTATAATTACAATGGATAGTGGGCAGAATTTGCTATCTTTATAATTGTAAAAAAACAATTTCGAGATAATATAATTTCACCATTATTGCATAAAAAAATGATTTCCTAATTAAAAAAATTACCTAATTTAGATCTAAATGAACCTCCCTCCGTTGTTGATGGCCGGACCAGCGAGTGGTGGCTGTGATTGGTTACTGGTGAACGGTGGATGGTGAGTGGTGGCTGTGATTGGTGAGAAATGTGCGAAATTTGAAATTTGCTGAAAAAAATATGGGGGTCTTTAATTTTGAAATTTGCTGAAAAAAATATATATGGGTGGGATTTTAAAAAATATATATATGGGTGGGTTTTTTAAAAAAATATGGGGGGCTTTAATTTTGAAATTTGCTAAAAAAAATGGGGGCTTTTTAAAAATTTTGGGGAGGGAAATACCAAAAAGGAAGTAACAGGTATCGAGCCTGTGACCTCCCCTTCACAACACCAACAACTCAACCATCTCCGCCCTTGGGTCTTTTTCGATTATACCTTCTTTTGTATTCCTCTTATAGACTATCTACTTTATTAAAGAAAATTGTTACAAAATCCAAATATCTTCTATACAAAGTTAAACCTGTTAGTACAACGTTAAACCTAGCAACACTAATAGAGACACAAGCAGTAATAACATTATTTCCTTTTTGCTTGTCTGAAGATCTTTCTCAGTAACTCTCTTGCCATTACTGAGTCTTCATCAGTAACTGTCAGCTTAGCATCTAACATAACAAATAAGCTAGCTGCCCTTAATGGATAATCTTTTTCTATCAGCATGTAGACATCCACTCCATTCTTTGTAGATACATGGTGAACACCACATGTATCATACAGTCTCCATTTTGTACTCAACTCATGAGCTCGAAAATTCCATAAGTTATCTTTTGGATCAGGTTCATACAACCTCTTCAATTCCACCCATAGCTCCTTCTCTTTGTCTTGTATACGATATGTAGATCTGAACATTTCTTTAACCAGACTCCATAGATTGTCCAAGTCTTCTCTATAAAAAATCTTCAGCATATCTTCAAAATACTTATAAATTTCTGAGTGTCCTCCTAGCCTGATTATCTTCCAAGCTTTCCCAAATGTATCTTTCTGTATCTCCAAATCAATAATTGGACGTTTAGCTTGAATAGGATGATGAACATCCAATGCTTCTGGGATTATAACAATCATATGCTGCTTGAGTCTTTCGTCAGTTAATTCCTCTGCTGTTTCTTCTTCATCTGCTGTAGGTACTTCTTCACCAATCTTTTGTTTCTTTGAAGATTCAGACTCCAATATTATACCATGTCTTCTTGTAGTTCTACATGGTTTTTCTGTTCCCATGGGAGTAAATGTGTTCACTCTTGTGTAAACCCTTTCAAACTCACTCTTGATCTCCTCAAAACTTCTACCTTGGAACTGCTTCCTTTTGTATCCAGCCATGTTCATCATGTAAACACACATGGTGTGTCTTTGCTGAGCTTTACTAGGTGGTTTACTCCTCTTTTCTTTGGCTTTTTGTTCTGCAGCAGACTTTCTTCTGGAATTTATTAGTTCAACAAGTTGTCTTGACTTCTCATCAATGGACAACACTTCATCTCCTCTGACTTTACCTAACTTTTCCTTTAAAACTTCATCAGCATCAATCATATACTGAACTTCTTGAGCGTGATCAAACATTGCTTCAGTTGCTTGATTTGCAAGTCTTGTTTGATCAAGGAAATATGCAATATCAACAATTTCTGATGTTTCATCTTCCTGTGCTTTATTAGGTACCTCTGCATCAAAACTAATCTGAGCAAGAACACTCTTCTTGTCCTTCTTTGGTGGCTCTTCTTCAATCATAATGCCCTTTGCTTTATCTGCCCTTTGCCTTCTATCATACACATCCATATCTTGTTGATGAGAAGTACCAATATTTTCAGCATCCAAATCTTCTTCACCCATATCTTGCCTCCCCTGAAACTCAACATTCTGTTCAACCAAAGAAATATTGGGGTCTTGATCAATATCAGCTGTCTTCCTCCCCTGTTTGGAAGAAACATCCATGTCATCATCATCTGAGCTTGTAGACTCCACAATATTTGCCTTTCTCTTTGCTTCAAGTGACTTGACTTTAGACTGCAATTTCTTCACTTTTTCAATGACCTTCTTGTAAGCAGTACTATACAACTGCTTTGTCTCCTTGAGTGCTTGCTTTGTCTCCTTGAGTTCTTGCTCTGTCTCCTTGAATTCTTGCTTTGTCTCCTTGAGTTCTTTCTCCAACCCAGTCACCCTTTGAGTCAATTTGGTACAAATATCCATCAATTCCATTAGTGACACTCTACCCTCATCACTTCCAGGTGTGTTACCTCCCGATCGAGGTGAATCGTGGGGCATTTCCCCCATATTTGGTTGTGAGGCTGATTGAGAACCAGATGAACCTGTGGGTGTGTGATTGGACTCAACTGGGCTTGTTGATCCTTCACCCTGAATGTTTTGATTTTGAACCAACATTGTTTCAAAAAGTGGAACTACTATCCCATTAAACCCCCTAGAAGCCATGCTCATGTTACTGAACAGTTTTTGAGTAAGGCAAGGAGTTGGATAAACAATTTTATGAGATAGAAGCAAACTTTTCCGTATATTCAAAACCGTTTGTATAAACCTTGGATACATTAAAAACTTGTATTTGTTATCCACATTTTTCACCATACCATCAAAAATTAATTTTGAAAAGTTAAAAGTCCTGTTTGTTGCTAAACAAATGAGAGCAGTTGCAATATTGCTGCTGAATTGCTCCCATGCGGTTTTCTTTGGACTTAAACAATGAAGGATGGTATGTATGAAGAATCTCCATTGGGGGTCAAAACATCCTTTTTGAAAAGTTAGAATTTGAGAAGATGTGTCATACCCTATTCTAGAAAGGTTATGAAAAATTTCAGTATTAGGCAAAGAACTAATACCATTTTCATCTGCTAAATGGAGATGCCTCCTAACAGATGCCTCAGTAATAGTTATTTTTCTGCCATCAACTGTTGCAATTAACTCTTTGTCTCCATTCTCAAATGTATTGGTAGTAACAGACCGCCAAAACTGTTTGATTTGAGAGACATAGATAGTAGGATCGACTGTAAGAGCGTACCTGATGTGGGTATTGTTTAGAAAATCTATTATCTGGTGGAAGCGTTGACTCCCTTCTGGTTTCTCCAAGAATGCAACCTGGTTATGCGTATCACAAAACTCTAAATTTGCCATGAAAATTGAGTAAATGCTTGATTAGAGTGCTGGGTTATGATTGGACCTACTTCAATTAATTGTTTCTCAAGTTTGAAGAAATGGTATAAATTGTATAAAGAAAGAGAGTTATCCAATTTATGAAACCCTACTCTGTTATAGAGTTTTTTTTTAAGAGGTAAGTAAAGTAAAGTAATGTAATGTAATATAAAGAAATAGGGAAGAGCGGAAGTAAAGTTTATAGATTTTTGCATGTTTGTAAAGTAAATGAAAGTAGGTGGCCTCATTTTAAACTTTTTATATTTGTGGAATTACTATTATAACCTTGCTCCATAATAAATACACACTAAAGACAAAGGTTCTTTTCGACATTAACTCATTTGATTTTTGTCTTTATTCACTTTACTTCACTATGAAAGTTGGGACAAAGAAAAGGAACACACATAAAATTTCACTCCATTTCATTCCCTTCATCTAAAAAAACTTGAGAACATAGTGTAAATAAAGCGAAGTAATTGACAATAGTTACCCCAACGGTTAGAAATAAACCACGGTTAAAACCCAGAAACGGCTACCCAGTACCCAGCAGTACAACGTTTTACTCTAGCAGAACAAACGTTTGCCTAGCAGTAATAACTTTGTGCATCCACTCCATTCTCAGACAATTAATTAAACATCAAATATTTCATTGATATTTTTTAAGGCTACAAGTATATACATCTAATTATCCAACCTAAATACTAAACATACTAAAAACAAAAAAAAAAAAAAAAAAAAAAAAAAAAAAAAAAAAAAAAAAAAAAACATCATCCTAAACTGCTTCACTCCATTTCACCCCAACTTGTTAGAACCAGAGCTCTCTTCCCTGCTTCCCATCAATTTCTGGCTTTCCTTGAGTCGTTTAAACACAATTTCAAGATCGCTAACCCTCTTTTCTAGATTATAAGGGTCCTGAAACCCATCTTGTTGCTCCCCCTGGTTTTGCAGCACAAACCTATTTTGCTGCTCCACCACAATTTGCTGCTGATCCTCTTCTTTTTGCTGCACCACCTCCTCCTCTTCACCTTCCTCCTCCTCTTCCTCTTCATCTTCTTCCTCCTCCTCCCCGTAGTCACACAATCCCCAAACCTCATCCTAGTAAAAGTCTTGCGCATGCAGCCAGTTCAAAATTTGACCCCTCATCCACGTATCTACCTTCCTATACGACCCATATTCTGCAATGGGTTCATCCCCGAAAGCAATTAACACTGCGTCAAACAGCCAATTGTTGTTTAACACCCACTCGTACTCTTCAGCATCATTTTGAAAGGTAACATTATTTGCTGCCATTGTTGAAGTTTTCTTTGAATTGAAAGGGATATATGTGTTTGTGTGTGTTCTTTGGTATATATATAGTCGATAGGTATAAATAGGCTGGAGAGGTAGATGCCAAGACTTTAGGCGGGAAAATGGATCGACGGCGCGCGCCAAAAGTAAAGTGTCAATTGAAGTTTTATGATTTCCTTTTACCAAGTATTGACTTTCCATGTACAATGAGTTGATGCAACAACAAGTTGTATATCATGATTTGTGAATAATAAACTTCCAAACTCAATATTTCCAACTATTGATCAAGTGGTGGTTTGGTTTAATTAAGAGTGGCAAGATGTGTAGAAAAAAAAAAGAATAGTAGTTAAAAAAAATAAAAAAAATAAAATCTAATGTTGTTGACGTGGCGGTGAAAACCAACTATAGCCGACGGTTCGGGTTCGTGGCGGGTTTTAGTGTACCCGTACCCGAACCCGTTTATAATATACCCGTACTCGCCCCATATCCCACCGGATACCCGTTATCCATCGGTTTTTCGGGTTTCCCCGCGGGTATCGAGGTTATCCGTAATATAATTAAAAGTTAAAGAAAATGAATATCGTATCAAACGATTTAACGCAACATATCGCAACGCAACGTACTCGGCACGATATTCACCAAAAAAATCAAATGCATGCGCAAGAGGTTTCAAAAGTTAATCATTCTCATTTCAAAAGATAATCTCGTTTTAGCCTTTTAAAAGGGTTTGGTATCCTCATTCGTGTGACGGTAGAGAACACGGACTCACGAGTACTCACTCCAAAAAAACGAATAACTGAATTAATAGTCGAGAAGAGTATTGACAATAACTCGAGAAGAGACGAGATGACGAAAACAAGTCGAAGAGATAACTAACAACAAACATATCAAATAAGATGAGTCGATTGGTAATCGTCTGTATTTTCCCATAATCCCGTTTATTAGTACAAGGTATACTCGTTTTATGATTTAAAACAAGTTTGGACTTACGACAAAATTAATCTTTGGAAATAACAAAATTTCGCCAAGACCCTTTCATTTATCGAACGTTTCCAATTCAAAAGACTTTATTGAAAATCAATTTCCCGAGTAATTTATAATATAACGAGTATTTATATAAACCCTGAACCCTAAACCCTAAACTCTAAACCCTAAACCCTAAACCAATCCGTAACTCAAACAATAACCAAACGAATAGTCCAATAAATCCAAATATGTTAGTGTACGGGTAGCATGTCTCGAATAGTCCAATATCCCTCGTGTGTTCCGTTTTTATCCCAAATGTCACACGAAAGGTTTTCAAAATCGAGATCATACTTAAGATCCTATGGTAAAGATCCCGATCGATCTTTACCATAGGATCTTAAGTAGGATCTCGATTTTGAAAACCTTTCGTGTGACATTTGGGATAAAAACGGAACACACGAGGGATATTGGACTATTCGAGACATGCTACCCGTACACTAACATATTTGGATTTATTGGACTATTCGTTTGGTTATTGTTTGAGTTACGGATTAGTTTAGGGTTTAGGGTTTAGAGTTAGGGTTTAGGGTTTAGGGTTTAGGGTTTAGGGTTTATATAAATACTCGTTATATTATAAATTACTCGGGAAATTGATTTTCAATAAAGTCTTTTGAATTGGAAACGTTCGATAAATGAAAGGGTCTTGGCGAAATTTTGTTATTTCCAAAGATTAATTTTGTCGTAAGTCCAAACTTGTTTTAAATCATAAAACGAGTATACCTTGTACTAATAAACGGGATTATGGGAAAATACAGACGATTACCAATCGACTCATCTTATTTGATATGTTTGTTGTTAGTTATTATCTCTTCGACTTGTTTTCGTCATCTCGTCTCTTCTCGAGTTATTGTCAATACTCTTCTCGACTATTAATTCGGTTATTCATTTTTTTGGAGTGAGTACGTACTCGTGAGTCCGTGTTCTCTACCGTCACACGAATGAGGATACCAAACCCTTTTAAAAGGCTAAAACGAGATTATCTTTTGAAATGAGAATGATTAACTTTTGAAACCTCTTGCGCATTTGATTTTTTTGGTGAATATTGTGCCGAGTACGTTGCGTTGCGATATGTTGCGTTAAATCGTTTGATACGATATTCATTTTCTTTAACTTTTAATTATATTACGGATAACCTCGATACCCGCGGGGAAACCCGAAAAACCGATGGATAACGGGTATCCGGTAGGATATGGGGCGGGTACGGGTATATTATAAACGGGTTCGGGTACGGGTACACTAAAACCCGCCACGAACCCGAACCATCGGCTATAGTTGGTTTTCACCGCCACGTCAACACCATTAGATTTTTATTTATTTATTTATTTATTTATTTATTTATTATTATTTTTTTAACTATTATTCTTTTTTTTTCTACACATCTTGCCACTCACCAAACCACCACTTGATCAATAGTAAAGGGGCAATTAATCCCTTTACCGATCAATTGTAAACAGACAAAAAAGTGAGTAAACCCTAATCAAAACACACATTCTTCTTACTCCCACGGCGGATTCCCACGGGTAACAGTAGGATCCTGGGGCAATTAAACCAAACCACCACTACTTGATCAATAGTAAAGGGCCAATTAATCCCTTTACCGATCAATTGTAAACCGACACAAAAATCAATAAACCCTAATCAAAACACACATTCTTGATTCTTCTTATTCCCACGGCGGATTCCCACGGGTAACAGTAGGATCCTGGGCCACCTTTCATTTCATCTTTGTCTTTTAATTTAGCTAATGGTAATAGTTTGAAAAACAGACGTGGCAAACAAAAACACGCAAACAATGAATCCAAATGACAACAAAGGTATGTTTTTTAATGTTTTCACATATCAGTTGATGATTCATTGTACAATAATTAGTAACAGGCTTTTGATCTATAAATGGTGATGTTTGGGGTTGTTGTTACCGATTCTAATGTAAAGCTGTGTGAATTTTTGTTGAATGTAAAGCTGTGTGAAGTTTTAATTTATTCAAGTTTATGCTTTAACAGGTTCAAAGACAAAAATCCCTTCCAACAAGGTATATACTAAAGTTGTTATGTGTTTGTGGCTAAAGTTGTATACCTTAATTATACCATTAATTAAATTTTTTGAAACAAATGGTATGTTGAACTATTAGGAGGTATGGGAAAACACAGATTGGAAGAGAAAGAGCCCTTTCTATTTCTCTAGCGATGAAGAATCTGGTGATGCTGACATAAAAGGTGTGAATTTATTGTTGAATGTAAAGCTGCTGTGTGAATTTTTAATTTATTCAAGTTTATGCTTTAACAGGTTCAAAGGCAAAAATCCAAACAACAACAACAACAACAAACCCAATCCCGCCGGGGCAGGGTATGGGGGAGGTAGGCTGTAGACAGACCCTACCCCTACCCCAAGGTAAACCCGGGAGTAGAGAGGCTGCTTCCAAAGAGACCTCCGGCACTAGGTCCAAATTCAAAATCATTTCCAACAAGGTATACTAAAGTTGTTATGTGTTTGTGGCTAAAGTTGTATACCTTAATTATACCATTAATTAAATTTTTTGAAACACATATGGTATGTTGAACTATTAGGAGGTATGGGAAAACACAGATTGGAAGAGACAGAGCCCTTTCTATTTCTCTAGCGATGAAGAATCTGGTGATGCTGACACAAAAGGGGTAATAATGGTCCATTTAATAAGTGTTGTTTTGCTACCTTTATCACATTCTCAAGACTTAATCCATTATATATACTCGTTCAACTTGTAGGTAAATGACAAAGATGAATCCTCTTAAGCTACTCCCAAACTTGGGACTACCGTATAATTAAGAAGATGTACCAACCGATGGCCGTGAAGAAGACTTCTCGTACATTAAATGTGTTGAGAATTATGTAAAGGTGGTGATCATCTCGACTATTATGAACTAGAGGATAATTAGTTTAATATGGTACGTAGTAGCAGTTATGAGTAAGAAGATGTACGTTGTATCAACCGATGGCCGTGAAGAAGACTTCTCGTACATTAAATGTTGGGCCGTGAAGAAGACTTCTCGTACATTAAATGTTGTGTTGAGAATTATGTAAAGGTGGTGATCATCTCGACTATTATGAACTAGAGGATAATTAGTTTAATATGGTACGTAGTAGCAGTTACGAGTAAGAAGATGTTGTATCAACCGATGGCCGTGAAGAAGAATTCTCGTACATTAAATGTGTTGAGAATTATGTAAAGGTGGTGATCATCTCGACTATTATGAACTAGAGGATAATTACTTTAATATGGTACGTAGTAGCAGTTCTGATATTTAATTTGGATAAATGTAATTATTAATGGTGCAGTAACTGGTAACTAGTGTAGTTTAACTCTGTATCTATTTTATAACTGTAATGATAGTATTTTGGTTTGTTAAATGGTAGCAATTTGTTTTCTTGATGTGGTGATTGCACAGTTAGATTTTATGGTAGCAGTTTCTGTTGTTGTTTGATGATTGCACATATTTATTTAATGGTAGCAGTTTGTGTTCTTCATTTTTCATGTTGGTTTATGATTTAATGGTAGCAGTTTGTGTTAAATGGTGTCAAGTTGTGTTCATGATTTTGGTGTAATTGTGTAAATTTGAGTTCTTGATTTGATATGCAGTTTGTGTTCATGATCTTTGTTCTAGATCTTGGTTCATGATTTGCGATTAAGATAATGATAGTAACATTTGGAGCCAAAATTTTGATAATGGTAGCAGTTTGTGTTCTTCATTTTTCATGTTGGTTTATGATTTAATGGTAGCAGTTTGTGTTAAATGGTGTCAAGTTGTGTTCATGATTTTGGTGTAATTGTGTAAATTTGATTCTTGATTTGATATGCAGTTTGTGTTCATGATCTTTGTTCTAGATCTTGGTTCATGATTTGCGATTAAGATAATGATAGTATAACATTTGGAGCCAAAATTTTGATTTTTTCAAGTTTATGCTTTACTAAACAGGTTCAAATTTAAGGCAAAATTTTAAAATAATTCAATTGTTATTTTGAAATTAGAATTTGGAGCCAAAATTTTGATCCAAAATTTTGAAATCGCCTAATTAATTAGAAGCGGGTACCAAGAATAAGGTACGATTCATCTTCTTCCTATACCCTCTTTTCTCTCCTAAAAAAAAAAAATACTGCCAAGAAAACACAATAATCAATTCTTATATCACCATTACTCTCAAAGCCAAAATCATTTTCTTGTAACCATTGTTACTCAAGAGCATGGGAATTCAACCCATTGTTGATAATCATCTTTTGCTTCCTGCTGATAATGAACATGATGATAACAACATAGACTATGAATCCGAAAAGTATTCTGATGAGGAAGATCTAGATGCGCCTGGAACCAACCAATCAAATCGGATACTAGCTAAGAGAGGCATGACCAGGCTATTTAAGTTTCGCATGAAATATGGCAACCCTGGTGGAATAAAGCTCAAGGTAACCTTCGATGCATTGAATAGGGTATCAGGGTTACACAGAGCACTGTTTACGAGTTTTTTAGGAGATCTGGTTCGTGAGCATATAGGTTTGAAGAATCTTTCCTGGAGGAATGTGAATAAAGAAGAAAGAGATAAACTATGGACTGACATCACTGTACATATATACTACTGTATTTTTTAACCCAGTACTACATAATTTTATCTATGCAGTTACATTATGTGCAACTAATTAACGACATTGTGTTAATCTTTGCAGCGATATTTTGATGTTGACGTGACATTCAGAAAATTGGTAATGACTCGTCTTGGTAAACTGCTAAGGACTTTCAGAACGAAGCTCAGAGAAGAATACATTTTGCCCCACCTAAATACACCTTCCAAACTGAATGAAGTCCCGACCAAGTATAGTCGATTTGTGAAATCAGAAGACTGGGTCGAGTTTGTAAACAACATGACCACCGATGAATACAAGGTTTTAATTAGTCATCTTTATTTAAGTCTATATGTCATTTCATAATTTTCAGTTTGCAGCATTACCACATGTAAACGCCTTATGATTTTGTGTTTTTAGAAGATAGCTGATAAAGCTAAAATGTCGCGTTCCAAAAATATTTACAGCATAAAATGGGACGAGGTGGATATGTTTATTTGAAAGAGAAAATGGTAAGATCACATGTGTATGCACCTTCATATTTTCGTTTATCTTGTTTTAATTAACTTTACATGTGTATGCATTTGATGTTTATTAGATCAAAAATAAAGAGATTGAAGCAGATGAAGAACCCCCGCGTGGTATAATGTGGTTGAAAGGAAGGGTAAACAACGATGGCGAATTTCCAGATGATGAGATCACATCAGTGGGAGATACACTTGTAAGTTTGACTGCAAATTCTATTATTATGCTTATATACCAGCAGGATTAAATGTGTACTAGCAGTAGTAAATTGTGTACTAGCAGTGGTAAACACTAGCCATATTTGTAATTGAAGTTCATGAGCATCACTAACTCCATCTGAGCAGCATTGACACAAATAAGAGCATCAGTTACTCTAACAGCATCCAGAAGACTTTTAATCCCAACATTTCCTATATTTTTTTTTTGCAGAAAGAATCTGATGACCAGATCAAGAAATTGTCCAATGAGATTACAGAAACAAAAAGAATACTTACTCAACTGATGGCACAGTTGATTCAACAAGGGGTGCAGTTAAATTTGTCATCTCAATTGCCAGTAGCCTCAAATGCAAGCCAACAAGGGTCTACAGATTCCCAATCGCAAGGAAATGTGTCTCCAACAAAAGGAGTACCAACAGTATGTATTTCAACATGTTTCTTGTTATTCTTTTGTTTATATAATGTAACGTGTTTTATATATACATATAGGAACCTGCTAAAACTGTCGGACCTGAGAAAAAGACTAAGTCACGACAAAACGGGCCTCCAGATTCCCAATCAGAACAAAATGTGTCTCCAACACAAGCACTGCCAACAGTATGTATTTCAACATGTTTCTTGTTATTCTTTTGTTTAAATAATTTCTGATATATATACATGCAAAAATTCTTTTTTTAAGCCATTTAACTGCAAACTGTGACACTTAAAGAAATCAAATATCATTGCTTTGGGTACATACATGTGTTTTTTCAACGTACATATATATAATTCTTGATATATAATTCAATGTTTGATACAAGCGTCTTTTGTTACTACAGGTTACACTGCCAACTACAATGCAAAAGAAAAGTGACAACAACTGTGGACCAACAGCACCATCGAAGCGCAAAAGTAATGTCTCTATTGAAGCCCTAAAGCAAGCTATGCCGGCGAAGAGTCAAAAGTCTTTAAATTATGGTACTTGAGAATTTGATTATGTACGACATTACAATTGTATATTCTGTTCAGTTATATACATTCGAGTTTTATTCAATTTCAAATTTCTTTTTGTTTATGATTCTGTTTTATATATATAATAATACTCATTCCAGCAGCACTAGCATAGACTAGCAGTAGCAACTCTGCTCCAACAGTACTAACTTAAAAATACCAGTAATAACCCTGTGACTAAAAGATGCAGTCATGTATTATGGTCACGCTTATCAACATTATTGGTCACTCTTTGTTTAATTCGATGTGTGACTAAATATTACAAAAGGCCACACAAACATAAAATTCAAGTGGCCATTGGATGATCAATAGTCACACAAAATACAAATTTCTTCACTTTAACCAGCATATGGTCACACTTATTAACACTTTTGGCCACTTTATGCTTAAGTGTATGTGACTAAATACCCAAAACAAACATGCTTTGTGTGACTGAATATTACAAAAGGCCACACAAACTAAAAATTCATGTGACCATTGGATGATCAATAGTCACACAAAATACACATTTTTTCACTTAAAACAGCATATGGTCACACTTATCAACACTTTTGGCCACTTTATGCTTAAGTGTATGTGACTAAATACCCAAAAAAACATGCTTTGTGTGACTAAATATTACAAAAGGCCACACAAACTAAGAATTCATGTGACCATTGGATGATCAATAGTCACACAAAATACACATTTCTTCACTTTAAATAGCATATGGTCACACTTATTAACACTTTTGGCCACTTTATGCTTAATTGTATGTGACTAAATACCCATAACAAACATGCTTTGTGTGACTAAATATTACAAAAGGCCACAAAACTAAGAATTCATGTGACCATTGGATGATCAATAGTCACACAAAATACACATTTTTTCACTTAAAACAGCATATGGTCACACTTATCAACACTTTTGGCCACTTTATGCTTAATTGTATGTGACTAAATAACCAAAACAAAGATGCTTTGTGTGACTAAATATTACAAAAGGCCACACAAACATAAAATTCATGTGGCCATTGGATGATCAATAGTCACACAAAATACACATTTCTTCACTTAAAACAGCATATGGTCACACTTATTAACACTTTTGGCCACTTTATGCTTAATTGTATGTGACTATATACCGAAAGCAAACATGCTTTGTGTGACTAAATTTACAAAAGGCCACACAAACTAAGAATTCATGTGACCATTGGATGATCAATAGTCACACAAAATACACATTTCTTCACTTAAAACAGCATATGGTCACACTTATTAACACTTTTGGCCACTTTATGCTTAATTGTATGTGACTAAATACCCAAAGCAAACATGCTTTGTGTGACTAAATATTACAAAAGGCCACACAAACTAAGAATTCATGTGACCATTGGATGATCAATAGTACACATTTCTTCACTTTAAATAGCATATGGTCACACTTATTAACACTTTTGGCCACTGTTTTTTAAATTGTATGTGACTAACTTGAAAAAAACAACACACGATGTGTGACTAAATAATCACAAACGTCACATTTATTATATTTTCGTGTGGCCATAGGATGGGAAATAGTCACACATACTGATGAATCCAACAAAACTTGTGCCTAATTAGTCACACATATTCGGGTTTTGGTCACTCTTTTTCGATGAAAACGGCCACAAACTAAACCATGTGACTATATGATACCTACGGTGGCGCGACTTTTTGTCACACACACCCAAAAAAACGTGTGTGACTATATGCATATAGTCACGCATTTCCAGTGTGACGATAGGCAGAATCTGTACCAGTGATAACAAACACTTATGGGCAGTCACCCGGTCGATTGTGAGCTAGTTGGTAAGTAGGGTGTCGATCACTAAGAGTGGAACGTTAACACTTAAATATCTATCAGTATTTTAATTTTATAAGTTAATCTAATTAAACCTAATCTAACGCAGCAAAGGGGTTCAGCCTGAGAGCTGGCACAAGATTTAGATTTAATGGAAACAGTAAATGACAGCTAGGAGACAAATAACACACACAAGAAGAGAAACAGATAATAACGAAGAGGTTAAGTCGATAGTAAGGAAAATGTATTAACCATTTGTTTAGTTATATATGATGATGAAAAGTCTATGACCTGTAGCGACGGTACTCACAATTGAGTGTATCTCATTCCTGGGAATAGGTACCCCTAGACTCCTAGATCTACTTTTAAGTTGTACACTGATCTAATCCTGTCACATTTAGTCCAGATCCATATAAAATTCACCTTAATGATTATCTTTTTATTAATTAACCACCTAGGGCTTACATTAACATGCAAAACAATGTTAATGAAGTAATAAATGTAATCAAAACACAAGCATGAGTTGCCTGTCGAATTAGTAAATACCAAACATCATATAATCATTAAACATGGCTAATACCTACAGGTATTTAGCCCATAATCACAGTCATATCACAAGATAACATGCTCATAAACATTCAAGTATAAATCAAAAGAGAAAAATATGCTAACCGAACGATTAAAGTGTAACACAATGAATTAAGTGAATCTTCTTATGTAATTATGCACTAGCAGGACCTTTTTGGTCTTCTTTATAGCTCTGATCTCGTATTTGGTGGTTATATGCTTGTTCGCCTCTTATGTGTCTCTCAAAATTCGATTGAAAATCTTCTATTTATACATTCTGGAAACAGAGTCGATACGGCATAACAGTTTATCTGATACGGCATATTGAGGTAACTTCGCGTGCGGTCCAAGATTATTATATTATGGAATATTCGTACAACGCCTTAGTGATACGGCGTATCACTGTTCTTTATACGGCACATCTTGTCTTCAATATCTTGGAATTCTGATGAGTTCTTAGGCATAGATATGTTTTATGTTATTGATGTCATATGGCGTATCTGGAGTAAAACAAGTCAGATCTTCTCGTTGACCAAAGTTTCTGTTGTTCCCTTTACAGGATTAGATTTAACTATAGAGTTAACCTAATGATATACCATGGTAAAGTAATGATTTTCTTTGATAAACATAAGAACCAAACGTAAAAGTAAATAGACAAGAGTTTTTCAAAGTTTAAATTCTTATTAGAAATTAATCAAAGAACCTATATCAAAGTGTTTGCAAAATAACACTTGGGATTGAATTGAAAAGTGTGGTAATCTCCTCTCTAAATTTAAGCTAAGCTTAAGTGCAACTATTCTAACCAACTGAGCTTTCTCAGGGACTTAGTTTTCTTGGAGGAGTAGAAAGGTTTGTGGAAGCAAAGCTTTTTCTACACAAACTTTCAACCTTTCTACTCCAACTTTTGATCTTATTTATACTAGTACGAGGATGCTGCTGGTGAGGTTAGGTAGGTGCGTGTCTTGATTCTAATGGATACTGTACAAAGAGGTACATCTTTCATTGAATGCACCAATATTGGGAAACACTCTTTCTTTGCTTTTGTGAACAGTGCAAGCAACTGCTCACTACCTTTATCACCAACTCGTACTTGATTTAACATGTCACTAAAGTTTACTTTATCCCGCTCAAACATATTTGTGAAAAGTCCCGCCTAATCTTCAGTCCAAAGTCTTTTAGTCTTGGTCTTCATAAAGAGGAGGAGATTTGGGAATCAGAGAGTTGTTGTCATCACTCTCTGATTCCACCATCTTCCTTTTTGGCTCAGGTATCATTCACTGAGTTCCGCCTCCCTAAATGGAAAGTCTTTCTTCTTTAGACTTGTCCTGAGCATCCTGAAGATGACTCACTGTGTAACTGTTCACTTAGTGACTTGATTGTGTTTACAGGTTTGAAACACTTCGGATATTTTCTATTCAAATCCTAGATTAGGGGTGTTTGGATAAGCAATGGACCCAATAATCTCACCCTGTTTGGATATAAAATAAGCCTAAGTGTTTTGATCAGTGTAAGTGAGCAAAAGGCTTCTTCTTACACTGAAGACTCTATAAAGCAGCTAAGGAACACTAATTTACATAAAATATTTTGTTTATTTATTGATTACAAGGTTCCTAACATAGCCATTAGAAAACATGATCATGGATTCTTCAGTCCAGGTAGTATCCCAACTTCTCCAGTTTTATCTTCTTTGATTTGAGCTTTTCTTGATCAGGATGTTCTTTAATCTTTTCCCTCAGGCCTAGACCAAACTTTACATTTTCAAGGGTCTTGATCTTTGTAGCTATCATCAAGTAACCCATCATAGCTTCGATCCCAGCATGATCAATATCACTCCATCTTTGAAAAGCTTCATTTCCAAACTCATCAGTGAAGAAGATACCGTATTCAGGAACTTCAATGACCATGTTATTGACAAAAGGGACACCTTCAGGAAGAGTACTGTTGCATTCCAGACCTGGGATTTTGACTTCAGGTTCTGCTGCAATGTTTTTCCTCTTTCTTCTTGAGGATTGAACCTGAGACTGTTGAACAGTTGGAGTAGGTAAAGCAGTCTGAATTCTAAGTTCTCCTGCCATCTTCCTTAGTTTGTCATACCTGTGGCTCAGAGATTTCATCAGGTCCTTAACAATAAAATTCATCTTCTTTTCAATGATTGGACCCAATTTATCTAGCTCATTGATCCCAAAGTCAGTGAAGGTGAAAGGATCATGAACTTCAAAGTTCCTTTTGCCAGCTCCTCTATACACATTGAGAGCTGCAAGCTTGAAATTTGCTTGAATTTTTACATCAGTGATAGGTTCAGGCCTGAGTCTCTGAGTCATGTACCATTGATATTGTTTGATTTTCTACTTTCTTCTTCCAGGCATTTTTTGTTGATTTAGCTTGAGGGTCTGTAACGCTTCTATCTGAGCCTTTGTATATGTTTCCCTAGCTTTATCAAATGTGACTTTCTTAGGATCTAACCCTAGCAGTGGTGCATCTTCCTTTACAATCTTGGTGACTTCCATATTTGTCAAGGCCAGTCTTCTTGCTTTCTCATCTGCCTTCTTTATTTGATCTTCCTTTTTCATGTGAGCATTCATTTCTTCTTTGGTTAGAAAGTGCAGCATTTCATCTATCATGTAAGGAACCCTTTCAGGTTCATCAGAGTCTTTACGAACTTCTTTGGATGCTGGCACCAATTTTGGTTGTTCAGACTCAGTTTTGGTAAGGATACTTTTACCTTTGTTCTTTTGAGCTCATGAAGATGGTTGTTCAGTGTATGGAGATTCAATGGAAGGTGATCTGTAGGACTGTAAGGGTACTACAGCTGTGATTGTTAGAGGAGTTGTTGTTGAGATTACTATGGCAATTGATGTAGTGGCATGCTCCCCCTTAGACTGAGGAGGGAGAGATGTCTTGTAAGGATCCAGTTGCCTGAAGAGTTGTTGGATTGGTGTCAGGACTGTCTCTGCTGTTGAGGTATTCTCCCCCACAATAGTTGCGTGAGCAAAGGCGGGAGTAGCTGTTGATGTTGGCACATTCACTGAGGGGCGAAAAAGATGTTGCTGGCAGCCTGAAGGAATTCCTTCATCATGGTTTTGATTTCAGAGGTATCCTATTTAATGACGGATACCTCAAAGCAGATGGTAGCCTAGGAGCTTTCAACGGAAGTCAGTCGAGACCCAAGATTCCAAGCCATAGAGCTTGAGGATTGGGCCAAGCTTTCAAGGTGAGGCCTTGAAGGTCAATGCGGGTGAGCATAGAGATGAACTCAGAAAGAGATGTAGAATTCTTAAGATAGGTCTCTGATGCTTCAAGAATCTTCTAGGTAAGAGCAGGATCATCTTTGACAGCTTCCTTGATAGTGTTCAGACTGGTGGTAACATCAGTGAAGGAGTTGAGAAACTTGATCAGATATTGATTAAGATTTGTCAGATTGTTGGTGAAGAGCTTCTCAGTCCTTGCTTGGTGATTAGCCCGTTTAATAGAAAAGGCTTCAATTGTAGCCTTGAGATCAGCATAACTGGCAGCAGCTTCAGTGTGCTGTTCCCATTGTCAGCCAGTGATTTTTTTGAACAAGGAGCTTGCAGTCTGTTGTAGATACTGAACCAGTTGCCTTTCAGTGGGAGGGAGTGTATTGTTGAACTCCCTGAAGGCAGATGAACTTGAGGATTCCGATCCTGATGATTCATCCGGTTGATCATTGTCAAGATCATCACCAGCTTCAAATACTTCTTCATCACTTTCGCTGTCAAGATCTTCATCAGAGAGAAGAGCAGCTTGAATATCTGCCATCGACTCAAGCTATAAAAGTGGGTTAGCCGGCTCCTCTTCATTTGAAGATTTGCCTTGGTTGTGGTCAGGTCCTGACCCCTCTATTCTAGCAAAGTGGGATAGCTCTTCCTGGTTCTTAGGGCCAGTTCCTGAGGACTGTGCTTCACCATGAAGGGGTGATGGTTCCATATCAGCGGGTGGTTTGTTTCCCTCTGAGTCTTTGTCCCTATTTGGTCCATTAGGCACTGGAGGGTTTTGGCCAGTCCTATCCTGAGGAACCGTGGAAGGTGATCCTATATCAGTGGGTTGTATGTGTCCCTCTGAGTCTTTGGGATGAGAAGTAGTGCCCTCAGACAGAAGTTGTGATATGCGAATGTCCCCATCAGGCAAGATGAAACGTGTCTCCCTACCAGCAGGTTGTATGGTTTCCTCCTGGTCTTGGGGAGTAGTAGGTGGGACCAAGGACACTGAGTGGGATGTGTCAGTGCCCTTTGTTGCCTCCGGGGGTGATTGTACTCTGGTCTCATTAGGTGTCTCAGAGGGCTTGGTCTTTCTTTTCCTTGTAGGAGGTAGTGCTCCTGAAGTCTCAAGGCCTTGTGACTTGGGTAGGGTCTTAGTCACAGTGTTAGACTTCCCTCTTGTGATCCTTTTCGAAAGGGGAGGAGGAGACACTGATTCTTCATGATTAACAATGGTAATCATGTGGTCCGTCAATGCAATAAGGTGAACTTGGGCAAGGTCCCGTTTGAAATTAGACGGACTTAGGATGCTACAAGGAAAACCGACAGTGACATCCTGAGTGTAGTCGAAACCCAGCAGGCTCTCAAGGGCACAAGAAATAAATCTCGGATAGGATACGTATGTGCCTCTGGATTTGTTTAGGAACTTGGTGATGAGATCACTGTAGATGATCTCTCCCATGTTGATTTCAGTCCCGGTCATGAGACAGTAAGCCATCATCAATTGAATGTTTTTAATTTGCTTAGTTGATGAATGGTTTCCACTGAGAACTTAAACCACAAAGGAGAACAGGATTTTCCATGCTACCGAAAAGGAGTTTTTAGTCACTGAAGTTTGATTTAAGTAACTAGGATCGAGAGCTATTTTAGCTAGCTCTGCTTTCACAGTGTTGGGACAGGGAAAAGCTGTGTAGTCACCCTGTTTGTAATTCAACCCAGTAGATGAACAGAAGGTGGTGAAGTCAAGTATGAGTAGCTTTTAAACATAAGCTATGTACTCACCCTGTTTTGAGTGGGTGTAACTCAGACGCATCAGTGGATGGATTTGGGTCATAGGCAACAACAGTGCCCCAAAACTCTTTGAGGAGATTTTTTTATAGCATGGGGGGACATTTAGTAAAAGCTTTTTTTAGAGGGAAGTTGTACAGGAATTTGATGATTTCATGGTAGGCGGTGACGTCTGCTGGGTAGCAAAAGTTGCCTATGACATTATTGGTTTAAAACATGACATCTACTAAAGTCTTACCTTCCCATTGAGATGCAAGTACAATTATGAGCTCTTCAGCCATATAGCTTTTGTTAAGAGATTGATTTGTTGACCGAAGGTTGATGCAGAGATGTAGTTGGAAAGGAAAAAGTTGAACACAACTTTGAAAGAGATTTTTTTTTTTTGTTTTTTTTTGTTTTTTTGTTGTTTTTTTGTTTTTTTTTGTTTTGCAAGTCTTAGTCAAAGATTTGTTTGTGTGTGTTTTTGGTTGGAATAAGGAATGATGGGGAGTTAATTTGGAATGTCAAGGGTTTTATTTTTGAAAACGATTTTGGTATAACCGTCTGACATCCGCATTTAATTCCACCACTCCACTCACTCGCGTTTTTCGCAACAGTTGAGGTGAGCAGTTGAACAGTCCTTAAAACAGCGCTTTTACCGTCTTGGTGTCATGTCTCAAATCATCACAGTGTTTTATGTGTGAGAGGGCATTTAATGCCAAGTGAGATTTGCATAGGACCCAAGACATGGATGCCAGAAGGCAAAAAGAACAAGTATTCTACTTATTTAATATGTTCAGTTACCAACCTGTGACATTTACTCACTAGATACTTGGAGAATTTAATTCTACATTTAAAGTCAGTGTCTTGAGTCCCTGAATGAGTTTTCATTCAAAGCTAATGATAGGAGCCTGGTAACTATACTGAGGATTAGGTATCATTTTTGTTTAAGGAGTTGAGAATGTTCTTCTAATCAGTGACCTGACTATCGATATACAGCATACCCAATTCTGCTTTTAGTCTAGTGAATGTGGGTTCATCCAAGGGCTTTGTGAATATGTCCGCTAGTTGATATTCGGTGGGAATGAAATGTATCTCAATATCTCCTTTCATGATGTGGTCCCTGATAAAATGATATCTAATATCAATGTATTTGGTTCTTTGATGGAGAACAGGGTTGTTTGAGATGGCAATGGCACTTGTGTTGTCACAAAAGATGGGGACCATTTTGTGAAGGATATCATAGTCGCTGAGTCGAATTCTCATCCATAGCACATTTGTACAGCATCCTGCAGCGGCAACATATTCAGCCTCAGCTGATGACATAGCCACTGATTGTTGTTTCTTGGAGCTCCAACAAACTAATTTGCCTCCGAGAAATTGACAAGAGCCTGAAGTGCTTTTTCTGTCCATATTGCATCCAGCATAGTCTGAGTCAAAATATCCTTTGAGATCAAATCCTGAGCATTGTGGATAATACAGACCAAGATTTATAGTACCCTACATATATCTGATGATTCTTTTAACGGCAGTGAGATGTGATTCTCTTGGATCAGACTGATATCTTACGCATAGACAGACAACAACTTGTATATCAGGTCTTGAGGCAATTAGATACATCAGTGACCCAATCATTCCTCTGAATAGGGTTTGATTTACTGGTTTCCCTGTGAGGTCTGGACCAAGGTTGTTGGGAGGAACCATTGGAGTTTTTACTGAAGAGCAATTAGAGAGCTCATACTTTTTCAGTAGGTTCCTGGTATATTTTTCTTGACTGATGGAGGTTCCTTTATCAGTTTGTTTGATTTGAAGTCCAAGGAAATACATCTGTTCTCCTATCATACTCATTTCAAATTTCTTTGCCATTAGTTTCTCAAACTGTTTACAAAGTTTGTAATTTGATGAGTGAAATATGATGTCATCAACATATACTTGAACCAATATGACATCTCCTTTTTGTCCTATAGATAAACAGTGTGTTATCTATCTTTCCTATGACAAATTTGTTTTGAATGAGAAAAGCTGAGAGAGTTTCATACCATGCCCTTAGAACTTGTTTTAGTCCATAAAGGGCTTTGTCAAGCTTACAGACATGGTCAGGGAACTCACTGCTTTCAAATCCAGGGGGTTGTTGAACATAAACTTCTTCTTTAAGTTTTCCATTTAGTAATGCACTTTTGACATCCATTTGATAAACTTTGAAGTTCATGTACGTTGCATAGGCAAGGAAGATTCTGATGGCTTATATTCTTGCGACAGGAGCAAAAGTTTCGTCATAGTCAATCCCTTCTTGTTGGTTATAACCTTTGGCAACAAGCCTGGCTTTATTCTTTATGACTATGCCACTTTCGTCTGTTTTATTTCTGAAAATCCATTTCATTCCAATGATACATGCATCTTGAGGACGTTTGACAAGAGTTATAACTTTGTTTCTATCAAATTGCTCAAGTTCGTCTTGTATAGCCTGAACCCAGCTTGGATGTTTCAGTGCCTCTGAGACATTTTTAGGTTCGATTGTAGACAGGAAGTCAACAAACAGGCATTCATTGGATGAGGCAGCTGTTAGTTTTGCAGCATTGCTTCTATTAAGCATACCTTCAGTGGGTTTGTCACACCCCCAAATTTCGTGACTTGCAGCGGAATAAGTCATTCAGGGGCACGATTGGTCATAGCACCAAAGTTGTAGTTATATTGAACGACCTAAAGTGTCGTTTATAAAATACATTGTTTGATTATTTAAAAACATTCAGAGTTATAAAGCTAGGTCCCAAAAGGTGAAACAAGTTTTCAAAAAACAAGTTCATACAATTCAAACGATGGATAAGTGCATAAAATATAAAGTGAGACGCGTCGACTCCGCGACTCCATGATGTCCATATGCAAGCCAACATGCGATACCTTAATTACCTGAAAATACATTGCTAAAAATGGTCAACAAAAATGTTGGTGAGATCATAGGTTTATGTAAATGAATGATTGTACGGAAACCACAAGTATAAAGTGTATGACAAATCCATGCCACATAAAAATGATACATTAGCTCTAAGCTCATGACCCCGAAGCTAGACTGAATGAAATGCCCCAACTGAGTGTTTGCCAATCACTCAAATATGACAGAAATGAAATGCGTTCGTTTGACCAGTTGGTGCTACCAACCCGAACGGAGGAGTCACCCTCAATAGATCTATCCACTCACTCTCGCTTACTAACAATTAACGGTTCATGATAATATAAGGGGACTTTAATCTGGGCAACGATGTAACTTAAGCAATGTAATGAGTTTGTATACTTTGGTCCGCATATGAAAATGGTGCAATGTATTCTCCCTCGAGAGTTTAGAAATCAATAAACAATTTAAAACAGGGCTATGAAAACTCACCTGATATGATATAGCAACAATGATCACAATGGATATGATGAGATGAGGCTCGGTTCCTAACCGCGACCTATCATGAACGATGTGATCTAAGGTAAGCAAATGAAATGATGTTACTCATGCAAACATGTATGTTATCGATACCACTCGAAAGTTTTGAAAACAATGTTTATCGTCGAAAAGTACATTTTGACGTCTTGTTAAGTTATAAACCACATTTCGCTTAAATATGTTAAAACTACACTCCATGATCCTTGTTCGGTGTTCTATTGGAAAATATAATGTTTTCGTCGCAAAACAATACTTTTCATACTTGTGAAAATATATCCAAAACGGCCGCGCAAAACTAGTCGCGAATTAGTGCACGTTAAGTGTTGTGAATGAATTTGACGTCCTTGAAAATAAAACGTTGTTACAAGTTTTTCGTGTCGTGTTATTGGACTTTTGATCATACGCGTCTTGAATAGATAGAAAACCGGCTATCAATGTAATGGCTTGTAAAAATGTTAACGTATATACTTAGAAAAATACTTTCTATTAGGGCTAACAAAATAGAATAGAGTTCGTCGGCTTCGAACGTGTATATCTCGGTCGTTATAAGCTCGTTTTCTACGTTCTTTATATCCACGGATTCGTCATAACATGAACTAACATGATCTCGGTAGCTCGGCTCTCCTAGATCACGTCTAACGCCTCGTTTGGTCCTTTAAAGTTCGGCTAACAGCACGCTTATTTTCAGAAAATTAGTTTTCGTCGTCTAACTTCGAACGATCATATCTCCTTCTTTATAAGTCGGTTTTTAGTGATTCTTGCGGCCACGGTTTCTTTTTTGAAAGAACTTTCCGAATATGAAAGCCAAAATATGCCAAAAATTACTGAGTTTTCCAGTTTACACGATTTTGGACAGTAGGTATATATATGTTTTAAAAACTCATTTCTATGGTTCTAATCTTGATCATACAACCTCAAATCAACTCCACGAGTTCGCAAATCCTACCATACACCTTCTTAGGGTGTCATGGAGTCCTAAACATCACCAAACTTGGTGGATCTCATGTGGTTATTAGTGAAACTTATAGATCTAGTGTTTGTGATAGTTTATAAACAAAATAGTATCAAAACATAAGTAATTTGCAAAAGTAACTAGTATAGCCTTGAAAATACATGATCATATGAAGTAAATAAAAGAATGAAAAGATCAAAATGATGTTCTTGAAGTTTACTTACAATCTTGGAGTGATTTGATGAGAAAGGTGCAATAACTTGAGGTTTTGATCACAAGACCTTAACTAGGATAGTAAATGGAGTATGTTTATGATTTGTTCTTAAAAAATCTATGGATTTTTCCTCTTGTTCTTGATGTGGCCGAACCTAGGAGATGAATATGGAGAGGTTTGATCTTTCTTGGTTAGCTAGTTGTTTATAATATGTGTTAAGTTAGTGGAGGATGGAAATAAAATGCAAGCAAATTCATTTAATGCAAATTGGAAGTATTAAGCTAATTTGGGGGGTAGGGGGGGGCACACATGGGTATTTAGGAAGGATATGATGAAACTTTGCCAAGTGTCCCATTAGTGTAAGTGTTTAGTTGATTTGTGTATACATTGAGTGTTATCGGGTACCGGGTTAACTAGAAATAACTCGTGACGAGGTGAAATGAGATACGACGAAGTTGTAAAAATTGTAAAATCATGTTCCTTGCAAGAATCGGGTGTTAGAATGATAATCGGATTGAAATTTCGTAAATCGACGGAGTTATAAGCGTCAAATGAAAAATGTAACGATTGGTTTAAAAACACCGGGTAAAGTAATAATGTAATCTCTATATCATTATAATTAGCTTGAAAATATATTAGGATCATTGTCTGGAGTATTTGGGTTTACTGTTGATAGAAATGACTGAGTGGTAACGTTAATTAAACAATTAAGCATACGTTAATGAAAATCACACAAACACATGCATGAACTGATATGGTACTGATATTACTGATGATATGCAGACTACTCTAGTCTGTATGATGTGTCCTTACTGATGATGCATGAATACGCAGCTAAACCTAACTGGTTACGCGCATTTGAATACTCGTAAACTTAGTTTACGACATGATGAATGATGCCCATGAATAGTGATTTCCCTCCGGGAATGAATAGTGTCATGTGAATAGTAAAATTTTTTACGACTTCTCAAAGTCTCAAACTGGCTTCAAAAATGATGAATAGTGAAATGATGAATAGTGATCGGTGAATAGTGATTTATGAATAGTAACTCATGAATAGTAAATGGTCGGGGTTTGAAAAATGACCTGAAATTACGAGTTGTGACAGTCGACCGCCCTAAAAGGAATTCAGTCCCTGAATTCAGCTGATGTTGTTCTCTGGAGTGGTCTCGGTGAAAAGATGTGGGTATTTGAGTCGCATCTGGTCTTCCCGTTCCCAAGTAAACTCAGGACCTCTGCGTGAATTCCAGCGAACTTTGACGATCGGAATTCGACTTTGCTTCAACTGTTTGACCTCCCGGTCCATGATTTCTGCTGGTTCTTCCACAAAGTTAAGCTTATCATCGATCTGAATTTCTTCCAATGGAATTACGAAACGCTCGTCTGAAAGACATTTCTTGAGGTTTGAGACATGAAACGTGCTATGTACATTGCTGAGCTCTAACGGAAGCTCCAGCCTGTATGCTACCGGACCAACCTTTTCCAGAATCTCGAATGGTCCTATGTATCTCGGGTTCAACTTACCGCGTTTCCCGAATCGTATCACGCCCTTCCAAGGCGAGACTTTCTACATGACTTTGTCTCCAACCTGAAATTCTAATGGTTTACGTCGAACATCGGCGTAACTTTTCTGTCGACTTCTGGCTGTTTGGAGTCTTTCTCGAATCTGAATTATCTTTTCGGTTGTCTCTCTGACCAACTCTGGACCTGTTAGCTGTACATCACCAACTTCGGCCCAACAAACGGGGGACCTGCACTTACGACCGTAGAGTGCCTCGAATGGTGCAGCTTTTATGCTCGTATGATAGCTGTTATTGTAAGAGAACTCGATCAATGGCAAATGGTTAGCCCAACCATTTCCAAAGTCAATGACACATGCCCTGAGCATGTCTTCCAATGTCTGAATCGTTCTCTCGCTCTGACCATCGGTCTGAGGATGATAGGCGGTACTCATGTCTAACTTTGATCCAAATGAGTCTTGCAATGATTCCCAAAAATTTGAAGTAAAGCGACTATCTCTGTCGGAAATGATGGAAATTGGTGCACCGTGCCTTGAGACAATTTCCTTGACGTAAAGTCTGGCGAGCTGATCCATGGTGTAAGTCTCTTTGATTGGAATGAAATGAGCTGACTTGGTGAGACGATCAACTATTACCCAAATAGCATCGAAACCTCCTGATGTTTTGGGAAGTTTAGTGACAAAGTCCATTGTAATGCGTTCCCACTTCCACTGGGGAATCTCTGGTTGTTGAAGCAATCCTGATGGCTTCTGGTACTCGGCTTTCACTTTAGCACAAGTAAGGCATTTACTGACATACGTAGCTATCTCTGCTTTCATATTGGGCCACCAATAAAGCTTCTTGAGATCCTGATACATCTTATCAAAACCTGGATGAATAGAGTACTTCGACTTATGTGATTCGTGCATGATCAACTCTCGTATTCCACCATAGAGAGGTATCCAGCTTCTATCCTTGAAGCATAATGTTCCATCTGATCTCCTTACTAAACCGTTTACATTATCTTGCATTCCTTTAAGTGTTTCACTTGGTAGGTTTTCTTCCTTGAGTGCTTCTACCTGAGCATCTAGGATCTTTGATGGTAGTGGTGAAATAATTGTCATTCCCAATGATCTGACTCTCAAAGGCTTGAGTCTCTCTTTCCGACTGAGTGCATCTGCCACAACGTTGGCTTTTCCTGGATGATATCTGATTTCACAGTCGTAATCACTAAGTAGTTCCAACCAACGACGTTGCCTCATGTTAAGTTCCTTCTGATCAAGAATGTATTGTAAGCTTTTGTGGTCTGTAAATACTACACACTTTGTTCCATAAAGATAATGCCTCCAAATCTTGAGTGCGAAAACCACGGCACCCAACTCTAAGTCGTGAGTAGTGTAGTTCTTCTCATGCTTCTTAAGCTGACGAGATGCATAAGCTATCACCTTCTCGTTTTGCATTAACACTGTCCCAAGTCCTTTATGTGAAGCATCGCAATATACCACGAAGTTTTCAATCCCTTCTGGCAATGACAAAATTGGCGTGTTACAAAGTTTCTGTTTCAACAACTGAAAAGCGGTCTCTTGCTTTTCTCCCCAATCGTACTTCTGGTTCTTTTGTGTCAACTTGGTCAGTGGCTTAGCTATTTTGGAAAACCCTTCAATGAACCTTCTGTAATATCCGGCAAGTCCTAAGAATTGACAAATTTCTGTGGGAGTTTTTGGCGTTGCCCAATCTTTAACTGCCTCAATCTTTGCTGGATCAACCTGTAGTCCTTGACTATCAATGACGTGACCAAGAAATTGTACTCTTCTGATCCAAAAATCACACTTTGAAAATTTGGCATACAGTTTCTCTTTCTTGAGCAGTTCTAAGATTGTTCTGAGGTGTTCTCGGTGCTCTTCTTCGCTCTTTGAGTAGATCAAGATATCGTCAATGAATACGATCACAAACTTGTCTAGATATGGCTTGCACACCCTGTTCATGAGATCCATGAACACAGCTGGTGCGTTGGTTAATCCGAACGACATTACTTGAAATTCATAATGACCATAGCGTGTTCTGAACGCTGTCTTTGGGATATCCTCCTCCCGAACCTTAAGCTGATGGTAACCCGATCTCAATTCGATCTTGGAGTAATAACTGGAACCTTGCAACCGATCAAATAAATCGTCGATCCTGGGAAGTGGATAACGATTCTTCACCGTTAATTTGTTTAGCTCTCGATAATCAATGCACATTCTGAAAGATCCATCTTTCTTCTTTACAAACAAAACTGGTGCTCCCCAAGGCGATGAACTCGGCCTAATGAATCCTTTATCCAAGAGCTCTTGCAATTGGTTCGACAACTCTTGCATTTCTGAAGGTGCAAGTCGATAAGGTGCTCGCGCAATCGGTGCGGCTCCCGGTACTAATTCAATCTGAAATTCGACTTGGCGAGTAGGTGGCAGTCCTGGCAAGTCTTCTGGAAAAACTTCTGGAAAATCTCTAACTGTTGGCACATCCTCAAGTCGCTTCTCTTCCGACCACTTTTCTGTGATATGAGCCAAGAATGCATAACTACCCTTCTTTATGTATTTCTCTGTTTTAATGCACGAAATGATGTTGAGTCTAGTCCTACTGCGTTCTCCTCGAACGACCAATGTTTCGCTATCATAAGGAAGATGAACAACCTTTTCATCACAGATGATTCTGGCATGATGTTGAGATAACCAATCCATACCGATGACAATATCGAAACTTCCAAGTTCTACTGGCATGAGGTCTATATTGAATGGGTGATTGAGAAAATTAAGAGTGCAACCACGAATAATCGTGTCGGTGCCAACTAAACTACCGTTAGCTAGTTCAATGTGATATGGAGTATCTAATGCGGTTGGTTCAATGTTGAGTAATGGTGCAAATGCAGTAGAAACAAAACTTCTATCGGCTCCTGAATCAAATAGTATGGATGCATAACGATTATTAATAAGGAACGTACCCGTAACGACACTCGGGTCCTCTCTGACATCTTCTCCTCCAAGGACATAAGCTCTTCCCCTAGCTGTCCCACCTTGGTTATTGTTTCCCTGATTCTTTCCTTTCGGACATTACGTCTTGAAGTGTCCAACTTCTCTACATCCAAAGCATGTTACTGGGGGCTTCTGTTTATCAACCACAATCGGAGCTTTGCAATCCCTGGTTGAATGACCAACTTTCTTACAGTTTCCACACATATTCGGACAATTTCCAGGATTATGATGGGTTTGGCATTTGTTTCACTTAGGTAAAGTACCACTGTAACCTCTTTTCTCAGTTTGACCTGCAACATAAGCCTTTGCAGTTTCCTGTCTCTTGGGTGGTGGTTGAGTAACATTGTTGCTCTGGTTGTTGTCCCGATTTCTTTTGTTATTGTTGTTATTGGAATTGTTTCGGTTGCTGTTATAGTTGTTGTTTCGGTAGTTGTTGTTGGAGTTACGGTTACTGTTGGTGTTGTTGTTGTCTGAAGCAGTTCCTTTCTTCACTATCTGAGCCATGAGTTTCTGAGACATTCTGATTGCTTCATCCAATGTTTGTGGGTCAAAAGAAATCACATCACTACGGATGTTGTGAGGTAATCCTCCAATAAAATTCTCCAATAGCTTCTCAGTATCCGGAACCATTGTCGGACATAATGCTGCCAATTCCTGGAATCTCCTGATGTATGCCTCAATCTCATTACCTGCTGTCACTAGCTCATAAAACTCTGTTTCCATCTTTTTCACTTCTGTTCGTGGGCAAAACTTCTTTGTCAGCAACTTCTTGAATTCATCCCATGTAAGCTTGTGAGCATTCTCCATTCCCATGGGCTTCGCATACGAATTCCACCATGACATAGCTTCCCCAACGAGTGTACTAGTAGCAAACTTGACCTTGCTGTCTTCCGGACAGTTGCATAGAAGGTATACTGATTCTGTCTTTTCAAACCATCGGATCATGGCAGTGGCTCCTTCAGTGCCTTTGAATTTTTCTGGATCACCACTCTTGAAATCTTTGTACGTACATTTACGGCCATTTGTTCCATTAGTATCTGTTCCTGCGGCTTCGGCGGTTTCTGCCCGCGAAGCGGCTTCAGCAGCAGCTGCAGCTACGGCAGCTCTTTCAGTTACCAATGCTGCCTCAATACTGTCGGCAACAAGTCTCTTAATCTGGGCGGGTGTCATAGCAGGAGTAGCTCTTTTGGGTGGCATGATTCTTCACAATCACAAAAGATACAAAAATGAGAACTCACAATGGAATTGATCATCAAACATAATATACATAACCACAACATGTATATACATCCACAATACGTATAAATACAACCATAGCATGTATAAATACAATGAAACCACAACGAAACATCATAAGTATAATCACAGCGCACGTGAATATAATACATGAAAATTTTGGTTACGCAGACCGATATCATAAAATAGCACAACGAAAATCTTGCATAGTAGATTCACACTTGATATATTTATTTGTACTACAAGCAAAAGACAACAAGTACTAACTACGTCCCACACCCCGGGACTAGGATAATAATGTACAAGCTATATGATAACAGTCTAACACTAGGCACCTCCTCCGGGTGCTCCATCTAACCTGCGGAAAATCCTCTGAATATCCCTAGACATTGCAACAACGATCTCCTCTAGGTACTAAACTCGAATCTGAAGGTCAGTCTCTCTAGTATCTGATGCAGACAACCTAGCCTGAACTGAAGATAACTCACCGACCAGGCCATGATGCTCATCCTGGAACCTCTGTGCTCTGTCAACTAACCCCGGCACCTCCTGCCTTAGCTGAGTGATATGCTCTGAACTCTCCAACTGACGAGCCTCTAAACCCTGGTGTGAAACATCAATGGCAACCCTGCCCTGGATCAATCCCTCGACCTCCTCCTCAATGGCCTCAATACGGCTCACTGGAGTCTCGTCTAGATGAGATAATGCCCTCTCAATCTCTGCCTGAAGCTGATCTAGTCGTGAGTCAAATGTATTAGCAGTAGTCAATCTGTCAGCAGCAACCCTCGAGCTCTCGCCCACCTCGAATCTGCTGGGTGGTGCTGTCTCTGTGGCATCTGAAGTATCTGGAGATGAGATATCAAGACGAGCCCGCTTCTTGAGCAGTAGGTCTGACGTAGGAGTAGGATCTCTGATGTGAGCTGGTGCTGATGGCATCTGTGGTGCTGATAGGGATGGCAATGGTGGAGACAATGATGATAAGGATGGTAAAGGTGATAATGGTGGTGGTGTACTGAATGTCACACACCTCCTCGCTGTCAAGCGGCGACGGAGTGGCTGAGATGAAGTAAGTGATGATGGTGGTGGTAGGGATACAAATGTAGCTGGTGACCTGACAGTGAGACGATGAACCCGCTTAGCAACAGTACGCTTCATGCACGGCCCACCTGGATATGTACGGTAAACTCGACCATAGGGTACAAACTCTCCTGGCTGGATAACTGGAACAACTCTGGGACCACGACGGATCACAGGTGAAACTGGTGGTGTAGGCACGACTTCCCCCTTGTCAAAGGGTTCTGTCTCAGCCTCTGACATAACTGGTGAAGACTGTAGAGTAGGCTCCACTGATGATAAAATGATAGTGGGTATCGGAGATGATGTAACAGACTCTAATATGATAGAGGGTAGTGAAGAAGTATCGTCCGCTGACTCAGAGTCAGACGAGATAACAATAGGGTGTGAATCCGAAGACATCACTGAAACAACAGATGTGAAATTAAAGTAAATAAACATTTACACAATGCGGGTTATGATGAAATGATATATGTATGAAATCGCAATCACTACATGTGATATAATGAATATGCACTTATGCTATAATGATGAGATGCTATGATGGTGCAGCTATAGTCTAGGGTATAATGAATAACCTAGTTCGCTATAACCTTTGCTCTGGTACCAATCTGTCACACTCCCAAATTTCGTGACTTGCAGCGGAATAAGTCATTCAGGGGCACGACTGGTCATAGCACCAAAGTTGTAGTTATATTGAACGACCTAAAGTGTCGTTTATAAAATACATCGTTTGATTATTTAAAAACATTAAGAGTTATAAAGCTAGGTCCCAAAAGGTGAACAAGTTTTCAGAAAACAAGTTCATACAATTCAAACGATGGATAAGTGCATAAAATATAAAGTGAGACGCGTCGACTCCGCGACTCCATGATGTCCATATGCAAGCCAACATGCGATACCTTATTTACCTGAAAATACATTGCTAAAAATGGTCAACAAAAATGTTGGTGAGATCATAGGTTTATGTAAATGAATCATTGTACGGAAACCACAAGTATAAAGTGTATGACAAATCCATGCCACATAAAAATGATACATTAGCTCTAAGCTCATGACCCCGAAGCTAGACTGAATGAAATGCCCCAACCGAGTGTTTGCCAATCACTCAAATATGACAGAAATGAAATGCGTTCGTTTGACCAGTTGGTGCTACCAACCCGAACGGAGGAGTCACCCTCAATAGATCTATCCACTCACTCTCGCTTACTAACAATTAACGGTTCATGATAATATAAGGGGACTTTAATCTGGGAAATGATGTAACTTAAGCAATGTAATGAGTTTGTATACTTTGGTCCGCATATGAAAATGGTGCAATGTATTCTCCCCCGAGAGTTTAGAAATCAATAAACAATTTAAAACGGGTTATGAAAACTCACCTGATATGATATAGCAACAATGATCACAATGGATATGATGAGATGAGGCTCGGTTCCTAACCGCGACCTATCATGAATGATGTGATCTAAGGTAAGAAAATGAAATGATGTTACTCATGCAAACACGTATGTTATCGATACCACTCGAAAGTTTTGAAAACAATGTTTATCGTCGAAAAGTACATTTTGACGTCTTGTTAAGTTATAAACCACATTTCGCGTAAATATGTTAAAACTACACTCCATGATCCTTGTTCGGTGTTCTATTGGCAAATATAATGTTTTCGTCGCAAAACAATACTTTTCATACTTGTGAAAATATATCCAAAACGGCCTCGCAAAACTAGTCGCGAATTAGTGCACGTTAAGTGTTGTGAATGAATTTGACGTCCTTGAAAATAAAACGTTGTTACAAGTTTTTCGTGTCGTGTTATTGGACTTTTGATCATACGCGTCTTGAATAGATAGAAAACCGGCTATCAATGTAATGGCTTGTAAAAATGTTAACGTATATACTTAGAAAAATACTTTCTATTAGGGCTAACAAAATAGAATAGAGTTCGTCGGCTTCGAACGTGTATATCTCGGTCGTTATAAGCTCGTTTTCTACGTTCTTTATATCCACGGATTCGTCATAACATGAACTAACATGATCTCGGTAGCTCGGCTCTCCTAGATCACGTCTAACGCCTCGTTTGGTCCTTTAAAGTTCGGCTAACAGCACGCTTATTTTCAGAAAATTAGTTTTCGTCGTCTAACTTCGAAGATCATATCTCCTTCGTTATAAGTCGGTTTTTAGTGATTCTTGCGGCCACGGTTTCGTTTTTGAAAGAATTTTCTGAATATGAAGGCCAAAATATGCCAAAAATTACTGAGGTTTCCAGTTTACACGATTTTGGAAAGTAGGTATATATATGTTTTAAAAACTCATTTCTATGGTTCTAATCTTGATCATACAACCTCAAATCAACTCCACAAGTTCGCAAATCCTACCATACACCTTCTTAGGGTGTCATGGAGTCCTAAACATCACCAACCTTGGTGGATCTCATGTGGTTATTAGTGAAACTTATAGATCTAGTGTTTGTGATAGTTTATAAACAAAATGGTATTAAAACATAAGTAACTTGCAAAAGTAACTAGTATAGCCTTGAAAATACATGATCATATGAAGTAAATAAAAGAATGAAAAGATCAAAATGATGTTCTTGAAGTTTACTTACAATCTTGGAGTGATTTGATGAGAAAGGTGCAATAACTTGAGGTTTTGATCACAAGACCTTAACTAGGATAGTAAATGGAGTATGTTTATGATTGTTCTTGAAAAATCTATGGATTTCTCCTCTTGTTCTTGATGTGGCCGAACCTAGGAGATTAATATGGAGAGGTTTGATCTTTCTTGGTTAGCTAGTTGTTTATAATATGTGTTAAGTTAGTGGAGGATGGAAATAAAATGCAAGCAAATTCATTTAATGCAAATTGGAAGTATTAAGCTAATTTGGGGGTAGGGGGCGGCACACATGGGTATTTAGGAAGGATATGATGAAACTTTGCCAAGTGTCCCATTAGTGTAAGTGTTTAGTTGATTTGTGTATACATTGAGTGTTATCGGGTACCGAGTTAACTAGAAATAACTCGTGACGAGGTGAAATGAGATACGAAAAAGTTGTAAAAATTGTAAAATCATGTTCCTTGCAAGAATCGGGTGTTAGAATGATAATCGGATTGAAATTTCGTAAATCAACGGAGTTATAAGCGTCAAATGAAAAATGTAACGATTGGTTTAAAAACACCGGGTAAAGTAATAATATAATCTCTATATCATTATAATTAGCTTGAAAATGTCTTAGGATCATTGTCTGGAGTATTTGGGTTTACTGTTGATAGAAATGACTGAGTGGTAACGTTAATTAAACAATTAAGCATACGTTAATGAAAATCACACAAACACATGCATGAACTGATATGGTACTGATATTACTGATGATATGCAGACTACTCTAGTCTGTATGATGTGTCCTTACTGATGATGCATGAATACGCAGCTAAACCTAACTGGTTACGCGCATTTGAATACTCGTAAACTTAGTTTACGACATGATGAATGATGCCCATGAATAGTGATTTCCCTCCGGGAATGAATAGTGTCATGTAAATAGTAAATTTTTTGACGACTTCTCAAAGTCTCAAACTGGCTTCAAAAACGATAAATAGTGAAATAATGAATAGTGATCGGTGAATAGTGATTTATGAATAGTAACTCATGAATAGTAAATTGTCAGGGTTTTGAGCATGACCTGAAATTACGAGTTGTGACAGGGTTCAACAATAATATTAACAAGTTCAATATCCTGAGACTTTGGCCATCTTTCCTGAGGTCTAGGATAAGTGTTGGAACATGTAGATGCCCGATTAAGAGGCGGAGTGGGTTCAAGGACATGTGTTTGAGGTTCATTGGTGTCTGGGATTTCAGTTTCTTCATCTCGAACTCGCTGGTCTTCAGGTTCCTGATCATCAAGATCAGGTTGAGTGTTAGAGTTGCGATTTGTTGATCATCAATGAATTCACTGATAGTTGGTTAGGGAAGGTTATCAAGGATAATATAGTAAGAGATATCAGCATCTGCTTGATATTTGATAGAGGGATGATTCTCAGAATGATATTCATCAGGAGGATATCGAGGTGAGTCATCAATTCCAATCTCTTCTATACTGGTATTTGAGAACTTGATGGAGTCAGTGCTTTCATCAAAGGTGCATGGAAGGTTTCTTCAGACTTTTTTCGTCGTGTTTTGAACACCCTGAATGCTTTAGAAACAAGTGAGTATCCAAGGATGTATCCATCATCAGCTTTTGCGTCAAATTTGCCTAAGTGATCCCTGTGATTATGAATATACACATGGCATCCAAATACATGAAAGTAGCTGATGTCAGGAATTCTTCCTTTGAAGATCTCATAGGGAGATTTGATGTGCCTTTTAACAATGATGGATCTATTTTTTGTATAACATGCAATTTTTACTGCTTCTGCAAAACCCTAAAATTTGGACTTACATTTTTTTATTCATTTGGAATATAACCTAAGTTATATAATTCGTAATGACATTTAAAACTTTGTGTTATAAATAAAAGCAATATTTTATATTATATTTACACAATATAAATTTACTCCTAAGTAAAATAATTAAAACCTTCCTAATCTACCTAAGCTAAAATAAACAACACAATAATTTTGGCCTAGCTAAACCACACGTTTTCTTTTATATATTGGAACCAAAACTTGTACAAATCCTGGAAACATCACACGTTTTTTTAAGAGATAAGAACAAAGACAAGGCAAATAAACTTATCATATTAGAAGATCTTCATTGCCTAATCAAAATATACGGTTTCTTGTTGGTTTCCTAAGCTAATCACACGCCTATCCTAAACCTATAATATACGGCCTATCTTTTCTTTTCTTTTTTTCATACCGAAACAAATCACACACTAAGTCCTCAATCCAGTTTCTCTCCATTCCAAGGCAAGGAGTCGAAGTATAGCAGCCCCTTTGGTGATCGTGTATAGCAGCCTAGTCCACAATGTTTGTCCTTGTTGTTCTTGCTTTGTAAACCTGCCCATGAAGGTACCCATATCAATCCATCTTGTTGTTATACTAATCACCATGAATCGTTCAGGATATAGGAAACCTAAAACTATATGAAACGTGTGTTTGTCTATTGTCATTAAAATCAGTAATAAGAACATAAATTAGACATTAATTACATGTTGGAAACCCTAGGGTTTGGTTGTGATTCTATGTGAACATGCTGTCCAGAAAATGGGTCATTTTGCAAGAGGTCTAATTTGATGATGCTGACGTGTTTTTATATGATTCTTGAGTCTAAAATTAAGTTTAAGTTGCCTACTTTCTGAATATATAAATTTCGTGGTTAATGGAGGTCGGGAAAGCAGTTTCTTGAATTTTAGAAGATTAAGTGTCTAAACTGAATTTCGGGTCTCGAAATTCAGTCAGTTTTTATGATTTTTCTTTTAAAAACTATAAGGTCTGGGAAGCCCCAATTTTTACAGGTGAATATTCAATATGATTATTAGTTACTTTAATTTTTGAAAATTTTTCTGGAAGGCTTAGGTATGATTATAAAATACAAAGTTTTTGGGTATACCATCAGGTCACATTCTGGAACAGGTTTGAAAAATGATTTTTGTTTGGATACTTACACTAGGAGATAAAATCTGTAAAAATTTGGGGAAGTATTGAACATATATAGGTGTCTCTGGTAAAAAATTTAGAACCACAGGAGCTTGTTTGATGTGTAATAAAAATCATAAGAATATGAACCAGAATCACATGAGTACCCTAAACATGTTATTAAATGACAATAAGTACTAAAATCCGTTATGACATTAATTGATCACATAACTATTAAATGATCCCTAATCCATGTAGATTCGTTAAAGAAGACGTGACGTTGTTTCCTTGTGATTTCTTTTCCCTTTGCTTTCATTTCATTTGCTAAGGTACGGATATTCTACCTTTTCTCAGTAAGGGTTTCGCATTGACTCTTCGATCCTTGACTATATTTCATTCATTATGATATTCGTTGGTGATTCCATTTGATATGATTCCATTTGATATGATTCCTTATGATATAATATTCAGTTCTATGTCATTTAACATGGCATTCATTTCAGTTGATATTCTTTTGTTTAAATACACTATAATTAATTCGTTATGATGTGATAGTTTGTTTATTCTATTACCCGAGCTAACTAGTCATAGGGGTACCATGGCCATTATTCTATTACCTGAGCTAACTTGTCATGGGGGTACCATGGCCATGTCATTAAGCCACCAATGGCATCACACTATCTGTGGCGGTGTGATTGGTCCATGGTGTTCCCTTTTGATATGTACATGATTATTGAGCTCATGCACTTATTGGCCATTTTGGTACGCCAATATATTTGTCAGAGTACAGGTGTATGATGGTGTACATAACTTTGTTTTGCAGGAAGCGTATGGATGCATCCTAGGTTTATTTTGTGATATGATTATGATATGTGTAATACCGTAAATTCTGATTTTGTATTTTTCCATGTAATTTGAATTTTTAATCTAATTTATTTAGTAATTAGTTAATACAAAAAAAAAAAAAAAAAAAAAAAAAAAAAAAAAAAAAAAAAAAAAAAAAAAAAATCTATATGTTATACACTTGGAATAATATAAGACATAAATCATATGTTATAAATTAAGAATTTGGAATAAAACTTATATATTAAATGAACACATAAGTACTAAGATCCGTTATGACATTAAATGAACACATAAGTATTAAATGATCCCTAATCCTTGTAGATTCGTTGAAGGAGGCATGACGTTGTTTCCTAGTGATCACTTTTCTCGTTGCTTTCATTCCATTTGTTAAGGTACATATATTCTACCCTTTTTTAGTAAGGGTATCTCATGACTGTTGATTCCTTGATATTTTCTATTCTGAGTTGTGATTCATTTGATATTCGTTTGGTTATTCTGTCTGATATGGTTGATTTTTCGTTCTCTCTTGTGACTTCAATATTCGTATTAGAATCCTTTGAGACTTTGTAACCCATCTAATATTATGACTTCATGTGAAAACCTTTCTTAAATATATATATTGATGATGTTTTGAGAAAAACTATTTTAAAATGATTTCTATGAACCCGATGCGATACCATTTTTATATGATGGTTTATTGACTTTTATGAAAACTACTTTTAAAAGATTACTTTATGAAAACGAAGTTTAATAAATTTCTCGCGGTCACATAAATTATTTGTACAGATAATTGTTTTGCTATCCCGTTTTGTTATGATATTCAGTTTAGTTAGACATATCTCTGTTTGGACATATTATGATTTGTTTCATTATGTTTGTTTATTCTGTTACCCGAGCTAACTAGTCATGGAGGTACCATGGCCATGTCATTGAGGCACCAATGGCATGACACTATCTATGGCGGTGTGATTGGTCACTGGCGTTCCCTTGTGATGTGTATATTATTATTGAGGTCGTGCACTTAATTGCCATTTTAGTACCCCAATATATTTGTCTGGGTACAGGTGTACGGTGGTGTACATAACTTTGTTTTGCAGGGAGCGTATGGATGCATCCTAGGTTTGTTTTGTGATATGATTATGATATGGCTTAGTAGTGAATGGTTTGTGTGTGCCATACACCCCATTACACTTTTGGGAGCCGTACACTCCATTTGTTATGATATGATTATGTAGTTAAGCAGGTGGCATGCTTTATGAGCTCGTAGGCATTTCATTATGATTCATTGACTTCATTATCTTTCATTTAATTTATTATTCATTTGATTCTCATGACCTATGACATCTTGTTTGGCAGATTCTTTTGATTTCATTTCATATACTTATTTATAGTCAGTTCATTATTCGTTTATATCTGTTCACTGGGGTTTTTAAGCTCAGCCGCATTTTCTTTTCCCTGTGGCAGGTATTCAAGCGGGATGCTGGGATTTGATTGATGAAAGTAGGAGCTTTTAGTGGACCACCCTGACGATAGTTACCCACTTGCGTTGGGATTAGATTTGGAGTTATCTTTCATTTAGACTTTGTTTGGGATTGTATTTCATTTAGAAGTTATTCTATTTTAGACTTAGTATTTTATCATTTCCTTAGAAGAACTTATGTACCTTATTATTAATAAAAGTCTTCCGCTTTGCGTTTATGTTCTGATTTGTCACCATAATGTAGCATTATAGCCCTCTTCGGGTTAGGGTGTTACAATTATGGTATCAGAGATTAGGCTTTGACCTGTAGTACCTTAAGTTATGACCTGTGAAGATGTGGCCCTTAGATTTTGCACTGTAGGAGCTTATGAAACATCCTTTGAGATTTTGCTTTAGGTTCTTCCTCTAGAAACTTATGTTATGACCGGTGAGGATTGGGTAGACTATGTGATAAGACGTTTGTTTAAGTATCACTCCTTCGCATAACTTTGTGTTGTTTATGTGTGGTAATTGGGGTGAGATTGGTATCCTGATAGCAATTAGAAGTCACGAATAGTACGCTTTCAGATCGATTAAATTGGAGTGTATACCAATTAACGACCGGATAAAATCTAATTGATTCAATTTTGTGAATGATTGTATGTTTGCAGTAAAAAGTGATCAAAATATGGTTGATCAGCCTTGTCTTTCTCTTTCTGATATTGAGAATATATAAGACGGTTTATAGGGGCGGTTATTAGGGCCTAATAACTGTAAAACAGTTATACTAACCGTAAAACAACTAGCAGCAGGAACTGCACTAGCAGCAGGAACCACTGCACCATAAGCAGGAACCGCTGCACTATCAGCAGGAACCATCAGCAGGAACCGCTGCACTATCAGCAGGAACCATCAGCAGGAACCAATCATTAGCAGCAGAAACGAGCATCAACTTAATATGTTTTATTTGGTGGAAAAACAAATTCTGATGAATTTTTAACATAGCAATGTTAACCATCAGCAGGAACCAAGCTCGACCCCAGCCAGGGGCTCTGCCCCTTGGATACTGCCAGGGGCTGCCGCCCCTTAGACCCTGCCAGGGGCGTTGCCCCCGAACCCCCACCAAGGGGGCTACGCCCCCTTTGAACCCCCGTTAGTCCAGTTAATATCCAAATAAGTGTCAACCCCTATTTGCATATTAAACTCAATCTATTTTACACTAAAATACCAACACTTTGATTCATATTCTTGCCTTTATTTGATCCTTTGTTAAGATCATTCTTTCCAGAAATTTGGAAAATCTGTTAGGATACGTAACGTAAGTTTAGCGATCAAATAATTTTAGAATGCCTTGAGAATTTTATGATGCCTTGCACTATATAGGTTTCACTTTTGACATCCTCACATCCTTTCGAATTTCAATCTTAATCTCTAATTCATTTGTTAATTGTTTAGATGCTCATTCATCCATTTTGAGAATTTTGCGATCATGATGTGTTGGACACATTTTGTGGTTTCTCAGCTTTTGCTAAACACCTTGAGGTTTTCCCTACACTATCAGATTATGCCTTACCCCTTTCTATTTCCTATGAGAAATCTTGTGGTTCTTAATCAGGAGTATAGGAGTTATTCATCACATTTTCATTTGTTCGTTCGATATCTCAACTTGAATTAATCGATGAAGTTTTTATCGTTTGGCATTTCCTCCATATTTATGTAATCTTCATATTGTGTTTTATGTATCTTTCCTGAAAGACTACACTATCATTTGTTATATATATGTTTCGTATTCGTTGGATCAAGTTTGTGAAGATTTGTCATTCGTTGAAGAAGCTGATGCTCTATTAGACCGTCGGGATTGAGTCATGAGAAACAAAACCGTTCCGTTCGTCAAAATTCTTTGGAAGAATAATCTCAAGTGAGTCAATCATTTTCATTTCTTTTCATAACTTGGCACGTCTCCGTTTGATCTTTCTGCTTCAATTTCAAGGACGAAAATTTTCTTTTTAGAAGGGAAGAATTGTAATACCCTAAATTCGGATTTCGTATTTTTCCCTCTAATTTGAATTTTTAGTCTAAGTTATTTAGTAATTAGTTAAAACAACAACAACAAAAAAAATAATAATAAAAAAATAAATAAAAAAAAAAAAAAAAAAAAAAAAAAAAAAAAAAAAAAAAAACTATATGTTATACACTTGGAATAATATAAGACATAAACCATATGTTATAAGTTAAGAATTTGGAATAAAACCTTTATATATATCCTAAGTTATACAAAATCGGTACACCCTTTAATCCCTACACTTTGTACACATTTTTTTTTTTGGGTTTTTGGAACCGAAATATTTGAGATTTCCCTCCCCTTCACGTTTAACTTTCATAACAAAAAGATAAGATCAAATAATGTTAACAAATAAAAGATTTGATGGTTCCTTCTTTGTAGCTAAAATATACGGTTCTATAAACATAATATGTACGCCTCTCTTTTTCTTCCCATTCACAAATACAAGACCTATTTCCCTCTCCTCCACTGAAACCCTATAGCAGCCATTAACACTTTTGTTCAGGCCTCAAGCTCAAGAAGAAGGAAGGTTTGAAGGTGGTTTGATCGTGGTATTCTTGGGTTCATTGTGTCTTTGATTCGTGGGTTCTTTCCTTGTCTTTTGGTCTCGTTATTTTTCTGCCAAGGTAACATAATCGTCTCTTTGTTATTCCAGCCATTCGATACATGTTTATCATATGTAATCAGCAAGTAAACATGTAATATGAACTATATTAATCATACTATGTACCATTTTTTTGGCCTCGTTGAATCCGAATAAGAATAACACTTTGAACGTCACATAAAATCATGGAATTATGAAACCTGTATGTCGACTTTAATTAATTTCTGTCCTATTTGAATCTGAACTGAAACGAGCCCTATAATCAATTTAATGACACAATTAATGGGTACTAAAACTAGAAACCCTAGGTGTGAAATTAATGAGGGAATTAAACGGGTTTAGGGTTTTGTTATGATTTTATGTGAGCGGGCTGTCCAGAAAATGCGTCGTCTTGGAAGGGTCTAATTTAATGGTGTCAACGTGTTTTTGTATTATTCTTAAGTCTAAAATTAAGTTTAAGTTGCCTACTTTCTGAATATATAAGTTTCGTGGTCATTCGTGGTCGGAAAAGCAATCTTTTGACTTTTATAAGATTAAGCGTTAAAACTGAATTTCGGGTCTGGAAATTCAGTCAGATTTTATGATTTATCATTTATAAACTATATGGTCTAGAAAGCCCCAATTTTTTCAGGGGAATATTTAATATGTCTATTAGTTACTGGAATTTTTGTAGATTTTTCTGAAGGGTATTGATAGGTTTTTAAAATACAAACTTTTCGGGTATACCATTAGGTCACATTCTGGAACAATTTTTAAAAATGATTTTTGTTTGGATACTTTAACTAGGAGATAAAATCTGTAAAAATTAGGGGAAGTATTAAACATATATAGGTGTCTCTGGAAAAAATTATAGAACCACAGGAGCTTGTTTGAGTTGTTTTAAAAATCATAAGAATATGAACCAGAATCACATGAGAAACCCTAAACGTGTTATTAAATGACAATAAGTACTAAGATCCGTTATGACATTAAATGAACACATAAGTATTAAATGATCCATAATCCGTGTAGATTCATTGAAGGAGGCATGATGTTGTTTCCTAGTGATCACTTTTCTCGTTGATTTCATTCCATTTGCTAAGGTACAAATATTCCACCCTTTTTCAGTAAGTGTATTTCATGACTTTTGATTCCTTGATATTTTCTATTCTGAGTTGTGATTCATTTGATATTCGTTTGGTTATTCTGTCTGATATGGTTGATTTTTCATTCTCTCTTGTGACTTCAATATTCGTATTAGAATCCTTTGATACTTTGTAACCCATCTAATATTATGACTTCGTGTGAAAATCTTTCTTAAATATATATCTTGATGATGTTTTAAGAAAAACTATTTAAAAATGATTTCTATGAACGCGATGCGATACCATTTTTATATGATGGTTTATTGATTTTTATGAAAACTACTTTTAAAAGATTACTTTTATGAAAATGATGTTTAATAGATTTCTCGCGGTCACATAAATTATTTGTATAGATAATTGTTTTGCTATCCCGTTTTGATATGATACTCAGTTTTGTTAGACATATCTCTGTTTGGACATCTTATGATTTGTTTCATTATGTTTGTTTATTCTGTTACCCGAGCTAACTAGTCATGGAGGTACCATGGCCATGTCATTGAGGCACCAATGGCATGACACTATCTGTGGCGGTGTGATTGGTCCACGGCGTTCCCTTGTGATGTATATATTATTATTGAGCTCGTGCACTTAATTGCCATGTTGGTACGCCAATATATTTGTCTGAGTACAGGTGTATGGTGGTGTACATAACTTTGTTTTGCAAGGAGCGTATGGATGCATCCTAGGTTTGTTTTGTGATATGATTATGATATGGCTTAGTAGTGAATGGTTTGTGTGTGCCATACACCCCATTACACTTTTGGGAGCCGTACACTCCATTTGTTATAATATGATTATGTAGTTAAGCAGGTGGCATGCTTTGTGAGCTCGTGGGCATTTCCTTATGATTCATTGACTTCATTATCATTCATTTAATTTATTATTCATTTGATTCTCATGACCTATGAAATCTTGTTCGGCAGATTCTTTTGATTTCATTTCATATACTTATTTATATTTAGTTCATTATTCGTTTATATATGTTCACTGGGCTTTTTAAGCTCAGCCAAATAATCTTTTCCCTGCGGCAGGTATTCAAGTGGGATGCTGGGATTTGAGTGATTAGAGTAGGAGCTTTTAGTGGACCACCCTGACGATAGTTACCCACTTGCGTTTGGATTAGATTTGGAGTTATCTTTCATTTTGACATTGTTTGGGATTGTATTTCATTTAGAAGTTATTCTATTTCAGACTTAGTATTTTATCATTTCCTTAGAAGAACTTATGTAACCTTATTATTAATAAAAGTCTTTCGCTTTGCGTTTATGTTCTGATTTGTCACCATAATGTAGCATTTTAGCCCTTGTCGGGTTGGGGTGTTACAATATGGCTTAGTAGTGAATGGTTTGTGTGTGTCATACACCCCATGTCACTTTTGGGAGTACGCGACTCCATTTGTTATGATATGATTGTGAGGCTAAGCAGGTGGCTTACTTTGTGAGCTCGTGGATATTTTCTTATGATTTGTTGACTTCCTTACCTTTCACTTGATTTATTATTCGTTTGATTCTCATGAGCTATAACATCTTGTTCAGCAGATCCTTTTGACTTGGTCTTGTGTACTTATTCATATTCAGTTTATTATTTTATATCTCTTCACTGGGCTTTTTAAGCTCAGCCGCATTTTCTTTTCCCTGCGGCAGGTAGCAAGCGGGATGCTGGAATTTGAGTGATGAGAGTAGGAGCTTTTAGTGGACCACCCTGACAATAGTTAGCCAATTGCGTTTGGATTAGATTTGGAGTTATCTTTCATTTACACTTTGTTTGGGATTGTATTTCATTTAGAAGTTATTCTGTTTCAAACTTAGTATTTATCATTTCTTTACAAGAATTTATGTAACCTTGTAATTAATAAAGACTTCCACTTGCGTTTATGTTCTGATTGACACCATAATGTTACATTTTAACCCTTGTCGGGTTCGGGTGTTACAATTATGGTATCAGAGCTTAGGCTTCGACCTGTAGTACCTTAAGTTATGACCTGTGAAGATGTGGCCCTTAGGATTGCACTACAGGAGCTTATGAAACATCGTTTGAGATTTTGCTTTAGGTTCTTCCTTTAGAAACTTAAGTTATGACCAGTGAGGATTGGGTAGACTATAAGACATTTGTTTATGTATCATTCCTTCGCATCATTTTGATTCGTGCCCCTCCTTTAGTTAAGCCCTTTTAAGATCATTCTTTTCGGAGATTTAGAAAACCTATCATATATTGCACTACGTAAGCTTAGTGACCAATTAAGTTTAGAATGCTTTGAGGACTTTGTTGTAATGCCTTTTCACCATATAGGTTTCACCTTCTGATATAATCGCATTCATTCTTGAACCTTTGATTCATTTGTTGATTGTTTAGATGCTCATTCGTCCATTTTGAGAATTTTGCGATCATTATATGTTGGACACATTTTGTGGTTTCTCTGCTTTTGCTAAACACCTTAAGGTTCCCTCTACACTATCAGATTATGCCTTACCCATTTCTATTCCTATGAGAAATCTTATGGTTCTTAATCACGAGTATAGGAGTTATTCATCACATTTTCATTTGTTCGTTCGATATCTCAGCTTGAATTAATCGATGAAGTTTTTATTGTTTGGCATTTCCTCCGTATTTATGTTATCTTCATATTGTGTTTTATGTATCTTTTCTGAAAGGTTACACTGTAAGATGTTCACTAAACATATAACACACATATGGATTAGATCTTAGCCGAATAGATTAAGAGTTTTAGAGAGAGAAAGTGAGTTGGGAACCTTAGAGAGAGAAAGTGAAGCTGTAAGATTAATATGTGTGAAAGGTCCAACCCTTCCCTTGTGTGGGAAGGGCTATATATAGTACTACATATGGTGCCCTGTGTGGGCTGTGGAGTGAGCTGACAGAGGGTAAAGACCCGACCCACTCCACGAATACTTTAATAACTAAACTATTACTAATATTACAAATGATCCTACGAGCTAGTTAATACTAACAGATACTCGGGGTGACCGAGTCTTCACATGAATAATTGTATTCCTAACAATCTCCCCCTAAGGGAGGTCACCCCGGAAATAATGTTTTGACTTCTTAGCATTTTATCATATGACTATGACTTCCTAGCTCGTAGTTCTTGATTCTTCAAAGTCATTAATCTTTGTGCGTTCAGTAGCGAACTTTTGATGACTGAGCTTTTGTCTTGGATGATCTTTGAGGTTTATTTAAGAATATTATCCAACATAATTCTTCAAGTCATCATGCAGCATCTCCTCCATATGAATTTGTGATTTTGAACCGACATGCTCACATTTTTCTGGATCATGATCTTCAGCATCAGAGTTGTGGAAGCAGTGTTGAAGGTCTTTTAGATATCATGATTTCTTTGATTATGATGATGAAATGTGAGCGTGGGGTGATGAATCAGCTTCTTTTCGGCAATCAGCTGCAACCACCAGGGATTCCTGCATATGACAGTTAGCAATAAAACGTCTGACACTTATAGGTTTGGATTTCGAGATTGTTAACAGCATAGTGTGAAAACTTTCTCTGATTCTTACCAAGGCCGTTCCTAAATCGGAAACCCCCGAGAGGGTTTTCAAGATCTACCAAAGTACATCGATGATTAGGTAAGTCGCTGAAGTTCACTCCATGACTGTAGACCATTTGTAACTGCCGTGACCACTAAGCGTAATTCACAAGGAATTACCGAAGTGACATGCTTTCAGTGCTGTTTGATGTTGACCCTGGCAGGAATTTCCATTCAATCACTGAGAATTACATTTGTAAATTCCCTCATGAATGTTCTGGCAGATTGCTAAGATCTACGTAGGACTCATAAGTTTACACCTGGTGTCCTTAATGTTGAACAACCAGTGTAGAAGTAACATGTGTTCCTATTGAGATCTTTTGATGCATCTCTTGGCTCTAGACTCAATAAGTGAATTTTTGGTAGTCGGAGACTGGAGCGGTGTCTCCTGTTTCAATATCAACATAGCTCGCAATGGGCCGTAGATAGATTATGCAGGGTTCCCCGTGAGAATGAAACAAGTCCTTTTAAGAGAACTTGAGTGGCTTAGAAGGTTTAGTGCAGTGCGTCACTGGGTCCATCACGTCTTTTCTTCAATACCGGTGTTACCTTTGTTACAACCAGTAGCATATGAATTGAACCCGGTTTCTGCCCTAAGGTTGAATAATGGGAGGGCTATTTCTTTTCACCCTTTCTCATTTCATTTCTGTTTTAATTCCTCAACCCCTTCTTTCTCATTTCTCATATTAGTCCTTTTTTCATGATCATACCTAAGGACTTTCTAATACTAACTATTCGGTATTGTCCCTGGGTAGATCCCTCCGGCTCTGGCGGATCATCCAAAAGGGTGCGTTAAAGTGGAGTTAAGCGTTGAATGTGTGCTGCGTTAACACGACGTTAAGGGTGTACGTTAACCCTTTAACGCTGCGTTAAGGGTAGTTTGTGTAAAAAAAAAAAAAAAATCACTTTCGCCCCTCTTTAAATGTGTGTTAAGGGTGAGTTATGATTGAAAGAGTTTTTTTTGAGTTAAAGGTGGGTGAGTTAAAGCTGATGTGGCAGCGTGTTAAAGTTTAACCCCGGGTTATGGTTGGAAGTGATCTAAGGATTACATTATCGTCAATAAATATTGATCAAAATAATAACTTTAGTTTGATTGTCCAAACCATTATTGATTGGTTTGGCGGTTTGAGATTCTTTATTTACTCATATTCATATCTTATTAATTACTATTATGAGTTAATTTTTATTTAATCATTATTTGAACGGTAAGGTGTTTAAAACTATAGCTTAGTCATTTATGTTGTACCATATGAAAATGATAGTTTGGTGTACCAGTAATCTCTTAGAGCACACGGAGTGGTATGCGGGTTGGCAACGGGTTGGGTTAACCCGCTGGGGAACACCGCCGCCGACCCAGCGGGTTGCCCAGCGGTTTGAAGTTGACGGGTAGAGCAGCCAGCGCTGGCTGGGTTGTTTTGTTTGAATAATTCGACCGTTGAACTAAATATGTATATTATTATTACATGAAAAAAATAGTTTATATAAAAAAAAAAGCTTACAGTAATGGAGGATTTGTTTCTGGGTTGTTTTGTTTGAATAATCCGACATGCATCCGATTTGTTTCTGGATTTGTTTCTCGATATTTTGGTCTTGAATTAGGCCAGCCATCATTTTACGATGATAATATATTTCTAGTTAATCTCCTAAGTGAGATGAAATGTTTGCTGATTTAAAGGGAGAAAGAAGAAAGGGAAGTGAGATGAGTGAAGGGAGACATGGTGGTGGGGTAGGCTATGTTGCCATTTACCAAATCCTTGAAAAATCTCTCAAAGTGTTTATGATTATGAAACAAATTTTGTTAACACTTTGAGAGTTTTATATTTTCCAAATGCTCCCCCTTAACATGTGCTCATATGATTTAATTTAAAATTTGCACATGTTGGGTAGAGATTGCACTTTTTGAATTGATCCACTTTCAGTGAACTTGACCGATTCGAGACACGCTTACATCACTAGATAGACTAGCTTGAAATTATTACCCGGCCTGGTCAAATTCACAAAAAGTTTCTCGAAATGGTACACTCTACTCAGATACGTCCTCTTCAAGACACGCTTACATCACTGGTTAGACCAGCTTGAAATTATTACCCGGCCAGGACGCATCCTTTCGATTAATGACAATTTATGTTTCGTCAATTCATTGGTGAAGTCTGAGTCGTGCTCACATAAGATGCCACATCCATTTTGCTCCCCCTCAATATGTGCATCGATATGCGAAAGAGTTTAGCACATATGGGAGAGCTTACATTTAAGTCCAAAGAATCACATTTTCATCAGGTTTCATATTTAAATCACATTCTCTCCCCCTATAAAAAATTTCAAACCTTTTGAGATTTGTGATCCCAATTGATTTAAATAAGTTAGAAAATGTGGGAGAAAATGTTGTCAGATTTAAGATATTCTGATGATGGAGCATACTATGCTCCCCCTCAAACCAAGAGAGAGTGTCACTGCTGATGTTGCACAAAGTTTAAAAAGGTATCAGAAACTTGAACAAATACTCTCCCCCTCAATTAATGACCAGTTTTCTATTTAAAGATTTGTATTCATTCAATTGAGTGTCAAGTATTTGTGAAAATTTAAGTCCAGTTACCACCTTGTGAAACACCAAAACTCTCCTGAAGAATCATAGATGCGAAGAGTTTGTGGTGTAAAGAAGACTTCTCTTCTTATACAAGAAATGATGCACTGAATCGTACATCAAATCGGGGATGCACGGATATGAAGTAATCCATGCCCGGGTGAACTTCACCCGTTGTTAGGAACAGCCGTCTTTTTGTCGACGTGCTTTCCTCATTTTGAAAAACCGGGTTGCATAACTGAAGTAATAGCAAGCCATTTAGGCATGTTTTGAAAACATTTTGAACTTCTGCTCGAACTTCATTTAAATACCCGTGTCATTATTGAATGACATTTCTAGGACCGTAAATGTTATCGATACCAGAAGACATGCCTTGAAAAACTATTTTTGGTATTTTCTATTTTTCTGATTTTTATGGATTTTCTTGGTTTTAATATTTTTCTATTTACATTTTTCTAGTTTTATAATTTTCTATTTACAATTTGGTTTAAGATATGTACAAACTATATTATTCAGTTTAAGAAGATGATGACATGAATACCAACATAAGGATATCGTTCCTGTACGTTGTGGAAGTCTGTAGTCAACATCTCTTAAACTTTCACCACCAAAGCATTCAAGGCTCCTGAATAATCGCCTGAACTTGAGCCTTCTCAATGTGAAGCTTTGATAGCTTCCCCCCAAACCGACAATCTTCTTTTTGAGCAGATTCAAAGCTCTCTTTCAAGCTTACATAAGGTAAGTGTATAGCGGAAACCGTAGCAAACCACATCAAAAATTGCTGCTCCTTTTAAGAATAACCATCGTGATTCTCCGATCGGGGGATCCTCAAATAGATCAGCAGTGTATCATCTCACACTTGAATAATTCTTCTCACATTACTTCCCGCTGAAGTCTGAAGGAATGCATACCGAAAGAATCCAGAGGCCACTTCCCCCTAGTAGTTGAATTGATGCAATCAGTCTCATTGTATGAAGCCTAAAAACCCGAAGTACACACTCAATCCCATTCATGAAGTCGAAAACATAACATCAAGATCAATTAAGACTCGGAGATGCACTTTTCTCCCTTCAGGAAATTGCAGATGAGAATTGTTACACCCAAGTCAACTAAGTCCCGAGTGTAGACAATTTATCCCGTATGTAGTCGAAATGATACAGACTAACTAGAGGAATCATCATACCATTGTGTACCTCTTTTATCATCAGAAACTGTTTCTTACATCTCTTCCCCCACGTAGTTGGAATGATACACCAGAAGGCACGAGTTAAAACACTGATTTTCTCTGCGGTTATGACATTTGTCTTCCCGGAATAACTTCAATTCAGAAGAAGTATAAAGTTCATCACGTGTACTCGTTGTGCGTCCAGATGTATGTCTCCTTCCCTCTTGCTGGTTTTGATACCTCAGAATCAGCAACACATTTTACGCACATATACTTGAAATCTTGTGAGAAGAACAGACTTGGCTCAAATGTATCCGGTGAGAATCAACTGCTACAGAAACTCTCTCTGATTATCTTTACCAACCCTTATGTTCTATCGGCTATTGCTGTGACCACTTGGTGAAGTAAACTCGATATACCAAACTTGAAAATGATGAAGAATTCCCCAAATTTGTTACTTAAGCTTGCACTGTTGTTGATTGAAGAACGATGCAGAAGAAAAACCCCTAAGTACCCTTATACACTCAACTAAGAGCCGAAGGACGTACAACACCTCTTGAGACTATCCACATCTGCATCTGCGTGTGAAACTGAGCACTAAAATGTAACTCCATGAAGTGATAGCTATAACCCGTGAGAACTTCATTGTAACTCCTTTCATCGGGTATAACTAGATAATCCAAGTCCCAATCATAAATTTTAAGCACGAGAAAGTTATCATTGAAAGTCATGCATCCAACCAACCCCGAATTCAAGATAAAATAAGATCACGCCTTTGTGAAAGTCAACTTTAATCTCAAATAAAGGATCCCAAATAAACTCCGTAATCACTTGACATTCTATGTCCAAAATCTTATCCGTTTTGACGTTTTAGCTGACATTTTCCTTTATGTTCTTGTGGTTGCTTTACCGAGTGCACATTGGAAGGAACAACAATCCGTGAATAAGGAGATTCTTCAGAACATGGTTCTGGGAAAGGAGTACCCAAGAACGGATCATTATTCAAGCGTGCAGCTTCAATATCATGAGAGTCATTATCAACACCTTGAGGAATAAGTGGAACATTAGGTGTTGAAGGAGAGTCGTATGACCATTTCTCAAATCTCAATCAACATGTAGTTTATTCATCCTTCTCCCCCTCAAAAATTGCATATGACTGCCAACTGCCATTTTTGATTGAACGAGTGAATAAGAATACAATCAACGGTAAGTAGATCCACTTGATAACTGGCAATTTGTTTATTCACCCTTCTTCCCGTCAAAAATTGCATATGACTGCCATTTTTGATTGAACGAGTGAATAAGAATACCATCAATGGTAAGTGACTCCACTTGATGACTGACATGTACTTTATTCACACTTCTCCCCCTCAAAAATTGCATTGAACGATGCCATTTTTGATAGAACAAGTGAATAAGAACATACTCCAATGAACGTTGATCCACTTGATGACTGAATGAGCATGGGAACAGCATGAAGCTTGTTGATGAGAATGGTCATAAACAAGAAGATTTCTCTTCTTCTGAAGATAAAGCGCACTCAAGCGTATGCCTTTCTTTTCTTTGAGGAACGGGGCCTGGAATGTTTTTAGCAGACGCCATTATGTTGACATTGAAGCCCGAGGCTTGAACTGCTGTGTTCAAACATCATAGTCGATGAAGAACGAGGCCTGAACTGTTATGAACAGACATCATTATCGTTTCCCCTCATATGTTGTGAGCTGCCTGAGTCCAAATGTCAAAGGACGATCTGTACGACCTGCATTTGAAAACTGACGAAAGAAGAGAGTTTGGAGTGCCGGATCCCCAATTTAAGTTGGGTTCCAGTTGGTTAGTGCAAACAATCTTTGGAGATGCTGAAACCATTGGTGCCATGGTTTTATCAATAGGGGCAACACTAGTAGATACAATGGACCTAGTTATAGGGCATTGTGTATCTAAAGGGATAACTCTACGAGTTGGCTTCCATTCCTTAACAGGCACTACTCTAGGCATGGTAATCCTCGTTAAAGGGCAATGTTCGGCTAGAGTGAAGATTCGGCCCGTAGGCTCCCACTGAAAGCCCACATTGGTAAACATTTTCCCTGTAGGTTTCCAAGATTGCTTAATTTTTCTAGCTCTCCAAACTTTCTTAACTGGGGTTTTGTTGGATGACTTCAAAAATTTCTCAACGCATTTATCATGATTACCCAAAATCAAACAATCATTACATGTTTTGCAAAGTGAATTAGGATTTGAATTATGATTCCGTTTATTCAAATCTGACATATTGTTCCTCATGTGGTCTTCTACTTTCTTCTTAGGAACACTTTTAGCTGGTGAAGTACTATAATTCTTTATATTTCTCCTAGGTTTTGACTCGCTAGCTTTAGTGTCTCTGGTAACTCCTGTAGATGGACTGATGGGAATCTTAGTCTTTTTCACTTCCAGTTTTTGAACATGTTTTGATGTGTTGGGATCTGAAGTTTCCAAGGGTGCCTCAATGGTTACATGCTTATTCTTAGTTGTAGAGGATGATGCATTAAATCTATCTCTTTTGTTCTCTATCTTAGGACCTGTGCCAATGACGTATTCTAACAGTTTCTGAGACCGTTTAGTGAGGAAACACGCATCTACAATTCCACTATCATGTGGTTTATCAATCATGTCCTCTTCTACGATCTCACGAAGAATATCAAGGCTTTCCTTAAGGTGATTGAGATATACTTGATGGGCAGACCTATTGTTCCTAAGGGGAGGCGAAATAGGTACAACATCCACATCATACTTACAACAAGCAGGAACCTTTGACACAGCATTGTCACTAATGATGAATGGCATTTTCCATTTCACCTGAGTCTTTAGATTCTCGATTTCATTTAACAAAGAGTTTATCTTTTCATTATGACTGTTACGTGTAACTTTAATTGAATCATATAACTCTTTGAAATGCTGTTTGACTTTTGAATTTTCAGCTCGAAAACACTCATTTTCATGGTGTAACTTATTGATGGTGTCTTGATAGTGAAAATTCTGATAATCTAAAGACGATGGTTTATTTGTGCCATACACATCACTCTTGTTTGATTTTAATTGGGCAATTTGGGCCCTCAATTGTCGAATCGTGTTGGTGTGAGCTTGAATTTTTTCATCGCGTTTGCTTAATTCAAAATATGTATCAAATTCAGGAGCATCCGAAGATGTCTTGGCATTTGAGATTTTACATCTTTCTTCTAAGTGTTGACACTTTAGTTGCAAATTAAGATAATCAACCTCTAGTTTTGAAAAACGTTTAACCATGTTATCATGGTCATCATTTTGAATTTTTTCAAGCAATTTCCAATTCTCCCCCTCAAGCTCAACAACACGATTCTGGGAAGCATTCAGTGCAATAGACAGTTCATGAAATTGACAAGCAATAAGTGTAGCATCAGTAGCAGTATAAAACACATCCTGGGCAACACATTTAACAATCAAATTCTCATTGGTGATGAGAATGTTTTTTCTCTCAATCTCACGACTCTTAAGTTCTATCGCACATTGGGACACTTCGTTTTCCATATCTTTAAAAACTGCTTTCATCTCATTCACTTCATTTCTAAGGGTTTTTTGCATACCCTCAAAATGTTCCTTAAGAAGCTTAAAGAATGGAATAACCTCAGTTAAGTAGCATGCTTTGGTTAGTTCAAAACCTCTTTCCCCTTCGGTAATTCCCGTTGGTGTAATTCTCTTCTTACATGTTTTATCAAAATCAGCAAATAGTTGACACAGAACATAGATGCTAATTAGAGTATTGCATTCTGTGGGAAGAGTTAAGGGACATAAGTGCCTAGGTGTATTGGGAGGATACACCGTTGCAGCCGCAATTTTCCTAAGGGGTGGAGTTTTTTCCTTAAGTGCATCCGCCTTTCTCTTTTCTATGTCCAAAGACCAAAATATTTGTTCAGGCGTTAACTTAGTTTGAGGTGCAAAGATAGTCAAACGATTTTGCTCATAGTAATTATGGGGTTTAACTATGACTCGTTTGGCTATACATTTCGGGTCCTTCATTTTTTCAGCTAATCTCTCTCTGTTTCTATCCTCTATCTCATTACTCTCTTCAAATGATGACACATCAGGGGGGGCATGGATAGGCTTAAGCATTTCATTTCCATCATATAACGCAGGTTGGGCTACTTTAGCATTCCTAAGGAGAGCTAATTTAGGTTCACCTACATTATTTTCACTATGCTTATCACACAACTTTTTGTGCTTTTGAATCATTTGAGCAGTTTGTCTGGTCTGGTCTTGTGTGTACAACTTGTTCTCAATCTTGTTTTTCAACGTTTTAAGTCTGGAAAAATCAATTAGGAGTTATGATTCTTTTTCTTTGAAGTCCTGTTTTAGTGTAATTACACTTTCTTGAATCTCCTGTTTTTGCTTAACAGTTTGATTAAGTTGCTTTCTTAGAGATTCTAACTCCTTTTTCAATGTTTCTACCCTTAAATTACGTTCAGTTACAAATGTACGCATCTGACTATCCATTTTTTGTTCTCGTGCAGTTAGCTCAAATTTTGCACGTTGTTCATAAATTGCTACCTGGTCTTTATATATATTAAGCCTAGTAGTCAAGGTGTCATCTGGGACAAACACAGTGTTTTCATGCCACTCACAATCATTATCTACCACATTAGCATTATCTACAACACATGCATTATTTACAATAGAAGAGGCACTACTTGATACATCAGACATGTCGTTGTGATTCACATATTGTTCATATGGAATAACATTGTTGTTCCCATATTAGCAGTATCTGAATCAACATCGTCTATCTGTTGTATTTCTGTAGGAATCTTCTATTCATCTATCATATTATGTGTATCATATAGCTTTAGTACCTCAGATATGATGGATGGATTGGAAGAACCAGCCTGATGAGATGATGATGCCAAAGAAGATAGGTTGGCCATAAAGATGGTTTGAACAGTCGGCTCATCATCAACATCCGAATCAAATGCATCACAATCTTCGGCTTGGAAGACGTTTGGGTCATTGAGGGCCATATCTTGAACCGGTTGGTCATCCACATCTGCATCAAATGTGTTTCCCCCATCACCAGCAAGGAACAAAAGCTCTTCCTCATCCAGAACTGCTCCCTTTTCCTGAGCTTGCATCAGTAACATCTTGTCCTTGAATTAATCAGAGTTCTGAGGACGCTTGGGTGATTGCAGTTCCTAGCAATGTGTCCCAACCCACCACAGTTGTAACACTTTGCTTGCCTCCCTTGTCCTTGGTTGACATTTCCACCTCTGTTTAGCATATTCCCCCTACCAACATTCCTTGGATTAACATTTTGTCTCCCCTAAACATTCTGAACAATAATTCTTCCATCTTCCACAGTTGCTTGATTGCGTGGGTTTGAGGAAGTTCGAAGTTGATTGTTAGTTTGGGGGAGTGTTGCTCGGAATTTTTGAACAAGCAAGGAGACTTGATTGGAAAGATCATCAATCCTTTGATCAGTGACGTTGTCCCAAACGGCTTTGGCTTCCGTGTTGAAGTTGATGAGTTTGTAAACATCTTTGGGCAAGCATTGAATTACAATATTGGAAGCTCGGATGTCAGCATCATACCGCTTCTTTTCTTCCACATTCAGATCATTGTATTCACATGGCCATCAATCCCTAGAGTTACCGTTCCATCCTCAGCAGTAGCCACAGCATCACGAGTGGTGCCCATCTGAAATGGTCCTTCATCAATTGACTTGAGAATGTTGAACCCATTATCTTTACTTAAGCAGTAGAGTCGAATTCTTTGAGCCCATGACTCGTAATCAGTCCTATCTAGCATAGGAGGGCGGGTATCAAACCCTGCAACTTGGATGTCATCAGACGCAGTGCTTGTCATGATGTAGACGGGATTTTATAACTCTTGTGATTTAAACCGAGAAATCGAATCTTTCGCGGGATTTTCTAAAATCAACAAAAGAAACCGTAAACGACTAAGCTAGAGTAAATACAATAATGATCTTCAAAGATTTAAGTTACAGAAGTCAAATCACAACTGATCAAATCGCAACAAGTCAAATCACAGTTTGTCAAGTCGCAAAAAGTCAAATCGCAACTAACCAAATCGCAATGAGTCAAATCGCAAGTGTCAACTCGCAACGTCAAATCGCAATAGGTTAAATCGCAATCCGTCAAATCGCAACAAGTCAAATCGCAACTTGTCAAATCGTAATTATTCAACGGTAAGTGAAATCGCAAAGATCAAATCGCAGGCACTACCGGACAAACCAGTCGCTGTCAGGCCAAGTCGCAGCCCACAAAAAGTCAAAAGATTCCCAGTCACGTGATTTTTTTAACTTTTTTTCCTTTTTAAGTTAAAAAGGCAAATCGCAATTTCGATGCACGAAATCGCAACTGCAACTTTCCTTAATTAACTCAAATCGCAACGAAGAAAGTCTTAACGAGACTCAAATAGCAGCGAGGAAAAAGTCACAAAAACCACTCGAATTTGCTCAAACTTCCAATACACGACTGAAACAGGCAATCCAACTACTAATCACAGCTTATATAACAATCTTCAACAAGAAAGTACAAGTTTTAAACAAATCTAACCACAAACAAGGCACAAATGAGAGATTTTTGTGCTATTCTATTCGAACAAAAAAGACCATAAAAACTACACAAATCCGTGAACAAATCCGTGAACATGTAATCAAATGTACTTAACCATGGCTCTTGATAACAATTATAAGATGTTCACTAAACATATAACACACGTATGGATTAGATCTTGGCCGAATAGATTAAGAGTTTTAGAGAGAGAAAATGAGTTGGGAACCTTAGAGAGAGAAAGTGAAGTTGTAAGATTAATATGTGTGAAAGGTCCAACCCTTCCCTTGTGTGGGAAGGGCTATATATAGTACTACATATGGTGCCCTGTGTGGGCTGTGGAGTGAGCTAACAGAGGGTAAAGATCCGACCCACTCCACGAATACTTTAATAACTAAACTATTACTAATATTACAAATGATCCTACGAGCTAGTTAATACTAACAGATACTCGTGGTGAACGAGTCTTCACATGAATAATTGTATTCCTAACATACACTATCATTTGTTATATATATGTTTTGTATCCGTTGGATCAAGTTCGTGAAGATTTGTCATTCGTTGAAGAACCTGATGCTATATTAGACCGTCAGGATTGAGTCATGAGAAGCAAAACTATTCCGTTCATCAAAATTATTTAGAAGAATCATCTCAGTGAGTCAATCATTTTCATTTCATTCCGTGATTTGGTACGTCTCCATTTAACCTTTTATTTCAATTTCGAGGACGAAATTTCTTTTTAGAGGGGAAGAATTGTAAAACCCTAAAATTTGGACTTACATTTTTTTTATTCATTTGGAATATAACCTAAGTTATATAATTCGTAATGACATTTAAAACTTTGTGTTATAAATAAAAGCTATATGTTATATTATATTTACACATTATAAATTTACTCATAAGTAAAATAATTAAAACCTTCCTAATCTACCTAAGCTAAAATATACGACGCAAAAATTTTGGCCCAGCTAAACCACACGTTTTCTTTTAAATATTGGAACCAAAACTTGTACAAATCCTGGACACATCACCCGTTTTTTTTACGAGATAAGAACAAAGACAAGGCAAATAAACTTATCATATTAGAAGATCATTATTGCCTAATCAAAATATACAGTTTCTTGTTGGTTTCCTAAGCTAATCACACGCCTATCCTAAACCTATAATATACGGCCTATCTATCTTTCTTTCTTTTTTTTCTTTTTTTTTTTTTTTTTTTTTTTTTTTTTTTTTTTTTTCATACTGAAACAAATCACACACTAAGTCCTCAATCTAGTTTCTCTCCATTCCAAGGCAAGGAGTCGAAGTATAGCAGCCCCTTTGGTGATCGTGTATAACAGCCTAATCTACATCGTTTGTCCTTGTTGTTCTTGCTTTGTAAACCTTCCCTAGAAGGTACCCATATCAATCCATCTTGTTGTTATAACAATCACCATGAATCGTTGAGGATATAGGAAACCTAAAACTATTTGAAACCTGTGTTTGTCTGTTGTCATTAAAATCAGTAATAAGAACATAAATTAGACATTAATTAGATGTTGGAAACCCTAGAAATAATTGTGGGTCGATTAGGGTTTAAAGGATTAGGATTTGGTTGTGATTCTATGTGAATCTGCTGTCCAGAAAATGGGTTGTTTTGCAAGAGGTCTAATTTGATGATGCCAATGTGTTTTTCTATGATTCTTGAGTCTAAAATTAATTTTAAGTTGCCTACTTTTTGAATATATAAATTTCGTGGTTAATAGATGCTGGGAAAGCAGTTTCTTGAATTTTAGAAGATTAAGTGTCAAAACTGAATTTCAGGTCTGGAAATTCAGTCAGTTTTTATGATTTTTCATTTACATACTATAAGGTCTGGGAAGCCCCAATTTTTTCAGGTGAATATTCAATATGTTTATTAGTGACTGTAAGTTTTGTAAATTTTTCTAGAAGGCTTAGGTATGTATATAAAATACAAACTTTTCGGGTATACCATCAGGTCACATTCTGGAACAGGTTTGAAAAACAATTTTTTTTTGTATACTTACACTAGGAGACAAAATTTATAAAAAATAGGGGAAGTATTAAACATATATAGGTGTCTCTGATAAAAATTATAGAACCACATGAGCTTGTTTTTCGTGTAATAAAAATCATAAGAATATGAACCAAAATCACATGAGAAACCCTAAACATGTTATTAAATGACAATAAGTACTAAAATCCGTTATGACACTAATTGAAAACATAAGTATTAAATGATCCCGAATCCGTGTAGATTCATTGAAGAAGACGTGACGTTGTTTCCTTGTGATTTCTTTTCCGTTTGCTTTCATTTCATTTGCTAAGGTACGGATATTCTACCCTTTCTCAGTAAGGGTTTCACACTGACTCTTCGATCCTTGACTATATTTCTTTCGTTATGATATTCATTGGTGATTTCGTTTGATATGATTCATTTCAGTTGATATTCTTTTGTTTAAATACACTGTAATTAATTCTTTATGATGTGATAGTTTGTTTATTCTGTTACCCGAGCTAACTAGTCATGGGGGTACCATGGCCATGTCATTGAACCACCAATGGCATGTCACTATCTGTGGTGGTGTGATTGGTCCACGGCATTCCCTTTTGATATGTATATTATTATTGAGCTTGTGCACTTATTTGCCATTTTTGTACGCCAATATATTTGTCAGAGTACAAGTGTATAGTGGTGTACATTACTTTGTTTTGCAGGGAGCGTATGGATGCATCCTAGGTTTGTTTTGTGATATGATTATGATATGGCTTAGTAGTGAATGGTTTGTGTGTGTCATACACCCCATGTCACTTTTGAGAGTACACGACTCTATTTGTTATGATATGATTGTGAGGTTAAGCAGGTTGCTTGCTTTGTGAGCTCGTGGATATTTTATTATGATTTGTTGACTTCCTTACCTTTCACTTGATTTATTATTCGTTTGATTCTCATGACCTATGACATCTTGTTCAGCAGATCCTTTTAACTTCATCTTGTGTACTTATTCATATTCAGTTTTTTATTTTATATCTGTTCATTAGGCTTTTTAAGCTCAGCCGCATTTTCTTTTCCCTGCGGTAGGTAGCAAGCGGGATGCTGGGATTTGAGTGATGTGAGTAGGAGCTTTTAGTGGACCACCCTAATGATAGTTACCCACTTGCGTTTCGATTAGATTTGGAGTTATCTTTCACTTAGACTTTGTTTAGGATTGTATTTCATTTAGAAGTTATTCTGTTTCAAACTTTGTATTTTATCATTTCCTTAGAAGAATTTATGTAACCTTGTAATTAATAAAGTCTTCCACTTGCGTTTATGTTCTGATTGACACCATAATGTTACATTTTGACCCTTATTGGGCTGGGGTGTTACAGCTTCAGTCCAAAAATGTTTGGAGAGGACTAACCCATTTAACATTGTTCTCGCTGCCTCAATGAGTGTTCTATTCTTTCTTTCAGCAACTCTATTTTGTTTAGGAGTATAAGGAGAAGAGAAGTTCTGAGAGATTCCTTTCTCATCACAGAAGCACTCAAGATCATGGTTTTTAAACTCAGTGCCATTGTCAGTCCTGATTTGTTAGACTTTGACATCATTTTGATTTTCAATGTTCCTGACAAAAGACATGATTGTATCAGCTGCCTGACTCTTTTTAGTGAGAAAATATAGCAAAGTGTATCTTGAATATTCATCTATAATTACTAGGGTATATTTTTCATGATGGATAGACATATGACTGACAGGTCCAAAGAGATCCATATGCATGAGATGAAGGCAGTTGTTGATTGAAGAGTTTTGTTTAGTTTTGAAAGAGGCTCTGTGATGCTTGCCCTTTTCACAGGCTGAGCATGGTTTGTCCTTAGAAAACACAAGGGATGGTAAACCAAAGACTTTGTTTTGTTTAGCAAGGTTGTTTATGTTTTTGAAATTCAGGTGGGAGAGTCTTTTATGCCAGAGCCAGTTGAGTGTCTCATTGGCTTTTGCAAATAGACAAGTACCATTCTAAGTGAGTGTTGCCATATCCAACACATAAACATCCTCTTTTCTTGGTGCTATAAGAACAATTTCTTTATTAGCATTGAAGATAGTCCCTTGCTTATCATCGAACTGAACTATGTATTTAGCATCACATAGTTGACTGACACTTATAAGATTATACTTGAGACCATTAACATAAATTATTCTAGTAAAAACTATACCTTTGCAGTTTACTGAACCATAACCTTCAGTGAGACATGATGAGTTATCAGCAAATACCACTTTGGGTCCGGGTTCTTTAACATATTTGTGCAGATATTCCTTCACACATGTCATACTCCTAAAGCATCCACTGTTTAGATGCCAAACAGGTTCCCTGGCATGTCTCTGCACAAACAGTAGACTGCGTTAGTTTTGCTTATTGACCCACTTTTTGGTGGTTTTGGCTTTGTTGGCCCTTTTTAACTATACAATTGATTCCTAGCCAGTGGTTGAGTGACTAGTGTTTCCACATCTTTTACACTTGGATGATGAGGATTCAGAAGTATTTATGGTAGTTTTTTTGTTTTGAATGATCATGTCATGTTCTGAAGTGTTATGAGAGTCATCAGGATGATGGTCATTGAATCCACAATGTGGACAAGACTGAAGAGATCTAGCCTTCGTTCTCTGATTTTGCTTGGAAGACGAGGTGTTCTTGAAGACTTGGGTTTTATGACTCGCTTGAGAATTCAGAGAGGCCAGATGGGATTTGTGGTCAAAAGTCCTATGATCCTCTTGTTTGCAAATCATGCAAAATAGGATCCTATAGAGATTATTAGTGGTATGATTAGTGTAATTGCAAAGTTCACATCTCAGTTGATGTCTCTGTGTGGATCTGGAAGTATTTGTGAAAGCTGGTGTATGCTCCTTAGTTTCAGATAAAGGAGATTTTTTTAGATGATTCCATCTTTTCACTCAGCTTTCTAACAAGTTCGGCTAACTGATCATATTTTGATCCATTGCTATCAATTTGTGTTTTGGTAGAGACTGAAGGTGAGGAGATTTCAGCATGAGTTGACACATCATTGTCTGGGATTGTGATAGGGTTTTCTTGGATCGTTCTACCAAATTCAGAGTTCTCCTTTGGAGGTTGTTGTTGGTAAAATAAGGGTGTGAGATCTAAGCAAGGTTCAGCTCCCTGAAGGACTTTTAGTGGAGGAGGTGGAGCTTTAGATTCTGATTCAGACTCAGTTTGACTGGGTTCATCAGTTACTCCAAGCATACTTTTGATAGCCTGACTTTCAGGTTCCAAAATGATTCCAGTGCTAAAGTTAGGTAACTTGTATCTGGGTTGATTCTTTCAACCCAATCACTAGATTTAGGTTTCATTTTTTTTCAAAAGATACGCCAGCAGGCAGGAAGGATTTTTCACTGTGACTCTCACTGGAGGATTCAGTGAGTTGATCTTCTCCTAGCATTCTCCTTTTGGTGTAAGGAATAAGGCTGACAGAATCATAGACTCTTGGATTCTTAGTTGTCCAGCTTTCAATGGTAGCCTTTTCTTTCTTAAGTTCTTCTTGAAGAGCATGATTTTGTTTCACAAGTTCAGTGTTTTGAATTTGAAGTGTAATACTTTCAATTTTTGCTTGTTTTAAAGCAAGAAGTTCATCTCTACATTTATTTAATACAAAACCGAGTTTGTTGTATTTTGAAAACAGGTTCAACCTTTGCTCTTCAAAATACTTAAGATCTACATTGACATAGTCTAAATAGGATTTTCAAATAGAATTATCATCCATAGACAGTAAAATGTTTACCTTTCTCATGGTGATGTTGACCCATTCTCCATTTTTGGCATGACTTTCTCCCATAGCTAGTTTGTCATCCTCAGAAAGTGCCATCAGTGCACTGATGTGAACTTCTTCATCATCTGAAGTTACAGCTTCCTCATCCCAATCGAATGTTTCAGCAACAAGCCCTTTGTTTTTGGATTGAGAGGATTTAGTGGCAGGTGTGGCTTGAGAAGGTGAGGAGGTAGCCTCAAGAAGAGCAAGTTTAGCCATTAATTTTCGATACTTAGATTCAAAATCCTTTTGTCCTTCATTTTTATTTAGAAAATGTAGAGAAGACTGAAGCATTTTGGGTTGAAATTTGCTAATTCCTGAAGAGGAACTGTTTCCAAAAAATTTATATGAGGGTTCTGAGATTGTTTTTGAGAAAAAATCTTTTGCAAAGTGCCCTCTTTTGCCACATTTAAAACACTCAGTGTTTTCATTTGCTTTTGCATTTGTAAAGTTTTTGTTTCTTTTAATAAAACATTTTGAGTTGGCAAGGAGTGCCCTTTCTTGAAATTCGGTTTGTAAGTCATGAAGGTATTCCTCACTGGTTTTTCATCGGCCTCATCATCTGAATTGTCTTGAAAATCCTGCACAACACCATTAGAGTAGAAAGCAGTAGATATGGGTGTAATGGTCTAGGCCTTTTTGGTTTCTTGACTCTTCTTTAAATTAGGGTATCTCCTAGAGATTAGATTGTCTTCATAAACAAACTTCCCATAGATTTCAGAGAGATCAAGGTTTTGATTGTGGTTAGCATTTCTATGCCCATGAGAGAAGTTTACCAACTTCTCATGGAGACTTTTGACAAAGCCAACATTTATCTCATGCTTAGATAAGATGACACCATCATTAGTCAGCTCATTGAGCAAGGTCTTATATCAAGTGTAGGTATAAGAGATACTTTCAGGGTCTTTGGCCCTGAAGGTATTTTACTCAAGTTTTAGGTCCATGATCCTGTTTTCCTTGGTATCTGAGGGACCCTCAAAGCTATGAACCAAGTCAGTCCAAGTCTGTTTGGCATTTGGACAATTAATGACTGATTCCATTGTATCGTCTGGAAGACAAGATATAATAACGCTTCAGGCTTAACTAGACCTTCTACAGATTTAGGGACATATGCACCTTCATTAATTAGCTTAATTTAATAAGGCTCCATCCCAGTTAAGTAGCAAAGCATGCGCTTTTTCCATTTGTTGAATGTACCAACTTCAAGTCGGGGAGCAGTAGCAGTATAGCTTGCTCCCTTTTTGTCGACTAGTTCACTAGTACAGATATGGGATTTCGTCATACCAAAAATGTGTGACGATATGCATATAGTCACACACGTTCTTTTTTTGGTGTCTGTCACCAAAGGTCGGGCCACTGTAGGTGGCATATGGTGGCTTTGTTTAGTTTGTGGCCATTTTCATTGAAAAAGAGTGACCAAAACCCGAATATGTGTGACAAATTAGGCACAAGTTTTGTTGGATTAATCAGTATCAGTGACCGTAAACACTTTATAGTCACACAAATGTTTTTTGAGAGTAACTATTGTTCGTCCTTTGGCCACATAAATATATAATATATGTGACATTTGAGATGATTTATTCAAGTAAATGTGTATTTTGTGTGACTATTTCCCGTCATGTGGCCACATGAATATATAATAAATGTGACGTTTGTGATGATTTAGTCACACAACGTGTGTTGTTTTTATGGAGTTAGTCACATACAATTTAAAAAACAGTGGCCAAAAGTGTTAATAAGTGTGACCATATGCTGTTTAAAGTGAAGAAATGTGTATTTTGTGTGACTATTGTTCATCCAACGGCCACTTGAATTTTATTTTTGTGTGGCCTTTTGTAATATTTAGTAACACAAAGCATGTTTGTTTTGGGTATTTAGTCACATACAATTAAGCAAAAAGTGGCCAAAAGTGTTAATAAGTGTGACCATATGCTGTTTAAAGTGAAGAAATGTGTATTTTGTGTGACTATTGTTCATCCAACGGCCACTTGAATTTTATTTTTGTGTGGCCTTTTGTAATATTTAGTAACACAAAGCATGTTTGTTTTGGGTATTTAGTCACATACAATTAAGCAAAAAGTGGCCAAAAGTGTTAATAAGTGTGACCATATGCTGTTTAAAGTGAAGAAATATGTATTTTGTGTGACTATTGTTCATCCAATGGCCACTTGAATTTTATGTTTGTGTGGCCTTTTGTAATATTTAGTCACACAAAGCATGTTTGTTTTGGGTATTTAGTCACATACAAAAAAGCAGAAAGTGGCCAAAAGTGTTAATAAGTGTGACCATATGCTGTTTAAAGTGAAGAAATGTGTATTTTGTGTTACTATTGTTCATCGAATGGCCACTTGAATTTTATTTTTGTATGGCCTTTTGTAATATTTAGTCACACAAAGCATGTTTGTTTTGGGTATTTAGTCACATACAATTAAGCAAAAAGTGGCCAAAAGTGTTAATAAGTGTGACCATATGCTGTTTAAAGTGAAGAAATGTGTATTTTGTGTGACTATTGTTCATCGAATGGCAACTTGAATTTTATTTTTGTGTGGCCTTTTGTAATATTTAGTCACACAAAGCATGTTTGTTTTGGGTATTTAGTCACATACAATTAAGCAAAAAGTGGCCAAAAGTGTTAATAAGTGTGACCATATGCTGTTTAAAGTGAAGAAATTTGAATTTTGTGTGACTATTGTTCATCCAATGGCCAGTTGAATTTTATGTTTGTATGGCCTTTTGTAATATTTAGTCACACATCGAATTAAACAAAGAGTGACCAATAATGTTGATAAGCGTGACCATATTATGTGAGTGCATCTTTTAGTCACAGGGTTACTGGTAGTACTAAGTTAGTACTGTTGGTGCAGAGTTGCTACTGCTAGTACTAAGTTTGTCCTGCTGAAGCAGAGTTACTACTGCTAGTACTATGCTAGTGCTGCTGGAATAAGTATTTATATATATAAAACAGAATTAAAAACAAAAAGAAATTTCAAATTGAATAAAACTCGAATGTATATAACTGAACCAAATATACCATTGTAATGTCGTAAATAATCAAATTCGCAAATACCATTATTTAAAGACTTTTGAATCTTCGCCGGCCTAGCTTGCAGTTGCTTTATGTCTTTAATAGATACATAATTTTTGCGCTTCGATGGTACTTTTGGTCTACAATTGTTGTCACTAATCTTTTGCATCATATTTGTTGGTGTAACCTGTAGTAAACAAAAGACGCTTGTATCAAATATTGAATTAAATCTGAAGAATTATATATATGTAGGTTGAAAAAAGACATGTGTGTACCTCCTGTTCAAGAATAACTTGATCCTTTGGCCATGAAACGAAACCACCTACGCCCTCCTTAACTGTTTTAAACCCATTATTTGTTACGTCGGGTATGCATGCTGCATCCACTAACGATGAATCAATTGACACTCTGTAGCAATCATTTGGGAGTGCTTGGTTATGCAGCATTTGTTTTCCATTAGACTTGTATACGATACCCAAAGTAACGATATTGGATTTCTTTAAGTGCCATAGTTTGCACTTAAATGTCTAAAAAAAAAGAATTTTTACATGTATATATCATAAATTATTTAAACAAAAGAATAACAAGAAACATGTTGAAATACATACTGTTGGCAGTGCTTGTGTTGGAGACACATTTTGTTGCGATTACGAATCTGGATACCCGTTTTGTCGTGACTTAGGCATTTTATTAGGTCCGACTGTTTTAGCAGGTTCCTATATGTATATATGAAACATGTTACATTATTTAAACAAAAGAATAACAAAGAAACATGTTGAAATACATACTATTGGTACTCCTTGTGTTGGAGACACATTTCCTTGCGTTGGGAATTTGTAGACCTGTTTCGTCGTGAGTTATGTATTTTGTTAGGTCTGACAGTTTTAGCAGATTCCTATACGTATATATAAAACACGGTACATTAGTCATGTATGTAAAATTCAAAAATCAAAGGGGGATGTTCTATTACTTACCATTGTTTCCATTACCTTTTCCGAAGTTACAAGCCCATTAGACTTCTTCTGAATTCTCGCATCTTCAGCACGTACAAAATCACTTGGCTGAGTTCCATCCACCTCATTAGCGTTGCTATCTATATTGTCAATGGCCATTGGAGTCACCTGCAATATAAATTTAGAAATACATTGACTCATCAGTTTATATTCAATGCCTGCTATCATTAGCATCAGTGGTGTTAGCATTAGAAAATGAAATTGTTAACAACATAAAAAATGGCTTACATCTGAGGCTACTGGCAATTGAGATGACAAATTCAACTGCACCCCTTGTTGATTCAACTGTGCCATCAGTTGAGTAAGTATTCCCTTTTTTTCCTTCATCTCATTGGACAATTTCTTGACCAGTACATCTTTTTCGGTCGTATTGGTGGACAATTTCTTGACCAATAAATCTTTTTCTTGACGCTCGCGTCTCTCATTATCAAGTTGAGTTTGAAGTAACTCAAGTCTTTCATCGTTTTATAGTCTGTTTCGAGGAAGACCAAAATACCTCTTGTATGTAACTCCACTTCCCACTCCTCTTGCATAACCTCCCTTTTCCTTACCAAACACAACTGTCATGGCATCAGTGCCATTATCAAGACTCAAGGTTCCTTCCTTGATCTAGTCATCAGCTTCTTTCTGCACAAAAAATATGGGAAATGTTGCTATTAAAAGTCTTCTTGATGCTGTTAGAGTAACTACTGTTCATATTTATGTTAATGCTGCTCAGCTGGAGTTAGTGCTGCTCAGGAACTTCAATGAAAAATGTGCCAATTGTTTACTACTGCTAGTACACAGTTACTGCTATTAGTACGCAGTTAATACTGCTCGTATACAAGTTACTAATGCTAGTACACAATTAATGTTGCTGGTATATAAGCATAATAATAGAATTTGCAGTCAAACTTACAAGTTTTTCTCCCACTGATCTAATCTCATCATCTGGATATTCCCCGTCTTTGTTTACCCTTCCTTTCAACCACATTATACCACGCGGGGGGTTCTTCATCTGCTTCAATTTCTTTATTTTCAATCTAATAAACATCAAATGCATACACATGTAAAGTTAAACCAAGATAATCGAAAATATGAGGGTATTAAATGCAAATGTGCAAATTGTGCAATGTAAACAAATTCATTTCTCAAACTGATCGTCTCTCAATTTGTAAAACAAACATTATGTAATCTTACCATTTTCTCTTTGACATAAACATATCCACCTCGTCCCATTTTATGCTGATAAATATTTTTGGAACGCGCCATCATAGCTTTATCTGATTTATTCTAAAAACACAAAATCATAAGGCGTTTAGATGGGATAATGCTGCAAACTGAAAATTATGAAATGACATATAGACTTAAATAAAGATGACTAATTAAAACCTTGTGTGCATCGGTGGTCGTGTAGTTTACAAACTCGACCCAGTCTTCTGATGTCACAAATGCACTATACTTGGCCGGGACTTCATTCAGTTTCGAAGGTGTATTTAGGTTGGCCAAAATGTATTTTTCTCTGAGCTTCATTCTAAAATTCCTTAGCAGTTGACCAAGACGAGTCATTATCAATTTTCTGAATGTCACGTCAACATCAAAATATCGCTGCAAAGATTAACACAATGTTGTTAATTAGTTGTACATAATGTAACTGCATAGGTAAACTGATGTAGTATCGGGTTAAAAAATAGTATATATGTACCGTGATTTCAGCCCATAGTTTATCTTTTGATTCTTTATTCACCTTCTTCCAGGAAAGAATCTTCAAACCTATGTGTTCATGAACCAGATCTCCTAAAAAACTTGAAAACAGTGCTCTGTGTTCCCCTAATACCCTATTCAATACATCGAAGGTTACCTTGAGCTTTATTCCACCAGGTTGGCCATATCGCAGGCAAAACTTAAATAGCCTGGTTATGCCCCTCTTAGCTAGTATCCTATCTGATTGGTTGGTTCCAGGTACATCTAGATCTTCATCATCAGAATACTTTTCGGATTCATATTCTAAGTTGTTATCATCATGTTCATTATCAACAGGAAGCAAAAGATGATTATCAACAATGGGTAGAATTTCCATGACTCTTGGGCAACAATGGGTAAAAGAAAATGATTCTGGCTTAGCTTGGAGAGTAATGGTGATAGAAGATTTGATTTTTGTGTTTTCTTTGCAGTCTTTTTTTTAGGAGAGAAAAGAGGGTATATGAAGAATACTAATCGTTATTCTTGGTAACTGCTTGTACTTAGGTGATTTAAAAATTTTGGATCAAAATTTTGGCTCCAAGTTCTAATTTGAAATTAACAATTGAATTATTTAAATTTTTTTCCTTTGAACCTATTAATTAAAGCATAAACTTGAATAAATCAAAATTTTGGCTCCAAATATTATATATCATTATCTTAATCGCAAATGTACCATCTAACTGTGCAACCATCACATCAAGAACACAAACTGCTACCATTAAATAAATATGTGCAATCATCAAATCGACACAAGTTGCTACCATTTAACACAAACTGCTACCATTAAATCATAAACCAACTGCTACCATTTAACACAAACTACTACCAGTTAACAAGAACACAAACTGCTACCATTTAACATAAACTGCTACCATTGAAAGCAAGAACACAAACTACTACCATTTAACACAAACTGCTACCATTAAATCATAAACTAACATGAAATCAAGAACACAAACTGCTACCATTAAATAAATATGTGCAATCATCAAATCAACAACTGAAACTGCTACCATTAAATCAAACTGTGCAATCATCACATCAAGAACACAAATTGCTACCATTTAACAAACCAAAATACTATCATTACAATTATAAAATAGATACAGTTAAACTACTAATTACCAGTTATTGTACCATTAATAATTACATTTATCCAAATTAAATGTCAGAACTACTACTACCATATTAAAGTACCAAATACCATTTACAAAACACAAAAGCTGTTAATAAATATCCAAAATATTGGGAATTAAATGTTCTGACTTAGTACTACTGGGAGAATTACACTAACAGTACAAACTGCTAGTGTATACTTTAAGACTGCTGAAGAAACAAATAACAGTACAAACCGTCAAGTTAGTACTGCTAGTTGTAATGAAGGTACTGCTGCATGGATAACTGCTTTAGACGATATTGTAGAGGATAAGTATGGAATAGATCTTTTGTATATCACAATTAGTTAGAAATATACAGTAGAATACTTATCTTGTAAAGGACTCCTTAAGTCTATAACAGGAGATCCTAGGTTAGATGTTATATATACATTAGTCATACGAGTCATAGAGTATTGTTAAGATTAAGGTCGTTGTAACCCTAGTGATAGCAAGATCACTCGTATTATTCTTGGATAATATTGAATCGTTTGGTGTTAAACTTTCTGTGTTCAATGCTCATACAAACATTACTGTTCCATCAAGCACAAACAAATTCTTCTAAATGTGGTTGAGTAGATTCCGCATACTTAACTACATAACCTCAAAGTATCTCAAACACATTATAAGGGAGTAACATCCTAAGTGTTTTATAATCCTCTCAAGTGGTATCAGAGCCAGGTTACTGATACTTTGATTTTAGAAGAACTCTTTTTGAAGATTATGGACATGGAGACTACCCAGACAAACATGGCTGCTAAATTACCAATGCTAAAGCAAAGCGAATTTGATATGTGGCGGCTGCGAATAGAACAGTACTTCCAGGTGCAAGACTATGCACTCTGGGAGATTATTGAAGAAGGAAACTCCTTTAAACCTTCTACATCTGTATCAACAGTTGATGGTAAGGAAGAGACTATTGTGCAAATCTCTCCAGTGACTGCAGAAGAGAGGCTACAAAAGAAAAACGATGCCAAGGCTAGAAGCTTACTAATGTTGACAATTTCGAATGATCAACTCTTAAACTTCAGCAAGTATAAGGATGCAAAGTCCTTGTTTGAGGCAATCACTGCAAGGTATGGTGGGACTGAAGCCACCAAGAAGACCCAGAAGACTCTTTTAAAATAGAACTTTGAAAACTTTACTGCAACCAGTAATGAGTCTTTGGATCACATGTTTAATAGGCTACAAAAGATTGTTAGCCAACTTGCTGTTCTTGGTGTTGATATACCTCAGGAAGATTTGAACTCCAAGTTCTTGAGAAGTTTACCTGCAGAGTGGGCTATGCATGTGGTGGTCTGGAAGAACAAGCCAAACATTGATACTATGAGCCTCAATGACTTATAGAGCAACTTCAAGATTGATGAGCAGGATGTGAAGAAGGGTGGGGGTACTAGTTCAAGCACTAAGAACATGGCCTTTGTGTCATCTCCCAGTAATTCAAGTCCAGTTGAAGAAAAGGTTGTTGTAGGAGTTAGTACTGCTAATCCTAGTGTTAGTACTGCTAGCTCATCAAGCAGTACTACTGGCATCCTGAATGATGCAACCTATTGTGCCTTCCTGACAAGCCAGAATGATGGGTCAATGATGACATATGAAGATCTCCAGGAGATAAATGATGATGATTTGGAGGAGATGGATCTTAAATGGCAGATTTCTCTTCTTAGCATAAGGGCTAAGAAATTATACCAAAGAACTGGCAAGAAGATCAACATCAGCAGTAATGATACTGCTGGTTTTGAGAAATCAAAGGTAGAATGCTACAACTGTCACAAGTTGGGGCATTTTTCAAGGGAATGCAAGAGACCTAGGCAACAAGATGGCAGGAACAAGGGTTAAGGAAGCAAGCACAAGGCAGTGGAAGATGCTGAACCAACCTCAAAGGCTATGGTGGCTATTGATGGACTAGGCTTTGATTGAAGTTTTATGGCAGATGATGAGGAAGCTCCTACTAAGATGACACTTATGGCCTTTTCTGACTCTGAGGTAAAATCTGCTAAAAGTTGTTCTAAAATATGCACTGCTCTAAAAGAATTAGAAACCTTAAAGAAACATTATGATGAGCAGAGGATTGAATTAAACAAAACTAATTACAATTTGTCTAATCATAAAAGAGGTTTAGCAGTCCTAGAAGAACAAATAGTGCATTAAAAGAACAATGAATCTGTGTTTGCTGAGGACATAGCTGTTTTAAAAAGAGATTTATCACTTAAGAATGCTGAGATTAATTTGCTAAAAACTGAATTAGATAGAATCACCAAGGCAAAAGATAATATCCAGTTAACTGTAGACACTTTGGAATATGTATCAAAAGGTGTAAACAAAATCATAGAGTGTCAGATAGTTAACAAGGCTAAGTCTGGGTTGGGGTATAAAACATGTCCACCTCCTCACAGAGGAGTGCCTACACCCCAAGGAATAGACCTAGAGCATACAGGTTTACCTGAGTTTCAACAACCTAATTTAGAGTATGGTTGAAAGCTAAAAGAAAATGTAATTTATGAAAAACATGTAGAGAATAATGAGCCTTTTGAGAGTGCAAGTGACACCTTACTCCCTGAGGATAAGGTGTCAACTGATAGGAGTTCAGATGCTCCAACTATTGAGGATTGGACATTTGATGATGATGAAGATTAGGTTGTGGTTAAACCTGATGTGGTTAAAGTAGAAGGAACCAGTGTTCCTAAGGTGGTTAATAATGAAACTGTTAAGCCTACATATAATGTTAAACCAGTTAGGAAAACAATTAGGTACTATGAAATGTATAGGTCCACAGACAAGTCAAGAGGTAACCAGAGGAACTGGAATAACCTCAAGTCTTACCAACTAGGTGATGACTTTGTCATGTTTAAGAAGGCTTGTTACACTTGTGGTAGTTTTGACCACCTTGAGGCTTTTTGTGATAACCATCAGGGAAGAAAGATGGTTACTGGGAACAACAGGGTAACTGGGAATACAAACCATGGGGTGAACTTAAACAGGTCTCAATCTCACCCTAATGCTAAAAGAATGACTCCCAGGGCAAGTTTAATGAAGTCTGGCCCAAAACCAATTAGTACTGCTAGACCAGCAGTTAGAACTGTCAGACCTTTTGGAACTGTTTACCCTAGACCAGCAGTTAAAGGTGCAAAACCAACTTTCAAATATAAACCACAAACTATTAAAAGGCCTTTTCAAAAGAAAGCAGTGGTACAAAAACAATTTTGGAAACCAAATGCTAAAACTGCAAAACCAGCAGTTAGTACTGCTAGCCAAGCAGTTAGTACTGGTAACTCTGCAAACACTGCTAGGGATAAGAGGGCTAATGCTGTTAAGGCCTCAGCATGTTGGGTATGGAGACCAATCAAACCCAATGGTGCATCAATTGTTTTGAAAAGATTTGACTATATTGATGCACGAGGCAAACCCAAGTCAGTGATGGCTTGGGTACCCCAAGGAAACTAATTTCCTTATTTCATGTGCAGGAACATTTACAGGATAATGATGAAGATCAAGGTTATGCAGACAGTGGATGTTCCAGGCACATGACAGGCAACATGTCCTATCTTATAGACTTTCAACCAATGGATGGAGGATATGTTACCTTTGGGGAAGGAATAGGAGGTAGAATTACTGGTAAAGGAACCTTGAAAACCGGTAAATTAGATTTTGAAGATGTGTACTTTTTGCAAGAGCTTAAGTATAACCTGTTTAGTATCTCACAAATGTGTGACAAAAAGAACAAAGTTCTTTTTACTAACACTGAATGTCTTGTGCTTTCCCCAGACTTTAAACTTCCTGATGAGAGTCAGGTTCTACTTAAAGTTCAAAGAAAGGGCAACATGTACAGTGTTGATATGAAGAAGATTGTTCCTAAAGAGGCCCTTACTTGTCTTGTTGCTAAGGACACATTGGATGAGTCTATGTTATGGCATAGAAGACTTGGTCACATAAATTTTAAAACCATTAATAAAATTGTTAAGGATGGTTTGGTAAGAGGCTTGCCTCAGAAAAGATTTGAAAATGATCAGACTTGTGTTGCCTGTCTTAAAGGCAAACAACACAAGGCTTCTTGTAAGCCCAAGACCTTTAACTCTATTGATCAACCTTTCTTTATGCTACATATGGATTTGGTTGGTCCCACATCTGTGAGTAGTATTATGCATAAAAGGTAATGTCTTGTAGTTACTGATGACTATAGTAGATTCACATTGGTTTTCCTTATAGGTTCTAAGGATGAGACACCTAGCATTCTTAAAACTTTCATTACTGAGATAGAAAACTTAGTGGATAAGAAAGTAAAATTCATTAGGTGTGACAATGGGACAAAGTTCAAGAATAGAGTTATGGATGATTTTTGTAAGGAAAAGGGTATTAGAAGAGAGTTTAGTGCTGCTACAACTCCTTAGCAAAATGGAGTTGTTGAAAGGAGAAATAGAACAGTAATAGATGCTGCTAGAACCATGTTGGCTGACTCTAAGTTGCCCATCACTTTTTGGGCTGAAGCAGTTAATACTGCTTGCTATGTGCAGAAAAGGGTTTTGGTAGTTAAACCTCACAACAAGACACCATATGAGCTTTTTAGGGGTAGAACTCCTGCATTAGGATTTCTCAGATCTTTTGGATGTCATGTTACTATTCTAAATACCTTAGACCATCTAGGAAAATTTGATGGCAAATTAGATGAAGGATTCTTGGTTGGGTACTCACTAAATAGCAAGGCCTTTAGAGTATACAAAACAAGAATAAGGAAAGTTGAGGAGAACCTGCATGTTCAATTTCGAGAAAATAAATCAAATGCTGCAAGTGAAGGTCCAAAATGGCTATTTGACCTTGATACTTTAACCCAATCAATGAATTATGTGCTATTTGTTGCAGGAACCTTTTCTAATGATTTTGCAGGATCAGAAGCTGATGATGCAACAAATGAAGCATGCTTGGGAAAGGAGAATGATCAAGATCATTTGCTGATGCCAATATGGAACAGTGTGGATTCATCTTCCAAGAATGGTGAGCCTTCTACTGATGAAGACAAAGAAGGTATTGAAGATGAAAACAATGTAGATGGAACTGAGGATCAAGAGAATCAAGATAACAGTACTAATGAAGATTGTACTGTTGAGCCCCAAGTTGGTACTGCTGGGCAAAATGTTCATACTACTGGCCCATCAGATACTAATACTGCTGATTTCTTAGAAGATGAGGTGGATATCAATAATTTACCACCTACCTATCAAGTTCTTACTACACTACACACAAGGATACACAAAGATCACTCCCTAGACAATGTGATTGGTGACATGCAGTCTAGAGTAAAGACAAGAAGGCGACTCATGACTTCAGACCAACAAGGATTTCTTAGTACAGTTTATGAAGAAAAGAAGTATGAAGATGCCAACACATGCTTATTTGTATGTTTCCTATCACAAACTGAACCCGAAAATGTTCTCAAAGCCTTAGATGATTCAAGCTGGGTAGAAGCAATGCAAGAGGAGCTTCTCCAATTCAAGATTAAGAAGGTTTGGGTACTAGTAGACTTACCCAATGGTATGAGGGTAATTGGCACCAAATGGGTTTTTAGGAACAAAAGGGATGAAACGGGTATAGTGATCAGAAACAAGGCTAGACTTGTAGCCCAGGGGTATAAACAAAAAGAGGGAATAAACTATAAAGAAGTTTTTGCACCAGTAGCAAGGATTGAAGCAATCAGACTGTTCTTTGCCTAGGCTTCTTTCATGGGCTTCACTATTTACCAGATGGATGTTAAGAGTGCCTTATTATATGTTACTATTGAAGAGGAGGTATATGTCTCTCAACCTCCAGGTTTTGTTGATCCAGAACATCCTGATAAGGTGTATAAGGTTGTGAAAGTTCTTTATGGCCTACATCAAGCTCCAAGGGCATGGTATGAGACTTTGGCTTCCTATTTGCTAGAGAATGGATTCCAAAGAGGCAAGATTGACCAGACTCTTTTTATCAAGAAGAACAAGAAGGATATCTTGATGGTATAGGTTTATGTAGATGATATCATATTTGGATCTACAAGAAAGGAGACGTGTGTAGAATTAGCTAAACTTATGCATGATAAGTTTCAGATGAGTTTCATGGGGGGAACTTACTTTCTTTTTGGGGTTGCAAGTAAAGCAATCAACTGAAGGCATATTTATCAATCAAGATAAATATGTGGCAGAGATACTAAGGAAATTTCAGTTTGCTGATTCTAAAGTGGCTAGCACACCTATTGATCCAGAGAAACCATTACTTAAAGATGCTGATGGAGAATGTGTGGATGTACACACTTACAGATCTATGATAGGGTCCTTGATGTATCTTACATCATCAAGACCATATATCATGTTTGTTGTATCTGCCTGTGCAAGGTTTCAAGTCTCTCCCAAGGTTTCTCATTTAACTGCTATCAAGAGGATCTTTAGATATCTTAAGGGTCAACCTAGGTTGGGTCTGTGGTATCCTAGGGATCACCTTTTGACTTGGAAGCATATTCAAATGGTGATTATGCTGGTGCAAGCCTGGACAGGAAATCAACAACTGGTGGATGTCAATTCCTTGGTTGCAGACTTATATCATGGCAATGTAAGAAGCAGACAATTGTGGCAACTTCTACAACTGAAGCTGAGTATGTAGCTGCTGCAAGTTGCTGTGGTCAAGTGTTTTGAATTCAAAATCAGCTGGTTGACTATGGGTATAATTTTATGAACACCATGATATATATTGACAATAGCAGAACAATTTGAATAATTAAAAATCCAGTGCAACATTCTAAAACAAAACATATAAGAGATTAGGCATCATTTCATTAGAGACTGCAATGAGAAAAAGTTAATTCAAGTGGTTAAAATTAATTCTGACCATAACTTTGCAGATCTTCTCACAAAAGCCTTTGATGTTGGAAGGTTTCAGTACTTGGTAGCAAGTATTGGAATGCTTAACCCTTAAAGTTTTCAAACTGTGTGTTTTTGTACATTAAAATGGATATATACTGCTAGGCTTGTCAATTAGTACTATTTTGTATAGTTTGTACTGTTAGTACAAATTTGGACTGTTTTGTTAGAACTATTAGTCATATGTTTATACTGTTATGAAGCAAGTGCTTTGCACTTTGTTTTCTTGGTTTTGGACTAACAATTGCAGCTATGAAATTTAAGCACAAAGGAATTACTAGTGCATTGTGTGAGCAGCAGATGGTGGTTCAGTTGTTGACATAATAGGTTGATGATGGACAGAGTTTGGGTAACCATTAACAAAGGTTTATACCTAAGTTAATTGATTCTTTAAAATTTCTTTCTTGAAATCTTATTATGATGTTTTGTATCGAATTGATGGATTAGTTAGTCAGATAGTAACTGATATAACTCACTTTCTACCATTTTATACCTTTGTGTAATGAGTTAGTCCAAGGACATCTGGTAGAAAGAACAGCGAGCAAACGTGAATCTAACACTTGTGTTAGAGGCAACAAATACCATGAGCTGGAAACCCTGTCAAGAAAGCTCTTTGAATGAGTTTATCTGATCACAGGCAGTTATTTATAACTGAAATCATTGGTTCTCACACAACCAGAGGTTGTATTAAACCGAAATATTGATTAAGTGACTGTCTTTACAATTAATCCTTTCAAAATGGTTGTTAGCAGTATGGTTTTTAATCAAAATTAAGTTTATACTGCTGAGTCAAATTTTTCCAAAAAGTTTGTACTGCCAGGCTTAAAGTTAGTACTGGTAGGCTTAATTTTGTATTGCTGGATAGTCGTTAGTACTGGTGCAAAATAACAGCTTTTTCAAAATAGCCGTTGAGAGTTAGCTGATATTTTACTGCTCCATTCCTTATTTCTAGGGTTTTCAAATTTGGATATTTTCACTTTTAATCTATTATATTAACCTTATCTTCAATCAAAAGTTACCTTTTTATTGAATTCGGTCCAATAGAAACCCTAATAAGTCAATCATAATATCTAAATTCACTTTCTTCATCTACTTTCTAACCTAAAACTACACTATTCACAGCAGTCAAATCACCTTTTACTGAAAAATTAATGGCTACTTTATCCTTTGTTGACAAGCACTATGTGGTCGCGTATTTGGAAAAAGCAGAGAATGATCCTACCTTTCATCAGATAGTGGAATTTTTAAATAGCTCTCACATAAGGTATTCTTTACTCTTGAATCCCACTATCTATGTCTCACACATTAAACAGTTTTGGCTGACTGCAACTGTCAAAACAATTGAAAATGGTGACAAAGAGTTAAATACCACAGTGGATGGTAAATCTATCACTATTACTGAATAATCACTCAGGAGGCATCTCCAACTGAATGATGACAATGGAATTAGTGCTATGCCAAACACTGAAATATTTGAAAATTTAACCAGGATGGGGTACAACACTCAATCACAACCATTGACTTTTCAAAAGGGTTGTTGTCCGACCTTGGTCAAGATGCCACATTATGGTGTCTATCAAAACATACAAAATAACGCAAGCGGAAGACTTCATAAATAATGTAAAGTCAAGAACATCATGACTTCCAAACTTACAAACTTCCAACAAGTCAAAACATGAAATGAAACGAAACGAAATATCCAAAACATAAGTCTAATCATAATCCAAAACAAGGGGGATTCTAATCATGGTAGGTCTTCTAACTCCTACTCTCATCACTCTTGCCCAGCATCCCGCTTATTACCTGCTGCATGGAAAAGAAATGCGGCTGAGCTTAAAAAGCCAGTGAACAGATTTATATACAAAACTGACAGGTAATAAGCATAAGTAAATGAAATGAAACATACGAATCAAAGGCATAGATCACAAGTCAAATGAAATGGGAAATCAATATAATACAGATCAGATAATCATAATAAATCAAATGAGAACGGCAACGAACGCATCTAAACGAGACACTCGAATAGACCAAAGAATCACATAGGATAGCCACCAGCCTGTCTAAACGAGACACTCAAATAGACCACATAATCACATATACATATCATATCAAATCATAAGTGTATGGAGATGGGAGGCCTCTAAGTACCAAATAGTGAGTGGGGTGTAGGGCACACACAAGCCAGTCACCAAATCATATCATAATCATATCAAATCGTATCAAATCAAATATACATAGGATGCATCCATACGCTCCCCACAAAACAAATCATACATGTACCATGTACTAGACAAGTATACACATATATCAAAATGGCCAAGAGATCTCATATCATATCAAATGGGGACGCCGTGGATCAATTACACCTCCAAAGAAAGTGTCATGCCATTGGTGCCTCAATGACATGGCTGTGGTACCTCCATGGCTAGTTAGCTCGGGCAACTAAGCAAATCAAATCATATCAAGTCGTAGGATCATATTAAAGGAATCATAAAAAAGGCTCAAATCAACTGAATCATAGCAAAGTATCATATCAAAGGGATCATAGCAAAGGGTCATATCATAGCAAAGGGTCATATCATAGCAAAGGATCATATCATAGCAAAGGATCATATCATGGCAAAGTAAACGAATTAAATTCAAGGATCAAGAGTCATGAGAGAAGACACCCTTACTGAGAAAGGGTAGAATATATGTACCTCATGCAAAGCAAATCAACAAAACAAGAAAGCATTCGCAAATTGGACTACTCCTTCTTCACAGAACCTATACAAATTAATGATCACGCATTACTTATAAGCTCATTTTAATCAGATTACACATTTGGGGTTTCTTTCTATTTTTAGAAACTTTCCATTTTTAGTAACTTTCCGAATTAGTAACTTTCCATATTTAGTAAGTTTAGCGAATTAGTAACTTTCATAAATTAGGGTTACTATTTATAATTAAGTAAAGTTAAAGGTTAATAATGGCAATTTCATAATTCAGGGTTTAAAATGTAACTTACCAAAGTTTAGGGGTTAATATGTCATTTGAACAAAGTTTAGGGTTAAATGTGTAAATGTTCATAGTTTAGGGTTTATATTGTAATTTAATTCTACAAATGACCAAAGTAGAATTATATCTAGGTCGACCAAGTGCTAAAAATGAAGACACATCAAATGGTTCATGCATGACACCAAACTGCTTACACATGCATATAGGATTATTATTATTTCATGTAGTTTCATAATGAGATATAGGCTTACATGATAATTTATCAAAACAGAATGAAGTCGACATAAGAGCTGTTTCACACGACACAAAGACCTACAAACACACAACACCAACAACATGTAAACGTATAGATTTTATTACTTCAAGTGACATATTATTTAATTGTGGTTCATAAATAACGAACAAGTAGAATAGTTTACATGTTTAAACGACCACTTACACATGATACAAATGAAACCAAAATGACATACACATGCAAACTCATTTGATACCGAGACTTACCAAACCTTAACGCGACACACCTCTTTTCAGTTTTGTAACATGTTTAACGACCACTTTAGATCACCCCATAACCCACGTACAACTACACCATTTGACAGCCCAACTAGCGCGAAATACACATGACCAAGACGAGACAAAAACAGCCCCACTCTACCCTTCCAGATCTTATTAACACCCTTCTTTTTATACGTTTTTAGAGCTTGTTTTAGATCATATATGGTTTGACATAAAGGCTGAAACAAGGACCTCAAAACAGTTCCTGTTATCTCGACAAAAACAACTTCAAAGGTGTTTACATCTTATGATTTCATGCTACGCCCCATCTTTTATTTCTTAGATAAATTCCAGGTTTTTAACCACTCACTCACACACGACCACATCACTTGATTTAAAATACATGTCGACACCAATTATTAGACATGATTAATTCAAAAGATACACGTACATGATCAACATAAAAATCATATTTAACCATACACTAGACTTTACAATATCAGCTCCCATGCACCATCAACTCCCACGTACACATGCAATATGTTTAACAAAAGACTTAACGTTTATAGCTTTCTTTTAGCTCATTAAGCGATCGAACCATTAGCTTAGTAGGGTGCGTTGTAATGTGATAAAGGGTCGAATTTTAGGGCGAATAACAATCAATATAACAATAGCCACGATAACGAGATTTGCAATGGTTTAGGATAGGTTATATGCTCATACTAAATAATTTTTAACGAGCCAACAATGCAGCCAAACCAAACATGTTTTTGACCAGGCTCATATGATTACTTAGTGTGCTTTAAGTTAAATTTTAACGGTCGAATGGGGCTGTGGAACACGACATAAACAGCCACACACTCGACACCGGGTTGCTATATATCGTGACACAACAAGCCATAAGATTCGACCCACATAGTCACAACTACGACACCATCACAGCCCCCATATGACACAAAATATAAACGTGACATAAACCATATTAACGACACGGAGCTCGACCTTAAACACAACACCACATGAGGTGATGTTAGACCAGACTCGATCACACTCACACACAAGACTTGATCACTTACGTATATCTGATTAACCATATGTCTACGTATAAGGTTCTATCTTCACTTTACTTTGACTCGAACCAGATTCGATCATACTCCATTTTCAAAACAGTTTATAACTATATTTATGACTCTTTTGATTCACTACATTTCACATGCAAACACACCCTTATACAGTCACGTTAATAGGATTACACCTGCATTTTCACACATTAATTCTTTAGGTTTATAATCAAATTTATTTTTCATTTCTTAGTCCTATTCACACGTTCTAAGGACCACAACAAAATGTATATCCAACATATTCGAAAAAGTAAAATAGAATAGAGATCGACACACGTTAAACGGTTTCATTATTTTATGTGACCCGATAACGAGACAACCATAGGTGTACCACGATTATATGATGTAGTTTACTCTTGTTTACTCAGATGTATGTCGAATGGAAAATAGAAAAACGAGAGAGGAAAAGTGATACCTTTGGCTGGAATACCACGAACGAAACTAGGACCAAAAAGAACCAAGGCCTACACCCTTCGAACCCAAAACCAGTCACACGATCTCACCAAAGCTGGTACGCCACCCAATCCGATCACCCACCTTGTCAAATACCCTACGTACCTCCTTTGCACCACTCGAATATTAGAGAAAAATATGGCTGCCATCTAGAAATGCTGTTAGGGTTTTATGTGTGAGAGGAAAATGGTATTCAGTTGAGAATAAAATGAGAATGAAATGGGCAAATAAATTGGGGAGATGAATGTGAATTGGAGCCGAGTCTTATGGAAGATTTGTGACTTATTCCTCCCCTATGTTTCAAATATATTGCGGCCCTATATTAGTGTACAAAAAAAGAAATGAAATATGCTCTTTATAAACTTAGTGTATCTTGTGATATTTTTAATATGTAAGTTTGTGTACAAATATAAAACTAATCGGACATCCATAGGACTTGTTGATCGTGTGACAAAAAGGACGTGTAATGTTTACATAGATGTACTCTTGTGTCATTTTTATTTTGTAGCTTAGGTTTAGGATTTGTATCCTCAGATTCATAACATATAATGTAACTTAATTTTTTTTTTTTTTTTTTTTTTTGAACTTCATATGTTGTAGTATCAAATTATTCGAATTTGTTGTCATGTATCATTTATACTCGAATGTCGTTCATATTCTAGTTCCTACTCGTATTAAAGGTCCAAAGTTTATTCGGATTTTAGGTTATTATAATTCTTCCCCTCTAAAAAGAAAAATTTCGTCCTCAAAATTTGAAGTCGCAAAAGTTAGACGGAGTCGTATCTATCCACAAAAGAAATGACCAGGCTCTCCACAGAACACAATTCATAACAAATCTGATCCAACGATTACGAAAGAAATACGTAGTAGATGACAGTTGTAATCTCACAAAGAGATCATGAAACACATATACACATGAGGCAATACGGAGGTAGTGCTTAAAAGTTAAAACTTCATCAACTCTATCCAGATTCTGAACGAACTAAGGAACTTGCTAATAATCAGCGAAGTGCATATTAGAGTATCAAAATGTCTCAAGAGTTTCATATTCATACCAACGATCAACTAAGCACATATCGGAGTATCACAACGTATTAGAAATCATAACGGAATAGGTTGAATAATCGTATGGATAAGAACGAATCTAAGGTCTAACGTATCGTGAATTAAATCTTCCTTATATGCCAAAACGTCTAACTCTTCTGTACAAAAACTTTATACGGAACACACAAATTCCCGGTCTAAAGTTTCAAAATTTCTCTTCCACAATGATAACTAACCCATAATCACTTAATCAACTCAGGAACTTCAATAAACAGCTCCCTAACCTAATTTAACTAAAAGGTGTTCTTAATCTCTGTTCGTAAAAAATTCTGAAAGAAGAATCCTTGTCACTTGCGAGCCTTCAAATCATAGTGAGCAAACACAACCAGACCAAGCACTTGTCAAAGTACCGCTCAACACCTCTTCCAAGTTTGAATAGTTGATCTGTCTGTCCATCCATCTAAAGATGAGTAGTCTTACTAAAATCCCGAATCCAATCCCTATAGTCTTTTGTATCTCTTTTGGAAGTTTGAAGCAAAACGCGATTCTCTGACACGATCACTGCAGGTGCGCCATGTAGCTTGAATAACCTTCTACCGAAAGAAATCTCAGCCAATCTTCCAAGTGAGCCGACTTAGTCAAACGATCCACTACAACTCAATTCATGTTGTCCTTCCTAAATGTGCGCGGAAATCCCGTTACAAAGTTCCTAAAAGTTTAATCCCACTTCCACATACGAACATCCCAAAATTAAGGAAAACCACTTGTACGCTGATTCTGAATCTTAACCTATTGACACACTAAACACGTCGCCACCAAGGTAATGTCAATCGTCTTCATACCATTCCATCAAAATTTTGCTTCAAGTCTCTATACATATTAGTACAACTAAGATGAATAATGCAATTTGAACTGCTTGCTTCAATTAAAACAGTTTCCTTCAAGTCTTCTAACCTAGATCATATTCCACCGTCTTGCTCCTGACCTTCTTCATGCCTGTCACAAATCACTCCCAAGTCATGCGTCGGATAGTTCACTTCTTACGGTTCTAGCTGTACTGATGCATAACCAACAATCTTCCCGTGTTGCATAAGGACATAGCTAAGTCTCCTTCTTGAGTAGAAACAAATCTATTTTCAGCTTCTCAAAATTCTCCTCTCATTCTTCATCACAATCAAAATTTACTCTGCGAAAGTATAACATAGAGCTTCTTCTAACGTAGAAATTTCAACACAGAATACGAAGATGATCCCCGTGTTTCTTTTTCATCTCTGAATGTACCAATATGTCATACTATGACAAATTGTCCAAGTATTCATGAAAGACACGATTTAACAAGTCCATAGGAACAGTCGGAGCAGTATCCAATACAATTGGCATCACAACACTCATAGAGATCATAATGAATACGAAAAGCAATTCTAGGAACATCTCGCTCCCTTACACGTAACTGAAATAATCATATCTAAAATTCATCATTGGGAAAACTTCACACTCTGGAGTTGCTTAATCAAATCGTTGATTCGAGGTAACGGATAACGGTTCTAACCACAATACTATTTAGCTTCCCGAGATCAATACTCAACTTCATGCTATCATCATCCTTCTTCACGAATACAACTGGAGCACCCTACGGAGACACACTCAGACGGATAAAACCACTTCCTAGAAGTTGGTCCTTCAATTCATTCCATTCAACTGATATCGTTCAATACGGAGTTTCAGAATTAGGCAAAACGTCGTTCTATACGGACAAAATTTTCACTTAAATAACTTATCATTCTCAGACACTGCTCAAGATCTCCTATGATCAAAATAAGTTTAAGTTATATGATGTAACTATTATCACGTTGGCCAGGCGTCATAATACTTGCATCATATACACATGCCTTTATTGCAATCACATTCTACCTCGAGTTGTGACTAAACAAATTCTCATAAACAGATCAAAACATCTTCGCATTCAGATGGTAATCTTGGTAGTTCATTGCGAATATTTTAAATAACCGAATAACTTTCAAGGCGAGTTTCATCAAACGAAGTATCTTCACAACCGCGAGGAATTAACGTACGAGTTTTCCAAGCGAATGTGATCATAATAGTTTACCAGATTGGGAAACGTGGTGCAAAATTTTGAGTTTCTCAAATCGCCAAAGATAACAAATCTAATATGACTGTTGTTAGCATCTCGATGCCCTGTCAACAAATCCATATTCAGAGTAACATCGAATCAAACATTCCCAAAGGAATCAGATTAGCAGAACGAAACTTATTTTTAGATATCTTCAAAATGTACAGAACAATCCCGATACTCGTGACGGATGATCACAAGATTTCTCATTGAGATAGAACCAGGTGCAGCAAATTCTAATAGCGCAGAGGGAACCTTAATTTCTTAGAGATAGCAAAAGAAACCACAGAAGGTGTCGAACACATCGGATTCATACGAATTCTCTAGATGGACAAAAGGCATCTAAACGAATTATAACAAATCAGAGATCGAAATTCGAAAGAATGCGGTCACATCAGGAAGTGAAACCTGTAAGACATTACTACCAAAAGTCTCAAAGCATTCTAAACTTATTTGGCTACTAAACTTATGTTGCGTATCTTACTAAATTTTTCTAAACCTCTGGAACGAATGATCTTATAAGGTTTAACTGAAAGCAGAGGCATAAATTAGAGCGATGCGGAAGAAAAATATCTAACAAACGCCTTATCCCACAATCTACCCAATCCTCACCGGTCATAACTAAAGTTTCTGTAGGGGAAACCTAAGGCAAAAGTTTAAGGGTTGTTCCATAAGCTCCTACTGTGCAACCCTAAGGGTCCAAATCTTCACAGGCCATTACTTATGTACTACAAGTCACAACCTGGCTCTGATATCATAATTGTAAAACCTCAACCCGACCTTGATCAAGATGCAACATTATGGTGTCTATCAAAACATACAAAATAACGCAAACGGAAGACTTCATAAATAATGTAAAGTCAAGAACATCATGACTTCCAAACTTACCAACTTCCAACGAGTCTAAACATGATATGAAAAGAAACAAAATATCCAAAGCATAAGTCTAATCATAATCCAAAACAATGGGGATTCTAATCATAGTAGGTCTTCTAACTCCTACTCTCATCACTCTTGCTCAGCATCCTGCTTATTACCTGCCGCATGGAAAAGAAACGCAGATGAGCTTACAAACCCCAGTGAACAGATATATATATACAAAACTGATAGGTAATAAGCATAAGTAAATGAAGATGAAACATAAGAATCAAAGGCATAGATCACAAGTAAAATGAAATGGGAAATCAAGATAATACAGATCAGATAATCATAATAAATCAAATGAGAACAGCAACGAACGCATCTAAACGAGACACTCGAATAGACCAAAGAATCACATAGGATAGCCACGATCCTGTCTAAATGAGACACTTGAATAGACCACATAGTCACATATACATATCATATCAAATCATAAGTGTACGGAGAGGGGATGCCTCTAAGTTCCAAATAGTGAGTGGGGTGTAGGGCACATACAAGCCTGTCACCAAATCATATCATAATCATATCCAATCGTATCAAATCACATATACCTAGGATGCATCCATACGCCACCCACAAGACAAATCATATATGTACCATGTACTAGACAAGTATACACATATATCAAAATGGCCAAGAGATCTCGTATCATATCATATCAAATGGGGACGCCGTAGATTAATCACACCTCCATAGAAAGTGTCATGCCATTGGTGCCTCAATGATATGGCCGTGGTACCTCCATGGCTAGTTAGCTCGGGCAACTAAACAGATCAAATCATATCAAGTCATAGGATCATATCAAAGGAATCATAGCAATGGCTCATATCTGTTGAGGCAAATAATGTTCTAAAAACGTTATTTCTATCTTTCGATAACTTCACGTTTTGAGGATGACAAAATGTGAAATCACGTTACGTTAAAATCAACGTAAACAAGTTTTTAATTGGAATATCCCGTTTCTACGCAATTCACTCTAGAACAAATTTACAACTTGACTAATGATCAAAGAAGTGAATTTTTGCTTAAGACTACACATTTTTATGTGACAAAACATTTCTTTGAAAAAAATACTTTACAAAAATTATTTTTGAATAATTAAGAATTGTTTTAATGGAAAAATAAGTTCAAAATACATAACCGCTATTTTTCCCCCCAAAATCAGCTCCAAACTTCCCCAAATAAGTTTTCACCAGAAAAGACAAAAAGAGGAGCATTTTTGTCTGACACGGATCCACGGTTTCACTAAATTTAGTGGAGCAATGTGTGATTTAGTGGAGCCGTCCCTTTATAACGGCCAGATTTTTTTTGCCTATAAATACTAGCCCAATACACATATTTTGGGTATCCTTTCTCACACAAAACTTTTTGAGTTTAATACTCTCTTCACATCCTCTCTTCTAGATCATTTAGTTAGGTTTTCTTTTGTTTAAGAGTGATCCAATCATCCATTCAAGTGATCCTCTTCATTCCTATTCAAGTGCAAGAGAAGAACTCAAGGTATCCAAGTAGATACAAGAGTTGTAGTTGTAGGTAGAAGCACTTGTAACATTTGTTACACTCTTGATTGTATCATAGCTTACATCAAGATTATTTTTCTTTTGAGAGTTTGTGAGGAAAGATCATTGTGATCTTATAGAGATAGTGAATATCTCTTGTAGCCTTTGAGCTAGTGTGTTGATCAAGTTGATCAAGAGTTGATAGAATAGGTTGAGTCGAGAGAGAGAGAGTTGATCATTGCGATCTTGTGAGATCTTGGAGATCTCTTGTGTCTTGTGTGTTGAGTGTGTGAAGTAGAAAGGATCAAGTAGATAGTGGTAGATTGGTGCTAGCTAAGATTAGCACTCGACATCTAGCTTAGTGTCGGAAATAAGATAAGCGACGTGTACGGTTTTCTCCGCCTAAAGGGAGGTTGTTGAAATAGTGCTTGAAACTCTCGAGTGTGGTACTCGGGGAGTGGAGTAGGGCGAAGAAGAGTTTCGTAGCCGAACAACTATAAATCCTTTTGTCCCGGTTTGATCTTTCCATCTCTACTCTTTACTTTTATTACTTATACTAGTTAGTTTAGTGTAGTGTTCATATTGGTGTTGATTGGTTACACATAAGAATCGAATCAAAGTTTTCCAATAGTAAAGTTTTTAAGAGGTTTTAAAAGAACTAAAAGAACTTAAAAACCGGTAAAACTATTCAACCCCCCCTCCTTCTAGTTTTCAACAATTGGTATCAGTAGCCACGTCAGTCAAGATTTTAAAGTAAATTGTATTTTAAAACTTGAATCAATCAATGGATTCCGACAAATATCTAGAAGGGCAATCTATGCAAAGACCACCACTTTTCGAAACCGATTGTTTTATTTATTGGAAAGCAAGATTTGAAACGTATGTGAAATCAAAAGACATTGATCTTTGGCATATTATTACCGAGGGTGACTTTCAACCGATTCAAATGAATCCGGAAACAAAAAGAAATCAAATAGTTTCTTATGATGAACAAAGTGATGAACTTAAAAGAAAACTAGCCAAAAATAATGAGGCTAAAATGATGATTTACAATGCTTTGCCTAAAAAGGAATTTGAAAGAATTTTCATGTGTAATACGGCAAAAGATATTTGGAAAACTTTGTTAGTCACTCACCAAGGTAATAATCAAGTCAAATAGAACAAGATAGATCTTCTTGTTCAACAATATGAACAATTTTCCATTTCGGAAGATGAGTCAATAGATAATGCTTTTGCTAGATTTAATACTATTATCACTAGTCTTAGAGCTCTTGATGAAGGTTACTCTAGCAAGAATTATGTTAGGAAGTTCCTTAGGGCTCTAAATCCTAAATGGAGAGCAAAGGTCACCGCCATTGAAGAGTCAAAGGACTTGGCGACATTATCACTCGATGAACAAATAGGAAACTTGAAGGTTCACGAGATGATAATCAAGAAAGACTCCGATATAGTCAAAGGCAAAAGCGAGAGAGTTAGATCTCTAGCATTAAAAGCCAAGAAGGAGTCTAGTGATGAGGAATGTTTGAGTTCCGATAGTGAAGATGAAGAGTATGCACTAGCCGTTAGAAACTTTAAAAAGTTCTTTAGGAGAAGAGCTAGATTCGTTAGGCAACCTCGTGATGATAAGAAGCCAACACAAAAGAATCGAGTTGAGATGAAAGGGAAATGTGATAGGAAATGCTTTAGATGCGGAGATCCTAATCACCTCATAGGAGAGTGTCCCAAACCACCGAAATCTAACAACCAATGAGCTTTCATAGGAGGCTCTTGGAGTGATAGCGGTGAAGAAGTAGAGGAGAAGTCCAAGGACGAAACATGCCTAATGGCTCAAGCTTCTAATGAGGTACGTTTCGACTATCCTAATTATAGTGATGATAATTCGTCAATAGATGATAAGATACTAAATGACGAATATAATAAACTATACGAAGTTAGTTCTAAAATTTTAGGTAGAAATAAATCACTAAAATTAAAATTGCATGAACTCGAAATGCAAGTTTTAGAACTAAATGATCAAGTCAAAAGACTTGAGAAAAATAAAGAAGTAGACGTAGGATGCAAGTCATGCATAAGTCTTCGAGTAGAAAACAAAAAACTCAAAGAAAATACATTTAGGATCATTAGTTTTGAAAAAGAAATAGATAATGCTTCAACAAGTAAAACGAAACAAGTAGAATCTGTCAAACCCACAAGTTCTGTCAAAACAACAGACGGCACCACTAAAGGTACGGATGGTACCATTAAATTTAATGGTACCGTGGTACCGTCTGATGCTGGAGACAGAACTGAGTCAAGTTTGAAAAATAATTCAAGTCCTAAACCAAGTCACATAGTTGTAAATGGTACTAAAGTATCTATTGCTAGTATAAAGGAAGTCAAAAGGTTTTACAAACCTTTGTCAAACCCCAGACATGGCTTTGTAAAACCCAACACTAGGTCAAAGACTCCTCCACCTAGAAAAACAAATGTCCCTAAACCTCGGTCAAGAACACCTCTACCGAGAGGTAACTCTAGAAGACCAAGTTATCCAAGTAACTATCCTGTAACTTGGAATAACCGTCAACCAAAGAGTTACTTACCATGGGAAATTTGTCCTCCAATTTAACATCCTAACCAAATACAACTAATGCATGGGATGTTTAATGCTAACAACTTTGGACCCATGAGATATTAGGGACCAAATGTTTTAATGTTTGTCTTATTCAATAGATATGCTTGGGAATCGAATTGGAGCCTAACGAATGGGTCAAGGATAGTAGATGCACTAACCATATGACGGGTAACCGAAGTCTATTCTCATCATATAAGGCATACAACAGAGGTAATGTCACTTTCGGTAGCAAACTTAAGGGAAACATAATAGGCAAAGGTATGATTACTTAAAACTCTCTCACTATTAAAGATGTTGAGCATGTAGATAACTTAGGATTTAACTTGCTTAGCATTAGTCAAATAGTAGATAATAAGTGTAGAGTTATATTCTCTGAAGAGGGTAGTGAGATCATTAAGAATGGCAAAACCATAGGCAAAGGAGTTAGGAGAAATGGCTTATTTGTTATGAAGATAGGAAATAAGCCTCAGGATAAGATATGCTTAGCAACCATAGATGATAATTTCACTCTATGGCATAGGAGATTAGGTTACGCCAATATGCACTTGATACAATCATTGGCGTCCAAGGAACTAGTTAGAAACTTACCTAAGTTTAAGTTTGATAAACACTTTTGTGACGCTTGTAAAGTTGGAAAACAAGCTCATTCTAGTCACAAAGCTAAGAATATGGTCTCGACCTCTAGATGCCTAGAACTCCTCCACATGGACTTATTTGGTCCATCCGCCGTACGGAGCTATGGAGGAAATTACTACACCTTACTAATAGTTGATGACTATTCTAGGTATACTTGGACTAGATTTCTTAAGAATAAGACAAAAGCTTTCGAGGAATTCAAAATCTTTAGTAGGAAAGTCCAAAATCAATTAGGGTGTACAATAGTTTCTATTAGGATAGATCATGGTCAGGAATTTGATAATGAAGTGCAATTTGGAGTATATTGTGATGCTAATGGTGTTACTCACAATTTCTCGGCTCCACGCACTCCACAATCAAATGGGGTAGTTGAGCCAAAAAATCGTACTCTACAAGAGATGAGTAGAACGATGTTGAATGAACAATCAATTCCGCAAAAGTTTTGGTGTAATGCGGTGGACACCTCAACTTACATTTTAATAGGATTCTAATTAGACCTATCTTAGGAAAAACTCCATATGAAATCATGAAAAGTATAAAACCTACTCTTGATTACTTTAGAGTGTTTGGAATCAAGTGCTTCATACTTAACACTAAAGACTACCTCACCAAGTTTGACCCAAAGTCTTACGAAGGTGTTTTCCTAGGTTACCCCCAAAGTAGTAAAGCCTACATTGTCCTAAATAAGGAAACAATGAAAGTTGAAGAATCACTCAATGTGACATTCGATGAAAGCCCTCTACCAACTAAGACATCACCCTTGGTGGATGATGACTTAAATGAGGATGAAGCCATTAAAGTTAATGGCAAGAAACCCTTAGCAGATGACATTGAGGATGAGATAGTTGAAGTTGGCGAAGTTGTCCACATTAAGGAATCCAAGAACCATCCTATTAAAAATGTCATAGGAAACCTAAACCAAAGAACCCTTTGGTCACAAGCTCAAAAAAAAGTATTTATTTTGTTCTATATCAACCGTAGAACCTAAGAATGTCGGTGAAGCTATTAAGGATGAAAGCTGGGTAGTTACCATGCAAGAGGAACTTAATCAATTCACCGCAAACCAAGTTTGGGATTTAGTACCTCCGCCTAAGAATCAAACCATCATAGGAACTAAGTGGGTGTTTAGAAATAAACTCGACGAAAATGGCGTCGTAACTAGGAATAAGGCAAGGTTGGTAGCACAAGGCTATAACCAACAGGAAGGAATAGACTACGATGAAACTTATGCATCCGTAGCTAGATTAGAGTCTATTAGAATACTCCTTGCCTATGCTTGCGCCTTAGAATTTAAGTTATACCAAATGGATGTGAAAAGTGCATTCCTAAATGGTTATATCAAGGAGGAGGTGTACGTTGCACAACCTTCGAGATTCGTTGATTTTGAGAAACCGAATCATGTTTATAAACTCAAGAAAGCACTCTATGGTCTCAAACAAGCTCCTAAAGCTTGGTACGATAGACTAAAGGCATTCTTGATTGAACATGAATATACCATGGGAGTGGTTGATAACACACTTTTCACAAAGAAACAAAATTCACATCTCATCATTGTTCAAATATATATTGACGACATTATATTTGGCTCAACTTGTCCAGAACTGTGCGATGATTTCTCTAAGATCATGCGTGACGAGTTTGAGATGAGCATGATGGGCGAATTAAATTTCTTCCTTGGTTTACAAATAAGGCAAACGGAAGATGGTATATTCTTTAATCAATCTAAGTATAGTATGGAGATGCTTAAGAAATTTAGTTTAGAAGAGTCTATGCCCATGAAAACTCCAATGTCCACAGAAATTAAACTCACAAAAAATGAAGAAGGTGAGTCCGTGGATAGCACTAAGTATAGAGGTATGATAGGAAGTTTATTACACCTCACGGCAAGTAGGCCCGACATCATGTTTAGTGTCTGCCTTTGTGCTCGCTTCCAAGAGGATCCCAAAACCTCTCACCATGAAGCGGTTAAGAGTATCTTCCGATACATTAAAGGCACTATACACTTGGGATTATTTTATCCCAAGGGGACCGGTGTAGAAACTGTTGTCTATGCCGACTCTGATCATGCGGGAGATTATGTGGATTGAAAAAGTACGAGTGGCATTTGTACCTTCATGGGTTGTTGCTTAACTTCTTGGTTCTTCAAGAAACAAACGGCTCTTGCTATCTCCACGACCGAAGCCGAGTATGTAAGCGCCGGAAAGGCATGTCAACAAGCACTATGGATGAAACAAGCCCTTAATGACTATGATATCCATCTAGATGACGTTCCCATTATGTGTGATAATAAAGGTGCTATTGACTTGAGCCAAAACCCCGTTCAACACTCCCGTACTAAACACATTAAAATCCGTCATCACTTCCTTCGCGATTACGTTCAGAAAGGAAACATTTCTATTGAGAAAGTTCCCTCTCAAGACAACATCGCTAACATCCTAACCAAACCTCTCAAATGAGAATCCTTTAATTACCTTCGTCTAGGTCTAGGAATGATGGAACATATTCCATAAATCTCATGACTCTTGAAGTCATCTCGCGTGTCTCGTTCTGTCTAGTTTAGGTTCCCCTCGTCAAAAGAATTTATTAGGTATAAATTCTTTCCTCGTGTCAAGAAGTCTCACTGTATCCGTCAAAAATCTAAATGGGACGAAAAACCATCCCAATAGATCATGACACCACTAAAGTGGCACGGCACCGTTAAATTTAATGGTACTGTGGAACCGTGTATCTGATACATCCCGTATTTCTATCCTCCGTTCCCACATTATACATCCCAAACCTTCCCAACTCCTTTAACTGCTGCCAAAACCAAACCTCACAACCCAAAACTCAATTACACTCCTTCAAGATCATAATCAAGGCATTGAATCTCAAGATTACCAACTACTTATAAATCTTCAACATGACTTGTAAGTCATTTTACACTAATTTTTCTTAATCTTGAGTCTAGGGTTTGTTCATGCATAAAAATTGAATTGGGGTTTTTCAATTTTAAGTGATCTTTTATGAAATAAGACTAGGATTAGACAATGCATGATTCCATTAACTTAGGATTTGAATAAACCCATACATTTTAGTCCAAAACTTTTGCATTTGAGCAATTAGTTTCAAGAAGAATCACCACTTTTTGGAATCAACACTTTTAAGTCACCAAACACCCCAATTCCATTGCTTTTGAAAAATTTCACGGATCAAGGATCGTAAAACCTTTCTCGTGCATTGTTGATGCAAACTAAAAACGTATTCGTATGCATACATGATCTCACAAATATTGATCGAATTACATAACTTATTTGTATTCTTCGACATATTTGTTTGAGAAAAAGTGAAGTTAGGAGCGTTTGGGTCATCTCATTAATTTTGTTTTGGAGTCGAGATTACCGCACCTCCACATAGTCTGCATATAGGCACACACTAGGCACATATCCTTAAATGAAACATTCTCATTGTTAATCCTTGATAAATTTTTCATAGGTAACAAAGGATTTCATATGTTTGATTACGATCATGAACTAACAGCCGAATACATTCCCAAACCTTCACTTGAACCAAACACCCCACTTTGTCATATACAAAGCTTCCATCACCTAGAGTCTCGTCTCTTCCACGAAGGACGAATTGTCGAACCATCCTTTCTCAACCATGATCATATTCAAACCATGTTTCAAGAAATCGGACTTGATTGCTTGTTTTGGATTAATGATCTAATATGTCCTCGGTTTGTCCTTGAGTTCTATAGATAAGTTAAACTCGTACATAACGAGGATCAAACTTTGTCTCTCCAATTCGTCATACAAAACCAAGAAATCTCACTCACTCTTGACCAATTCGCCAACATTCTTGAACTTCCGAACTATGGACAATGTTCATACACGGAAAGTTGGTCTCTCAAAGCCCTCACAAGTCCCCAAATCGAGTCTGGTCCTTACAACACCCTTATTCCCACTCCATGTGGGATTAAAGAGCACATTCGTCTTCCTCAAAAAGTTCATGGTTTTCTTAAGAAAATGGTGAAGTTGTGTTCCGTGAGTCTCATGAGTATGACTTAGATCCACTCAAAGTCTATGTTGATGAAATTCATCCACATCTACGTAGATGGATAGAAGTCATCCGTGAAAATGTCTTATGTCTTCCTCACAACCATGAGCAACCTCTGGCGTGTTGTGCTCATATATTGTATTGTCTAGTCACCGAGCAACCCTACAATCTCGCTTACTTTGTGGCAAGGAGAATTGTCGGTGTCAGGGGTCGACTAAATAAGGCGATACCCTATGGCATGTTGTTGACTCGTCTTTATCGTTTTATTATGAACACGTTCCCTCACCTCCAAAACCATAAATACCTCCTTGATGAACCTACCATGGCTCCTCTAACCCAAAACACCTACACCTCACTATACTGGGAATGTGCATTATCTCAAGAGAACCATGATGATGATTCGGTATCTTGCTATGATGTTTCATCAAGTGTTGATGAATGAGGATGTGCTCAAGTCAATGGAACTATTAGAACTATTATAATAGGGAGGAGATTTGTATTACTACTAGGATATATATATAATAGATTAATACTATTGCATGCTTAATATTTAATCTATCACCTTGCATGAATATTTTATGTGATATTTGGATGATAGCTTATTTTGTCCCTTATGTTTGCATGCTTATGGTTATCTTGGAAAATTACATGATAATCTTTATATGTTAGAAGTAGCTTAATATGGGACATATTAGGAAAATAAATCTTTAGTGATTTGAGGCACTATCATTTCCAGGAACTAGTTCCCCTAGAAAACATCCCTCTAGCTGCCCAGAACTAGCTTGCACAGGAAAATTCGTGACTACAGTGTCACGGTACCGTTAAATAGGCCACGGTACCGTTAAATTTAACGGTACCGTGTGGTATTTAGAGGTACCGTGCCCCTGTTTGACGGATTTTCACTGTTCTTCCTAAATCCCTGCAAATTTTGCAACCTCACATACACCCTACGATTCCCTTGCTACACCATAGGACACTCCCATTCACTTTAATTCAAATTTCACCCATCTTGCCTATATAAGGCTTCACCTTTTCAAGCTTATCTTGCACTTCATCTTCAACCTCACATCACCCAAACACCATGTCATCCACACAAGAATCCACCACCCACATCTCAAAGAAACCTAGGATAACCGTAAGACCACCCTCAAGACCACTCTTTGTGGATCTTAAAAAAGATGATGAAGCAATGACACCACCTTCCCAAGCTACTCCCAACTCACCATCTCTACCTAATGCACCTTCCAAACATCCTCTACCTACACAACATCTTCATCATCTCCCTCTCTCAACACCATGCCATCATCCATGGACTACACCCTATCACCCATCACTCCATTAGATTATGCCATGCCAACCCCGTCACTAACAAACTCACCACCAACTCCTTCCCCAATCATGGGTCAACCTATCCAACCTCATCCCTATGATTTACATAGTGCTAATTGCCTATGTTGCCTCCACAACCGCAACCTCATCTTCTTCTTGAGAGATGAGATTCATTTCATGTTCTCCTATGTGGAACATCTCTTGACACCACCTCCACCCCTAATTATGTCACCATCACCACCACCTCCTAGCCCATAAAACTAAACATGTTCAGGTTTAGTTTTTCAACAATAAACTTTTAGGACCCCTCTTGGAAATGAAGTTTGCCTCTAGTCATTAAGGATTTATGCTTCTTGTGGTTGTTTTTAAGTTTGTCATGCAGTCATACCTATGTATGACATTTATTTTCATTAATGAATGGGCTTTTATGTGGTTGTTTATTTTTTGCTACTTTGCCAATTTTTTGTGTGGTTGGATATTTGTCATATGTGCTATGTGTTAGAACTTGTATATTTGCTCTCTAACCTTGTTTTGTAGCACGAATCATTGCTCGATTCCTTGGTGTCCTCCAAATGAGGGGGAGTATACATCAAGGGGGAGCTTTAGCAACCTTTTTGCTTCGGCGAAAAGGGGGAGAAATGGGAGTAAACTCATTAAAAACTTGTGAAAACTAATTTTAACTTCAAATGAGTTTATGTTTTGTCATCATCAAAAAAGGGGAGATTGTTGATGCAAATAATGTTCTAAAAACGTTATATCTATCTTTCGATAACTTCACGTTTTGAGGATAACAAAATGTGAAATCACGTTATGTTAAAATCAACGTAAAAAAGTTTTTAATCGGAAGATCCCGTTTCTACGCAAATCACTCTAGAACAAATTTACAACTTGACTAATGATCAAAGAAGTGAATTTGTGCTTATGACTTCACATTTTTATGTGACAAAACATTTCTTTCAAAAATATACTTTACAAATTATTTTTGAATAATTAAGAAATGTTTTAATGGAAAAATAAGTTCAAAATACATAACAGCTATTTTCCCTCCAAAATCAGCTCCAAACTTCCCCAAATAAGTTTTCACCAGAAAAGACAAAAAGTGGAGCATTTTTGTCTGACACGGCTCCACGGTTCCGCTAAATTTAGTGGAGCCGTCCCTATATAACGGCCAGATATTTTCTGCCTATAAATACCAGCCCACTTCACATATTTTTGGCATCCTTTCTCACAAAAAACTTTCTGAGTTTAATACTCTCTTCACATCCTCTCTTCTAGATCATTTAGTTAGGTTTTATTTTTTTTAAGAGTGATTCAATCATCCATTCAAGTGATCCTCTTCATTCCTTTCTCAAGTGCAAGAGAAGAACTCAAGGTATCTAAGTAGATACAAGAGTTGTAGTTGTAGGTAGAAGAACTTGTAACATTTGTTACACTCTTGATTGTATCATAGCATACATCAAGATTATTTTTCTTTTGAGAGTTTGTGAGGAAAGATCATTGTGATATTATAGAGATAGTAAATATCTCTTTTAGCCTTTGAGCTAGTGTGTTGATCAAGTTGATCAAGAGTTGTTAGAATAGGTTGAGTCGAGAGAGAGAGTTTATCATTGTGATCTTGTGAGATCTTGGAGATCTCTTGTGTCTTGTGTGTCGAGTGTGTGAAGTAGAAAGGATCAAGTAGATGGTGGAAGAATGGTGTTAGCTAAGATTAGCACTCGACATCTAGCTTAGTGTCGAAATAGGATAAGCGACGTGTACGGTTTTCTCCGCCTAAAGGGAGGTTGTTGACATAGTGCTTGAAACTCTCGAGTGTGGTACTCGGGGAGTGGAATAGGGCGAAGAAGAGCTTCGTAGCCGAACAACTATAAATCCTTTTGTCCCGGTTTGATCTTTCCATCTCTACTCTTTACTTTTATTACATATACTAGTTAGTTTAGTGTAGTGTTCATATTGGTGTTGATTGGTTACACATAAGAATCGAATCAAAGATTTCCAATAGTAAAGTTTTTAAGAGGTTTTAAAAGAACTTAAAAACCTGTAAACCTATTCAACCCCCCCCTTCTAGTTTTCCACAATATCAACTGAATCATAGCAAAGTATCATATCAAAAGGATCATAGCAAAGGATCATATCATATCGAAGGGTTATATCATAGCAAAGGATCATATCATGGCAAAGCAAATGAATCAAAGTCAAGGATCAAGAGTCATGAGAGAAGACACCCTTACTGAGAAAGGGTAGAATATCTGTACCTTATGCAAAGCAAATCAACAAAACAGGAAAGCACTCGCAAATAGGACTACTCCTTCTTCATAGAACCTATACAAATTAATGATCACGTATTACTTATAAGCTCATTTTAATCAGATTACACATTTAAGGTTTCCTTCTATTTTTAGAAACTTTCCATTTTTAGTAACTTTTCGAATTAGTAACTTTCCATATTTAGTAAGTTTCTCGAATTAGTAACTTTCATAAATTAGGGTTACTATTTATAATTATGTAAAGTTAAAGGTTAATAATGGCAATTTCATAATTCAGGGGTTAAAATGTAACTTACCAAAGTTTAGGGGTTAATATGTCATTTTAACAAAGTTTAGGGTTAAATGTGTAAATTTTCATAGTTTAGGGTTTATATTGTAATTTAATTCTACAAATGACCAAAGTAGGATTATATCTAGGTCGACCAAGTGCTAAAAATGAAGACACATCAAATGGTTCATGCATGACACCAAACTGCTTACACGTGCATATAGGATTATTATTATTTCATGTAGTTTCATAATGAGATATAGGCTTACATGATAATTGATCAAAACCGAATGAAGTCGACATAAGAGTTGTTTCACACGACATAAAGACCCACAAACACACAACACCAACAACATGTAGACGTATAGATTTTATTACTTCAAGTGACATATTATTTGATCATGGTTCATAAATAACGAACAAGTAGATTAGTTTACATGTTTAAATGACCACTTACACATGATACGAATGAAACCAAGATGACATACACATGCAAATTCATTTGATACCGAGACTTACCAAACCTTAACGCAACATACCTTTTTTCAGTTTTGTAACATGTTTAACGACCACTTTAGATCACCCCATAACCCACGTACAACTACACCATTTGACATCCCAACTAGCATGACATACCCATGACCAAGACGAGACAAAAACACCCCCACTCTACCCTTCTAGATCTGATTAACACCCTTCTTTTTACATGTTTCTAGAGCTCGTTTTAGATCATATATGGGTTGACATAAAGGCTGAAACAAGGACCTCAAAATAGTTCCTGTTAACTCGAAAAAACAACTTCAAAGGTGTTTACATCTTATGTTTTCATGCTACGCCCCATCTTTTATTTCTTAGGTAAATTCTAGGTTTTTAACCACTCACTCACACACGACCACATCACTTGATTTAAAATACGTGTCGACACCAATTATTAAACCTGATTAATTCAAAAGACACACGTCATGATCCACATAAAAATCATATTTAACCATACACTAGACTTTACAATATTAGCTCCCAAGCACCATCAACTCCCATGTACACATGCAATACGTTTAACAAAAGACTTAACGTTTATAGCTTTCTTTTAGTTCATTAAGCGATCGAATCATTAGGTTAGTAGGGTTTGTTCTAATGTGATAAAGGGTCGACTTTTAGGGCGAATAACAATCAATATAACAACAGCCACGATACCGAGATTTCCAATGGTTTAGGATAGGTTTTATGCTCATACTATATAGTTTTTAACGAGCCAACGATGCAGCCAAACCAAACATGTTTTCGGCCAGGTTCATATGATTACTTAGTGTGCTTTAAGTTAAGTTTTAAGGGTCGACATGGGTTGTCGAACACGACATAAACAGCCACACACTCGACACCGGGTTGCTATATATCGCGACACAACAAGCCATAAGATTCGACCCACATATTAACAACTATGACACCATCACAGCCCCCATACGACACAAAATATAAATGCGACATAAACCAGATTAACGACACAAAGCTCGACCTTAAACACAACACCACGTGAGGTGATGTTAGACCAAACTCGATCACACTCACACACTAGACCTGATCACTTACGTATATCCGATTAACCATATGTCTACGTATAAGGTTCTATCTTCACTTTACTTTGACTCGAACCAGATTCGATCATACTCCATTTTCAAAATAGTTTATAACTATATTTATGACTCTTTTGACTCACTACATTTCACATGAAACACACCCTTATACAGTCATGTTAACAGGATTACACCTGCATGTTAACATGTTAATTCTTTAGGATTATAATCAAATTTATTGTTCGTTTCTTAGACCCATTCACATGTTCTAATGACCACAACAAAATGTATATCCAACGTATTCGAAAAAACAAAATAGAATAGAGATCGACACATGTTAAACGGTTTCATAATTTTATGTGACCCGATAATGAGACAACCATAGGTGTACCACGATTATATGATGTAGTTTACTCTTGTTTACTCAGATGTATGTCGAGTGGAAAATAGAAAAACGAGAGAGGAAAGGTGATACCTTTGGCTGGAATACCACGAACGAAACTAGGACCAAAAAGAACCAAGACCTACACCCTTCGAACCCAAAACCAGTCACACGATCTCACCAAAGCTGGTACGCCACCCAAACCGATCACCCACCTTGTCAAATACCCCACGTACCTCCTTTGCACCACTCGAATATTAGAGAAAAATATGGCTGCCATCTAGAAATGCTGTTAGGGTTTTATGTGTGAGAGAAAAATGGTATTCAGTTGAGAATAAAATGAGAATGAAATCGGCAAATAATTTGGGGAGATGAGTGTGAATTGGAGCCGAGTCTTATGGAAGATTTGTGACTTATTCATCCATTATCTTTCAAATATATTTCGGCCCTATATTAGTGTACAACAAAAGATATGAAATCGGCTCTTTATAGACTTAGTGTATCTTGTGATATATTTAATATGTAAGTTTGTGTACAAATATAAAATGCATCGGACATCCATAGGACTTGTTGATCGTGTGACAAAAAGGACGTTGTTTACATAGATGTACTCTTGTTTCGTTTTTATTTTGTAGCTGAGGTTTAGGATTTGTATCCTCACATTCATAACATATAATGTAACTTCATATGTTGTAGTAGCACATTATTCGAATTTGTTGTCACATATCATTTATACTCGAATGTCGTTCATATTCTAGTTCTTACTCGTATTAAAGGTCCAAATTTTATTCGGATTTCAGGTTATTATAGTTGTTTTGCCCCTCAATTGAGGTTTTTGATTTACACCATCCTTCACTATCTTAGTCTCAAGAAAACCTCATGGGAAATGTTCAGTAGCAATATTGCAATTGCTCTCATCTGCCTGACTATTGACAGAACCTTTAAGTTTTCAGAACTAATATTTGAAGGAATGGTTAAAAATGTTGACAGCAAATCAAAAATTTTGGTGTATCCCAGGTTCATCCAAACTATATTGAATATGAGAAAACATCAACTTCTTCCACACAAAACTATTTTTCCAACACCCAAGCTTACCCAAAAACTTTTTAGTAACACGAAAATGGCTTCAAGAGAATATAGTGGGGAAGAAGTTCCACTTTTTGATTCTATGCTTCAAATACAGGGTGAAGGAGCAACAAGCCCAGTTGCCTCCCATCACACACCCACATCATCAGATCATTCATCTTCACAACCAGCTTCATCAACACATAGGACTACATCCAGATAGGACTTCGATGTACCTCAGCACAGAGTTCCTACCCCTCCCAATGTAGCAGATGAGGCTGACTATGTCACTGTGGAAAGGGCTACTTCTACTGTCTTAGGCTTAGAAGCTGGGCATGCCAGAAGTAACATAGCTAAGACCCAATTCATGGCAACACCAACAGTACCTAGTACTCTTGGTGGAATCCCAAGCCAACCGGAAACTATGGGTGGCTCAGAAACTCTCCATATGGTGGATTATGAGTCTTTGCCCCATGATGCACCTCTCCCTGAAGGTAACACATCAGGAAGTGCTGAGGGTAGCAAGACACTTAAGGAATTGATGGTAACTTGTACAAAATTGTCTGAGAAAGTAAACACTTTGGAAGCTGAGCTCAAGAGTCACAAGAAGATCATTGGAGTAGTCTACACTAAGTTTGTTTTAAAAGTGAAGAAATTTGAGAAAACAGCCAAGACACTTCAAAGGATAAGATCAATACAAGTGGTGGAATCAATAAGTTCATCTTCTTCATCAAGCTCATCAGAAGATCAGGGAAGAGATGCTGGTGAGGAGTCTTCCAAACAAGGGAGGAAGATTGTCCAGATAGACCAAGATCTTGACATTTTTTTGGTTCAAGAGGAGTATGATACTCAAGGGAGGCAAGAACAACAGATAGATCAACGTACTGGTGGCTTTACAAAAGGTACTGGTAGTGCAGATCAAGGTAATGCTAGAGCAGTATATACCAGAAGACCAAAGAAGGCAAAGCTAGTCAAGGGCAAATCAATAATGACAGAAGAAGAACCATCTTCTCAGAAGTTATCCAAGAAAGAACAAGCTCATATTGCTCTAGATGAGGAATTAGCTCAGAAGTTTCATGAAGAGGAATTAGCAAGGGTAGCTGATGAAGAACAAATGGCAGCATTCACGGTTGAGTACAAGTATTAGACTGAAGCAGATCAAATAGCTACTCAAATTCTTTCTGATAAGGAATTAGCTGCAAAACTTCAAGAAGAAGAAAGATCTAAGTTCACCAGAGAAGAATAAGAATCAGCACTCGATGACTTATTGCAGGAGATCAGAAAGAAGCAAAGTAAAAAAGAAAGCTTATCATAAGAAGACTCTTTCAAGAAGTGAACAATTAAGGTATATGAAGAATTTCTTGAAACATCAGGATTACTGGAAGGAAATATACTTCAAAGGAAGGTCTCATGTAGAAATTTAGAAGGCTTACATTGAAGCTTATACAAGAATTCAAAAGTCTTTAAGAGATGAAAGTGCAATAATTGAGACTAAGTCCAGTAAAGGTGTGAAAAGAGGAGCAGAGCTATTGGAATCTGAGGAATCCAAGAAGCAAAGGTTAAAAGAAGTAAAACAGGATGAGCCAGTTAAGGAAGAAGAAGAGAAACTGACTGATGAACAGATACATGAAATGATGGAAGTAGTCCCAGAAGCTTTAAATGTTGATCCCCTTCAAGCTAAGCATCCTATCATAGATTGGGAAGTGTACTCAGATGGAAGAATCAAGGGATGGAAGATCATTAGTGTAGGAGGAAAGTCTGAAATTCATAAGTTATTTGAAGACATGATAAAAGCCTTTGACAGAGAAGATTTGGACAATTTGTGGAGCTTAGTTCAAGAAAATTTTAGATCTGCAGATCCTACAGATGATAAGGACAAGGAACTATGGGTTGAACTTAAAAGACTATATGAGCCAGATGCAAATGATTCACTGTGGAGATCTCAAGCTCATGATTTGTCTATTACTTGGAGGTTATTTGATAATTGTGGTGTTCATCAGGTTTCTACAAAAGCAAAAGTAGAAGTTTACATGCTAGTGGAAAAGGACTATCCACTTAGGGCAGGTATCTTGATTATTATGATAGCTTACAAACTCAAAGTAGAAGAAGAATCAGAAATGGCAAGGTAGTTAGTAAGGAAGATCTATCAGCAGGCAGAAGAAACAAAGTCCAGAAGATAGTGTTTGGAAGAATCCTCACAATCCTCAAAGGTATACATTTAATTAAGAGAAACTTGATGATTTGGGCTAAATCACAAGTTTAGGGGAGGATTGTTGGGAATTAAATGTTCTGACTTAGTAATACTGGGAGAATTACACTAACAGTACAAACTGCTAGCGTATACTTTAAGACTGCTGAAGTAACAACTAACAGTACAAACTGTCAAGTTGTACTGCTAGTTGTAATGAAGGTACTGCTGCATGGATAACTGCTTTAGACGATATTGTAGAGGATAAGTATGGAATAGATATTTTGTATATCACAATTAGTTAGAAATATACGGTAGAATACTTATCTTGTAAAGGACACCTTAAGTCTATAAAAGGAGATCCTTGGTAAGATGTTATATACACATCAGTCATATGAGTCATAGAGTATTGTTAAGATTCAAGGTCGTTGTAACCCTAGTGATAGCAAGATCACTCGTATTATTCTTGAATAATATTGAATCATTTGGTTTTAAAATTTTTGGGTTCATTGCTCATACAAACATTACTGTTCCATCAAACACAAACAAATTCTTCTAAGTGTGGTTGAGTAGATTCCGCATACTTAACTAAATAACCTCAAAGTATCTCAAACACATTATAAGGGAGTAACATCCTAAGTGTTTTATAATCCTCTCACAAAACCCCTAAACCATCTTCCTCTTGCCTTTCCCATGGTTGCTAGAAGGTGCTCCAAAACCTATTGGATTCTTCTTACACAACAGTCCCAAGACAATATCCTGAGTATATTTCTTTTTATGTGCCTTTTAAACTGGTATTTGAACTTGCACATGGAGAGCAAGGATAAAAGCTTGAGATGGGAGTTCCTCTGTAGGTTCAATAGGTTCCACTTCCCAAGTATCAGTACTTGCATCAGAATGTTGCTCTGGATAATACCAAGCAAGGAGGCCAGGAAGGATGTTGAGAGAACCATCATTTGATTCTGAACTGCTTGAATCAGAAGAAATTGGTATGAAATCTACAAATAACAACTGTTAGATCATTTTTATTGATTCAAATGTTAAACTATATCACAATCAAAGAAAAACCTCTCAGTGTACTCACAAACAGGCAACAAAAAATACTCAAACACAAAACACTTAATTAGACATAGCATAACAACCATTATGTTTACAAAAATCAGAGTATGGAAAACAAAAAAAACATAGCATACATTAGACATAGCATAACAACCATTATAAAATACAAAACAACCCCATTTTACATTAGAATCAGTAACAACCCTAAACATCACCATTTATAGATAAAAGCCTGTTACTAATTATTGTAAAATGAATCATCAACTCATATGTGAAAACATTAAAAAACATACCTTTGTTGTTATTTGGATTCATTGTTTGCGTGTTTGTGTTTGCCAGAAGAATGTGTGTTTTGATTAAGGTTTATTGATTATTGTGTGTGTTTACAAATGATCGGGTAAAGGGATTAATTGCCAGTTGACTATTGAAGTTGTGATTTTGTTTAACTATAACTGACGTGGCAAGAGTTGTAAAAGAAAAAAAAGGCTAATGGTGCTGACATGGCGGTGAAAACCGGCTATAGCGGTAACTAGGGATGGCAACGGTTCGGGTTCGGGGCGGGTTTTAGTGTACCCGTACCTGAACCCGTTTATAATAAACCCGTACCCGCCCCATATCCCAACGGATACCCGATTAATATTATCCATCAGTTTTTTGGGTTTTCCCGCAGGTATCGGTTATCCGTAATTAAAAGTTAAAGAAAATGAATATCGTATCAAATAATTTAACGCAACGTATCGCAACGCAACGTACTCGGCACGATATTCACCAAAAAAATCAAATGCGCAACAATTTTCAAAAGTTAATCATTCTCATTTCCAAAAATAATCTCGTTTTAGCCTTTTAAAAGGGTTTGGTATCATCGTTCGTGTAACGGTAGAGAACAAGGACTCACGAGTACTCACTCTGAAAAATGAATAACTGAATAGTCGAGAAGAGTATTGACGATAACTTAAGTCGAGACGAGATGACGAAAAGAAGTCAAAGAGATAACTAACAACAAACATATCAAATAAGATGAGTCAATTGGTAATCGTCAGTATTTTCTAATAATCCCATTTATTAGTACAAGGTATACTTGTTTTATAATTTAAAACAAGTTTGAACTTACGACAAAATTAATCTTTGGAAATAACAAAATTTTGCCATGACTCTTTCATTTATCGAACGTTTCCAAGTCAAAAGACTTTATTGAAAATCAATTTCCCGAGTAATTTATAATATAACGAGTATTTATATAAACCCTAAACCCTAAACCCTAAACCCTGAACACTAAACTAATCCGTAACTCAAACAATAACCAAACGAATAGTCCAATAAATCCATTTATGTTATTCTACGGGTAGCATGTCTCGAATAGTCCAATAGCCCTCGTGTGTCCTGTTTTTATCCCAAATGTCTCACAAGGTTTTCAAAATTGGGATCCTACTTAGGATCGATTTCGTCTTTGCAAGATCAAGATCGTAAGATCGGATCGAGATCTTAAGATCCTACTATAATGTCATTTTGTTAATAGTTTTTGTAATATTATACAAATCTATAAATTAATATATATCATAAACACAAATTATGTAAATATTTCATAGAAATGTTGTCTTAAATTATGATTATGAAATTTTTAAGAATATTAACATGTTGTTTTTATTAAATTCTACAAAATACATTCCATAATTTTTTAGTTTTTTTAGTTTGTGGTTCGAGAAAAGTAAGATCGGATCGTATTTGATCTTTAGATCCTATGGTAAAGATCGGGATCCTATAAGATCTTAAGCTTTTAAAGATCCTTTGTAAGATCCGGATCGTTTTTGCTTTGCAGTATCGTAAAATCGTAAGATCCTAAGATCAAGATCGGGATCGGGATCCTGACAATCATGGTCTCACGTACACTTCTAATTTCCTTACTTCGTTATTAACCAAATTTAATAACAAATATCTTTACAGTTTTTAATTTAACAATTGTTTTTATTTCTTTCTTCTATTTTGTCCAAGTCGAGTCAATATCAAGTCGTAACAAATGAGTTACTATTTCTTTTCGAGTCACGGTCAAACATTTATTCCTTCGGGTCAATAATAATGAATCTGATCCCAAATCATTCCAAACATTCCCTCGGTTTCATTTTGTCGAGTCAAACCATAATCAACAAGTTAATTAGTCAATCCAACACCAAACACAATTCCAAATCAACTACGCTAGTCAATCCAACACCAAACACAAACCAAATGGGACCAATATTATCCATTAGTTTACTTTTAGCGCATTTCCATGGTCCCTTTTCCCGCCTAAAGTATTGGGAACCGTTCGTCTACCTCTCTAGTCTATTTATACCTATCGAGTGGAAAACGTTTAGACTTACGAATAAGAAACAACTCCTTTGATTTTTTCATTAGATATTATATTTCAAATTTGAATGGCTTCATCCTCTTCAATTCCTGTTTCAAACAAAACCAAACGCCCAAGGGGTGATTCTCCTCCTCCAATCCCTGAAAAGTTAAAGAAAATTTTTGACATATCCCAACATATTTGGGAGAAATGTCATTCTGGCAAATATGGAACCGAAAAAACATTGGTAGATCTTTACAACAAGCGTATAAAGAGGCTGGAAGAACAGAACAAGGAAGATTTAAAGATCGTATCGGATCATCAGAAAAAAGTAGTTGATCGGAACAAAGAAATGGAAGATACAAGAGAGAAAATAGTTGGTGTTTAAAAAAGTATTCAAGATAGTTTATATATTTCTTAATGTATCTTTTGTATATTTTATATATTTCTTAATGTATCTTTTGTATAATTATCTTATTTTGACTATGTTAATGTATATGCATACAAGTTTATGATATTTGAATGCAGTTATTATTATTAGTTTATGATATCTGTGTTTCCTCTGATGTTAAAGGGGTGTTTGGCTTCTTGGATAATAGCAGTCTTTTTAAAAAATCTACTCTTTAATACTTTGAAGACTATTAACACTGAAATAGTAAACTGTGTTGTAATGCAAGAACAACAATAACACCAAAACTGATTAAGTGTCTTCCTTTACACATAATCCCTTCCAAATGTATGAGTGCAGTATGGTTTTAAAAGAAAATTAAGTCCATACAGCTGAGAAAAAGTTTTTGCACAAAGTTTGTACTGCTAGGCAAAAAATTGTACTGCTAGCGTAAAACTTTGTACTGCTGAGTATCCGTTAGTACTGTTTGGGAGTGCAGGGTAAGTTTGTGTCAGTTTTTACTTAAAGGGTATAAATCCCCAAATGCGGCACACAATCATATTCATGCACACATTACTCTCTCTCTTCCACAGCCTAAACGAATTTTAATCGTTATATTGCGAAACCCCCAAATCAAATCATAATGTCGAACCTAACTTTTACCGAACCTCATAATAATGTTTCCTTTTTAGAGAAAATCCAATGAGTCTGTAGATTTTACTGAGATCATTGATTTCCTTAATGCAAGCTATATTAAGTTTGCATTAATAGTAAAACCTACTACATATACTTCTAACATTATCCAGTTTTGGTCGCCTGCTAAGGTCAAAACTATTAATGGGGAAGTACAAATCCATGCCCTTGTAGATGGGCAAAGATTTCTCATTACAGAGACGTCTATTCGAAGAGATCTTCTCCTAGATGATGCTAACGGCGTTGAGAATCTTCCAAATACTACGATCTTTGAAAAACTTTCATAGATGGGCTAAGAGAGAAAATTAGATGCTTTAAAGTTTTATAAAGGTAATTTTTCTCCTCAGTGGAAATTCTTAATTCATATTGTCTTAGTGTGTCTAAGTCCAAAGACCACTGCATGGAATGAATTTAGTAGTAATTTAGCTTCTGCTATAATTTGTTTGGCTGAAAATAAACAAAGATTTAATTTTTCAAAATTAATTTTTGATAGTATGGTTAAGAACTTGGATAGTTTTTCATGTAAATATTTTCTATATCCAAGGTTTTTGTAACTCTTTTTGGACAACCAATTTGAATATAAGAAAAGTCACAAAAGAGTTTATTCCACTCCCTGCCTTACCAAAAAGGTTTTTGCTAATCTGAGTAGGGATGGAAAAGATTTTTCAAGGACAGTGACATCTTCGTTTCCAACAATGGTGGCACTAGCCCAAACCCAAATAGGTGAATGTTCAGCAATTCCAGCTGGTACCAATCACACACCCACACTTGTGGCTACATTATCTAAACAACAACAAAAGACCTATAAACGTAGGACTCACACCAAGAACACTGAGCTACCTCAGGCTAGCGGTTCTATACCAACTATTGCAGATGAGGCTGTCACTGGGGGGAGAGTGACATGTTGGCAAAGGCTGCCACTACTGTGTCTAGCTTAGCAGGAGCACAGGACAGTGGTAACATCATTAAGACCCGAACCAAGACAACTTCTAATGAGTCCGGTCCACATGGAACTGATTCATGTGAAGGACCCAGCCACATGGAAACAATGGGGGGTTCAAATGTTCATCCTAGGGGTGAGACTAAACTTAACTTTTCCAATGATCTACCTCTCAGGCTAGGTAGCACAAGCCGAAGTGGTGAGGATAGTATGCAACTTTTGAATGAATTAAGGGATACATGTACCAAGCTGTCTGCACAAATTGTTGATCTGCAAAAACTAGCTGCTTCTCAAGATATACCTAAGTTAACTGGTTCTTTAACACTTCTCTCTTAAGATCTTATTATGATGTTTTGAATTGGACTTGATGGCTTAGTTAGTCAGACAGAAACTGACATAACTCACTCTCTACCATTTTATACTTTTGTATAATGAGTTAGTCTAAGGAAATCTGGTAGAAAGAACAACAAGCAAACGTAAATCTAACACAATTGTGTTAGAGGCAACAACTGCCATGAGCTAGAAACCCTGTCAAGAAAGCTCTTTGAATTAATTTATCTGATCACATGCAGTTATTTTTAATAACTGAAATCATTGGTTCTCACACAACCAGAGGTTGCATTAAACTGAAATTATGTTTAAGTGTCTGTCTTTACACTTAATCCCTTTAAAATGGTTGTTATCAGTATGGTTTTTAATCAAAATCGAGTTCATACTGCTGTGTCAAATTTCTCAATAAAGTTTGTACTGCCAGGCATAAAGTTAGTACTGGTAGGCTTAAGTTTGTACAGCTAGATAGACGTTAGTACTGGTGTGAAATAACAGCTTTTTGAAAATAGCCATTGAGAGTTAGTTGAGATTTTTACTGCTCAATTCCTTATTTCCAGGGTTTTCCTATTTGGATATTTTTTACTTTTAAATTATTATATTAACTTTATCTTCAATCAAAAAGTTTTTCAAAATATGGCTATCGCTAGTAGACTTTTTAATGGGGTAGAAATAACTCTATTTCCTGAGATGATTCAACTTGTTCAGGATGAAGGGTCAGTAAACCCAACTGAGCCCCAACACACATCCATTGAAATTCTACAAATAACTCATACACCCCCAGTCACCACAACATATAAAAGAAGAACCAGAAAGGAGACTATGATTGCTCAGTCTAGTCCTCCTACTCAGACCCATGAAGCAGATGAGCCTATCTTTCATGATAGTATGCCCCAAGATTCACCTCTCCTAGCAGGTAACACAGCTAGAAGTGATGAGGGCAGTTCTAAACTTAATGAATTGACGGTTCTTTGTACCAAGTTATCTTAAAAGGTAGAATCTCTGGAGGAAAATCTCAAAAGCCACAAGGAAAACTTTGCCAAGGTTTACACTAAGTTGACACTCGGGGTGAAAAGATTGGAAGCTCAGATTAAGAGGAAAAGGTCTAAAATGGTGATATCTGCCAGTTCTTCAGATGATAGCTCAGATGACAGTTCAGATGATGATGGAGATTCTCCCAAACAGGGGAGGATAACAGGGAAATCAGGGAAAGAAAAGGAAAAGAGATCAGGAACTCAGGGGAGGAATAAAGAAGGTACTAGTGGAAAAGGTACAAATGGTGATGATACTGATATGGGTGAGCAAGAGCAAGAACAAGGTACTGTTGAGACAGTTGATGAAATAGTACAAACTGCTGAAGTGACAAAGGCAGCAGTACAAACTGCTAAAGATAAAGGGAAAGGTATTTTGGTTGAAGAAGATGAGCCACAGAAGATTATGAAGCCTAGAACTCAAGCTCAGATAGAATATGATGCAGAAGTGGCAAAGAAACTTCAAGAAGATGAACAAGCTCAAATAGATTTTGATGCAGAGTTAGCAAAGAAAATGTCTGAAGATGATGTTATTGACTTTATGGAAGCAAAGAGACTAGAAAAAGAAAAGATGGTTTCAGATGCTCAGATGGATCAAGAACAATTTGAAGAACAATTACAATATCTGATAGACACTTATCCGATTGTGAAAGCTCAAGCAGTTCAACTTGTTAAAGATGAGAGTTTAAGTGCAGAAGCAAGATCAGCAAAGCTTACAAGTTTTATTTTATTAAAGAATAAGGAAGTTGCTTGGAGTGATCTTATGCAGAAGAACAGGGATAGACAAAAGAAAGGATACAAGAAGAAGATGCCTACAAAGAAAGAGCAGATAAGCTTCATGAAGAGTTATTTGAAGAATCAAGCATTCTGGAAGCAGAGTTATTTTAAAGGAAAAACATATGCTGAGATTGAAAAAGCATATTATGAAGCTTTTGCAAGGTTAAACAAGCAAAGTTCAACAGAGTTTGTGATTGATACTGGACACAGTAAAGAAGAGAAGAGAAAAGCAGAGTTGTTAGAGTCAGATACTTCAAAGAAACAGAAGACTACAGCTGAGAGTTTATCACAAGAGCAAATCAAGAACATGATTGTAGTAGTTCCTGAATCCACAAACATCAAGCCACTACAAGCAAAACACCCTATTATAGATTGGGAAGTATTCTCTGAAGGAAGAATGAAAGGGAGGAAGATCATAAGAATTGGTGGAATAACTGAGAGATACAAATTGTTGGAAGAATTGATTAAGGGATTTGATAGGGAAGATCTCAATCAGTTATGGAATTTGGTAAAGGAAAGATTCAAAATCTCAGATCCTCTTGATGATAAAGATAAGGAATTGTGGGTACAGTTGAAGAGAACCAATGAACCAGATGGTGGTGAAGCAATATGGAGGTTTCAAGCTCCAATTAAAGATGTTTCATGGAAGCTATTTGATACATGTGGAGTTCATAGAATTTCTACTAAAGATGGTTTGGAGATATACATGTTAGTAGAAAAAGACTACCCTCTCAGACCAGCTGTGTTGGTTACATTAGTATATTCAAAACTGGAAGTTGAAGCTGATTCAGAAATGGCAGATGAGCTAGTAAGGAAGATGTTTGATCTTGCAGAACAGAGAAAAGCTCAGACTAAGAGATTGACATGGTAGTGTTTGGAAGAATCCCCCCATCATCAGTGTTGAAGTTAAATTCGAAGAAACTTAGTGATTTGGATAGAAATCATAAGTTTAGGGGAGGATTGTTGGGAATTAAACATAAACAGTTAGTACTGTCAGAGGAAAAGTTACAACTGATGAAGAATACACTAACAGTACTAAGTCAGTTAGTACTGCTAGTATATATGGTTAGTACCGCTTATGATTTTGTAAACGTGTGATAGGATAAGTATGGAAAAGATATTGTGTATATCTTATAGAATTAGACTTATAGTTATCTTGTACAGGAATCCTTGGTCTATAAAAGAATATCCTAGGTTAAAGTTTATGTATGATTAGTGAAACGAGATTATTGATAGAGATTCAAGGTTGTAAATCCTAGTGATAAAAGATCACTCGTATTATTAATATAATATTGAATCGTTTTGGAAGAAAAACATTGTCTCTTGTTCATGCACTGTTTCATTCATTCATACATACAAATACAAATAATCTTCTAAGTGTTAGCTAGGAAATTCCGCGTGCTAGTTAATATTACTCAAAGTATCTATCTAACACAAGGAGTGTGTTTAGATCCGGTCAAGTGGTATCAGAGCCAGGTTTTGATAATTTGAATTAGAAGATCCAGACGAATTTGATTCAGAAGAAGATGGACATGGAGACTACCACAACCAATGTTGCTGCAAAGTTACCTACGCTTAAGCCTAATGAATTCGATATGTGGAGATTGAGAATTGAACAATTTTTCCAAGTGCAGGACTATGCACTTTGGGAGATCATAGAAGAAGGGAATTCATTCAAGCCTCCTACCACAACAACAACTGAAGATGGTAAATATGTGACTATAGTGCAGACAAAGCCTATTACTGCTGAAGAGAAGGCCCAGTACAAGAATGACATCAAGGCAAGGAGTATGCTCATGATGACAATACCCAATGATCAACTCCTAACCTTTAGCAAGTTCAAGGATGCCAAATCATTATTCGAGGCAATTGTTGCAAGATTTGGTGGGAATGATGCCACCAAAAAGACTCAGAAAACTCTTCTCAAGCAACAATTTGAGAACTTCTCAGCAACAAGCAGTGAGTCACTAGATCATATGTTCAACAGACTTCAGAAGCTAGTGAGTCAGCTTGCTATTCTTGGATTTGAGATATCTTAGGAGGACATAAACTCAAAATTCTTAAGAAGTCTGCCAGCTGAATGGTGTATGCATGTTGTTGTGTGGAAGAACAAGCCTGATATAGATTCCATGAGCTTAATGGATCTTTATAGCAACTTCAAAATAGTGGAGCATGATATAAAGAAGAATGCTGGAACAAGTTCAAGCTCAGGGAATTTGGCCTTTGTGTCAACTCCCAGTACCTCAAGTTCAGTAGAAGAAGTTCAAGTTGCTGGAGCAGTTGGTACTGCTAGTTCAAATGTTGGTACTGCTATTACCTCAAGCAGTACTAATGGACTTTTGGATGAAAATACCTATTGTGCTTTCCTGACTACTCAGCACAATGGAGGTATGTTGACTCATGAAGACCTTATAGAGATCAATGATGATGACATTGAAGAGATGGACATCAAGTGGCAGCTCTCTCTTTTTAGCATGAGGGCTAAGAGATTTTTGAAGAGAACAGGCAAGAAGATAATCATAAACAGCAATGATGTTGCTGGGTATGACAAGTCAAAGATTGAGTGCTACAATTGCCACAAGATGGGTCACTTTTCTAGGGAGTGCAAGAAGCCCAGGCAGCAAGACTCAAGGAATAAGGGCTATGAAGGCAAGTCAACAGGATCAAGAGTTGTTGAGATTACAGACTCAAGCTCAAAGGCTATGGTTGCCATTGATGGCTTAGGGTTTGACTGGAGCTACATTGCAGAGGAGGAAGCAGAAGCACCTACAGAGATGGCTCTCATGGCTTTCTCAAATGCTAAGGTACAAGTTTCTAAATGTTCTAAATCATGTGATGCTTTAAAAGAATTAGAAACACTTAGGAAACATTATGATGAACAGAGAATAGAGCTAAACAAGACCCATTTTAATTTGGCAAATCATAAAAGGGGTTTAGCTATTTTAGAAGAACAAATTGTTCATTATAAAAGTAATGAGTCTACCTTTTCTGAAACTGTAGTTGTACTTAAAAGGGACATATTTTTTAGAGATGCTGAAATTAGTGTGTTGAAAGATGAATTGGATAAGGTTAAGAAAGCTAAAGAGAACATTCAGTTAAGTGTTGACACTTTAGAATATACATTAAAAGGTGTTCAGAAGATAATTGAATGTCAAATTCTCAACAAGGCTAAATCAAGTCTAGGTTATAGATCTGTTCCACCTCCTCACAGAGGAATACATGTTTCTTCAGGTATTGACCTTGAACATACAGGTTTGGAAGAATTTCAACTACCTAAGATGGAATATGGACCAAAACCAAAAGAAAAAAAGAAGTAGTTGAATAGCCCGTAGGAGTAAGATTTAAGAGTGCAAGTGATAAATCACTCTCTGAGGACAAGGTGTCCTCTGATAGGTCCTCAGGTAGGGAATCAGATGCTACAACCATAGAAGATTAGACTTATAATAATGATGAGAGTGATCAGGATCAGATTAAACCTGATAGTGTTAAGGTAGAGGAACCAAAATTTCCAAAGGTAGTCAAAAATACAACTGTTAGGCCTGAGTCAAAGGTTAATACTGCTAGGAAAACAGTTAGGTATGCTGAAATGTATAGAACCACAAACAAGCCCAGAGGTAACCAAAGGAATTGGAACAACCTCAAGTCTCACCAACTAGGTGATGATTTTGTCTGTTATAGGAAAGCTTGTTTTACATGTGGTAGCTTTGACCATCTTGTTGCTTATTGTAACAAATGGGTAACTAATTATTCAAGTCCTAGGGTGAACTCAGTAAGACCTCCCACTCACCCTACAATTGCTAGAATGATACCTAGATCAGTTCTTTTAAAGTCTGGCTAAAGACTAGTTCATACTGCTAGACCAGCCGTTCATACTGTCATACCAATTAGAACTATTTACCCAAGACAAGCAGTTCAAGGTGCAAAAACTCTTTTCAAATCAGCACCATCAACTGCTAGAAGGTCCTTTAATAATAAAGCAGTGGAAAACAAATAAGTTTGGAAACCTAAGGATGAAATTGCAAACCCAGCAGTTCATACTGCTAGGAAAGCAGTTAATACTGGTAGTTTTAAAAACACCGCTAAGGGAAATATGGGGAATGATATTAATGCATCAGCATCATGGGTTTGGAGACCACTTCAATCTAATGGTTCTCCAAATGTTCTAAAAAGGTTTAATTATATTGATGCAAGAGGAAAACCAAAGTCAGTGATGGCTTGGGTTCCCCAAGGAAATTGATTCCTTGTTTGTGTGCAATGCTAGTCATATGCATATTTTGTTATGAGACAAGTGCTTTGCACTTTTTTTTCTATTGTTGGACTAACAATTGCAGGTTGATTGGAGTTTGGGAATTAAGTATTTGATGCTTTGGATGCTAAGATGCTTTGGAGCTCAAAGTGTGTGATGTTCTGAGCACACAACAAATGGTTATTGGTTCACCATGTCTTACCCACATAAGAAACAACTAGTCCAGAGCAAACGGTTTCTGGTAAAGACTAATCAAATCCTTTCATGGTTGACAATTTACCAAAAATTATATGGTTATCAACTCACCATATCTAATAGTGAAGAGTTGGCTAGTCCAAAGCAAACGGCTGTTGGTAAAGACACATCAAATCCGTTGATAGCTGATAGTTTGCTAAAAACTATATGAGAGCATTCTTGTTTTAAATCATTAATGAGTTTATACTGCTCATTAAAAATTTTCTCAAAAAACAGTACTGCTAGTGCAAAGTTTGTACTGCTAGTATAAACTTTGTACTGCTGAACTAGCCGTTAGAACTGTTGGGTCAGTAAGAGATTTTTTAACTAGCCGTTGGATAAATTCAGTTTCTTAGCATATAAAAGGGTTTTTCTCAAGGATAATTATCTTCTTACTAAATATTAACTTATTCACTTTCTAAAGATAATAATTATCCCTTTGCGCTAAAAACTCAAACCCTAACCGAACCTAAATAAAAACGCAATTGGCTTTACACATCATCAATTGAACCTTAAACGATCATCTTTCTGATATAACTTTCATTCATAATTTATGGCTGTGTTGGAATTTATTAAGACGCACAACCAGGTTGCTTATTTGGAGAAAATAGAGGAAGGGGATGGACCAAAATTTTATGATATTGTGGACTTCTTGAACGCGTCTCATATAAGGTATGCTTTAACTATTTCTCCTACTCTTATTGTCTCTCACATCACAGAGTTTTGGCAAACTGCCGTTGTCAAAATTAGTGAAGAAGGAGACATAGAAATTCACTCTAAAGTGGATGGCATATCTTTTGTTGTTACCGAATCTACACTTAGGAGACATCTTAATTTACAAGATTCAGATGGTATCAACAACATGCTAAACACTGAAATTTGACAAGAAATTGCGAGAATGGGGTATGATACATCCAATAAAAAATTTACTTTTCAAAAGGGATGTTTCTCCCCACAATGGAGATTTTTGATACATACTCTCTTATATTCTTTAAGTCCTAAAAGAACATAATGGGTGCAATTCAGTAGCAATATTGCTATTGCTCTCATATGTTTGTCAACAAACAGGGTTTTTAATTTTTCAAAATTCATATTTGAGAGTATGGTTGGTAATGTAAAAAGTAAAACAAAATAATTCTTATGTATTCAAGATTTGTTCAAAGCTTTCTGAATAAGAAAAAGAAACTGCTTAAGCAACATAAAGAAATTTTTTCTACTCTTAGCCTGCAACAAAAAGTTTTTCAAAATATGGCTATGGCTAGTAGACTTTTTAATGGGGTAGAAATACCTCTATTTCCTGAGATGATTCAAGTTGTTCAGGATGAAGGGTCAGTAAACCCAACTGAGCCCCAGCACACATCCATTGAAATTCCACAAATAACTCCTACACCCCCTGTCACCACAACATAAAAAAGAAGAACCAGAAAGGAGACTATGATTGCTCAGTCTAGTCCTCCTACTCAGACCCATGAAGCAGATGAGCCTATCTTTCATGATAGTATGCCCCTTGATTCAACTCTCCTAGCAGGTAACACAGCTAGAAGTGATGAGGGCAGTTCTAAACTTAATGAATTGACGGTTCTTTGTACCAAGTTATCTGAAAAGGTAGAATCTCTGGAGGAAGATCTCAAAAGACACAAGGAAAACTTTGCCAAGGTTTACACTAAGTTGACACTCAGGGTGAAAAGATTGGAAGCTCAGATTAAGGCTATGTTTGGCGCACGAGCTTATTAGAGCTTATCGTAGCATGAACTTATTTTTTTTAGAAAAATAAGGTACCATTGAAAATAAGTCTCGTTTGGCTGACACGGCTTGAAGGAGCTTGTTAAAAAAATAAGCTACTAAATGAAATGCTAGTTGTACTAGCATGTAAAAAAAAGCTCCAGCCACATGCTCCAGCAACCAGCTCCAGCAACCCGCTCCAGCACCTACTTGTGCCAAACATACCCTAAGAGGAAAAGGTCTAAAATGGTGATATCTGCTAGTTCTTTAGATGATAGCTCAGATGATAGTTCAGATGATGATGGAGATTCTCCCAAACAGGGGAGGATAACAGGGAAATCAGGGAAAGAAAAGGAAAAGAGATCAAGAACTCAGGGGAGGAATAAAGAAGGTACTAGTGGAAAAGGTACTGATGGTGATGATACTGATATGGGTGAGCAAGAGCAAGAACAAGGTACTGCTGAGACAGTTAATGAAATAGTACAAACTGCTAAAGACAAAGGGAAAGGTAGTTTGGTTGAAGAAGATGAGCCACAGAAGATTATGAAGCCTAGAACTCAAGCTCAGATGGAATATGATGCAGAAGTGGCAAAGAAACTTCAAGAAGATGAACAAGAAAATGAACAAGCTCGAATAGATTTTGATGCAGAGTTAGCAAAGAAAATGTCTGAAGATGATGTTATTAACTTTATGGAAGCAAAGAGACTAGAAAAAGAAAAGATGGTTTCAGATGCTCAGATGGATCAAGAACAATTTGAAGAACAATTACAATATCTGATAGACATTGATTCGATTGTGAAAGCTCAAGCAGTTCAACTTGTTAAAGATGAGAGTTTAAGTGCAGAAGCAAGATCAGCAAAGCTTACAAGATTTATTTTATTAAAGAATAAGGAAGTTGCTTGGAGTGATCTTATGCAGAAGATCAGGGATAAACAAAAGAAAGGATACAAGAAGAAGATGCCCACAAAGAAAGAGCAGATAAGCTTTAGGAAGAGTTATTTGAAGAATCAAGCATTCTGGAAGCAGAGATACTTTAAAGGAAAAACAGATGTTGAGATTGAAAAAGCCTATTATGAAGCTTTTGCAAGGTTAAACAAGCCAAGTTCAACAGAGTTTGTGATTGATACTGGACACAGTAAAGAAGAGAAGAGAAAAGCAGAGTTGTTAGAGTCAGATACTTCAAAGAAGCAGAAGACTACAGCTGAGAGTTTATCACAAGAGCAAATCAAGAACATGATTGTAGTAGTTCCTGAATCCACAAACATCAAGCCACTACAAGCAAAACACCCTATTATAGATTGGGAAGTATTCTCTGAAGGAAGAATGAAAGGGTGGAAGATCATAAGAATAGGTGGAATAACTGAGAGATACAAATTGTTTGAAGAATTGCTTAAGGGATTTGATAGGGAAGATCTCAATCAGTTATGAAATTTGGTAATGGAAAGATTCAAAATCTCAGATCCTCTTGATGATAAAGATAAGGAATTGTGGGTACAGTTGAAGAGAATCTATGAACCAGATAGTGATTAAGCAATATGGAGGTTTCAAGCTCCAATTAAAGATGTTTCATCGAAGCTATTTGATACATGTGGAGTTCGTAGAATTTCTACTAAAGATGGTTTGGAGATATACATGTTAGTAGAAAAAGACTACCCTCTCAGACCAGCTGTGTTGGTTACATTAGTATATTCAAAACTGGAAGTTGAAGCTGATTCAGAAATGGCAGATGAGCTAGTAAGGAAGATGTTTGATCTTGCAGAACAGAGAAAAGCTCAGACTAAGAGATTGACATGGTACTGTTTGGAAGAATCCCCCCCATCATCTGTGTTGAAGTTTAATTCGAAGAAACTTAGTGATTTGGAGAGAAATCATAAGTTTAGGGGAGGATTGTTGGGAATTAAACATAAACAGTTAGTACTGTCAGAGGAAAAGTTACAACTGATGAAGAATACACTAACAGTACTAAGTCAGTTAGTACTGCTAGTATATATGGTTAGTACTGCTTATGATTTTGTAAACGTGTAATAGGATAAGTATGTAAAAGATATTGTGTATATCTTATAGAATTAGACTTATAGTTATCTTGTACAAGAATCTTTGGTCTATAAAAGGATATCCTAGGTTAAAGTTTATGTACGATTATTGAAACGAGATTATTGATAGAGATTCAAGGTTGTAAACCCTAGTGATAGGAGATCACTCGTATTATTAATATAATATTGAATCATTTTGGAAGAAAAACATTGTCTCTTATTCATACACTGTTTCATTCATACATACATACAAATACAAATAATCTTCTAAGTGTTAGCTAGTAAATTCCGCGTGCTAGTTAATATTACTCAAAGTATCTATCTAATACAAGGAGTGTGTTTAGATCCGGTCACTATGTCTCCCACATCAAAGAGTTTTGGCAGACTACTACTGTCAAAACATTTGACAATGGTGACAAAGAGTTAAATGCTACAGTGGATGGCAAATCTATGACTCTTACTGAATCATCACTCATAAGACATCTCCACTTGAATGATGACAATGGCATTAGTGCTATGCCAAACACTGAAATTTTTGAAACATTACAACAAAATGTGGCTAATGCAATAATTTATAAGCAACACTTTATAAAATTGTTGCATTTTAGAGGATATTAAACTTTAAGCAACATTTGCAAAATAAGTGTTGCATTTGTAGATGTAATGCAACGTTTTTATCAAAAGTGTTGTAATTCTTGTATCTAATTTTTGAATAAAAATTTGAACTGCCCTCCACTCCTCCAAAATGAAATTATGTTAAACTTCTCCCGCCCCTTCCAAAATTATTTTTCCCCAAAATCAGTTTTCCCTCTTTCTCACTAAAAATTGAAAATTTCAGTCTTTCCTACCATTCTCCATCGATCCTATCTCCTTTCTCTAGTCTCTCGTTCCTTCATTAATCTCTAGCCACTTTGTCACACCTCAATATTTCGTCACCAAAGTTGTTACTCCACAATCGGTTTTGCAGCCATGTTCGCTCAACTCTCGAGCCCTTTATCAAGGTAACCAAACTACTTCTTCTTCTATTGTTTGTATATTACTATATTATTATGTTTGATTGCTAATTATATAGCCAATGGATGTATATAAGGTTATCTTGGAGTTTTTAGGAGTTATTTAAATTATTGCAATAAGACTTATTGTGTTTGTTTAATGTTTATACATGCCATTACCATTACCATATTATCAATTTTGATGAAGATTTTTTTATGATATCGAGGCCATGTGGGTGAAGCTATTTTTGTGTTATTCATACCATGCCTACAACCTACAAGGATTTTAAAGGTTTATTTTTCTTCAATTTGCTTCTGTTTAGGGTTTCAATTTTGGGTCGGAGTGGGGGGGTTTCTGCTTATACAGTTTTGTTCTTGTGTGTAGATCATTTTTTAGCTTTTTAAAGTTCATAAAGCAGTCGTCTTAAGTGTAACTTGTGTGTTCTTGGCATCCAGTAAACTACATTTGGAGATGTTCAATGAATTGTAATACAGGTACTCATATACATATATTATTGTACCTAGAATTCTGTTTAAAAGCTATGGAGTTTTATTGAGAATTAGATTAATTTTGACTTCTTGTTGGCAGTATTTAGGTCTTATTTACTTTTCAGCTACAAAGGATTTATTAGTCATAAATTATCAGTATAATTTGTGTTTTTACCTATTATAACCTTATTCACTCTGTTACAATTTCCTGAATTAGTTTATTATAGATTATATCGGTTGTGTTCACGTGTAGAAACTGATGTCAAGTCATCCAGAGGGACGATCTTCTCTCTTTGGTACGTAGGTTATTGTTTGGATAAATAATTTGATTCCAGAAATCTCATGAAAGTTAAGATGTGAACCACCAACAGGTGAACTAGTCTTGTCGAGAGCAAATATATTGTGAACACTTCAAGTGAAAAAGCTAAGGTATGTGGCTCACCTGAAATACCTTCTTCAATGCTCCTGACTATGTGGAACAAGAGCATCCTCAAGCTCAATTTCCTTTAACTGAAAAGGTTAGTTAACTCCTTGAATGATAAACCAAATGTAAGATATAAATAGCTGTAACAGTAAGTATGGTGACGTTCTAGCTCTTTGTTTCACCTATATTAACTCTTAGGTGATTGAATAGAAAATAAAGTCTTGGCATGAGTGGTAAAGTTAAATGTTGCAGAATGGGATTTAGTTTTCAGTCATTTAGTTTGTTGAATTAGATTGATAATTAATTCTGGTCAAAAACCATTAGTATTTCAAATTACACTACTCATAGGTTCTGTTAGGGATTTGCTTATTAGGATAGCTACTTATACGGGCTGTGTGGGATTATTTATAAAACCGCTTATGGATACCAGCTTCCTCCCACGCACAACTATATTTGGCCGTTTCATGAGTGAAGAGTAAGAAAGGATTGAAGGTTATGTGATGCCACCAAGACGCAAACTATACAAAATGCACCCCGCCCATATAAATAGAGAATTCTGGAGCTTCTTCGTGACTCGGTACATGAAATTCAATAATTGTTAAAACAACTCTTAGAACTATCTGCACTTGTAGAAGAAGAACAGGTAAAACAACAGTTGTACCTTTAACCGTTATGGGGGCTTTCACATGATAAGATCAACATAAATGGTCTATATTGCTTTTTAATTCCCAGTTATGGGTTACTGTTAAGATTAATAAAAAATAGACATGTGAGCCGAATATATTATTTACTATCATCTATATTCAGGTGATGATCGATAATGGCATACTTCAAGTGACATTATCGAAACCAGGCGGCCTTGTCACGGGGTGCGATACAATGGCCTTGACAATTCTCTTGAGGTGCTTAATCATAAAGGAAATATAGGATAAGTTGCACTTTTAAGTCATGTATAATAGCTTTAAGCTGCCAGTAGCTTTAATCAATAATGCAGGTACTGGGATGTGGTGGAGTGCTTTAGACGACTCAGGTAGAAATGGAGTATTTGAAGTGTATGTTCTCAAACTCATTATATAAATATGTTGTAGGCAAAATAAAGGAAATAAGTGAACCGTCCTGTGTAGAAACTAGATCATGAGAAGAGGTCGCAAAATGGACACGTTGGGTAACGGATCAACTCGGATAGTTTGTAACTTATATCAATGGGTTATGTTGAACAAAACCACTTTTTGTCTAAAGATTTAACATTTCAGTGAAGATTATGTTTTTTTACGAACACAATACAGGTTAAGTGGCTAACCATGGGTCAGTTCTTCAATAAAATCTCTATAGTTAATACCAAAGTTTCTTTTATCTATTCATGATTAATAGTATACCATTTATATAATCATAGTAATTAACTAAACAGTTTTCCTACTTATTAAAACAGATTGACGCGCCTGCTCCTGCTCTTTTGAAATGCCTGGTGAGTTTGAAGAGGTACTCTATCTGAAACATAACGTGTCTTGAAGACACTAAAATGGTAAACTCTCAAAACACTATAATGTGTCTATTGATCTTGGTTACAATATAGGTGCACAATGAGTGAAGAATGCGTGCGTCGTCTTTCGAAATTATTGTGATGAGCAAAATTTTGAGGTGTTAGTAACTATTTTTACAAGAACTATAGATGCACAATGAGTTTTCAATCAATGTGCAGACTATTGATCTACAAAATTGATATGGATTTTTGGTTTCTTTGTGTTCTCGTGAAAGTTGATATTTATTTACTTAACAGCATTTGGATTGACAGATAGTTTCAGAGATAAGTTTATAATTCAAGATAGTTTCAGATATAAGGTAACTATTTTACTAATGGTAGCTATCCTTTTAATTTCAAGCTATGTAGAAAAAAACTAATCTTAATCGTTTTCGTGTATAGCAAGCTACATTGCTTTGATGTACTTTACAAAAAAATAAAAATAAAATAAAAAAAAATTAAAAAAAAAAAAAAAATCTGCATGGAGAGCTTTAAAGGAGATGTTAAGATTTTTGGAATTTTTTAGATAACTTTTCTTTCTAAGATTATGTATGTTAGCTATTTTACATTGAATAACTTGGTTAAGTACAATATCATATTTTCTATTGTATTTAATTATTTCTATTGTGGAATGAAAATGTCAATTTATATATTAGACTTAGCTGAAAAATTTTGTGTGTTATAAACATTCAATATTTGGGTGTTGCATGAAATAAAAGTGCTACTAATCATTAGAAAAAGTGTTGCACTAATATGATAAAACACCAGAAAGTGTTGCACTTGATGCATTAAAGTGTTGTATGCTTAGTGGTTCCAAATGAAGAAGTGTTGCACATCAATGGGAAAAGTGTTGTTATTGAATCTAAGAGTGTTGCACATGTGTGTATAAGTGTTGCACTTGAGTGTAAAAACTGTTGCACTTTATTTTAAAAGTGTTGCACATTGAAGTATTGCAATTGCTAAACATGGGCAACACTTTCAAAAAATGTTGCATAATCCAATATAAGTGTTGCATATACCTAAGGCAACGTTACATAACGCAGCACTTGGCAAAGTGTCGCATTATGCGTAATGCTACATTTTAATGGCATAATACAACACTTTATTGGTGTTGCCTTAACTTCATTTTGTTGTAGTGAAACTTTAACCAAGATGGGGTACAACATCCAATCACAATGTTTGACTTTTCAAAAAGGTTGTTTTGCCCCACAATGGAGGTTTTTAATTCACACCATCCTTCACTGTCTTAGTCCTAAGAAAACCTCATGGGAACAGTTCAGTAGCAATATTTAAACTGCTCTCATCTGCTTAGCTACTGACAGAACTTTCCACATTTCACACCTCATTTTTGAAGGTATGGTTAAAAATGTTGATAGCAAATCAAAAATAATTGATGTATCCCAGGTTCATTCAAACAATTTTGAACATGAGGAAACATCAGCTTCTTCCTCACAAAAATGTTTATCCCACACCCAAACTTACCTAAAAACTTTTCAGTAATATGAGGATGGCCTCAAAAGGATATAGTGGGGAAGAATTTCCATTATTTGATTCTATGCTAAAGGGACAGGGTGAAGGATCAACAAGCCCAGTTAACTCCCATCACACACCCACAATATCAAAACAATCACCTTCACAACCAACCTCATCACCAGATAGGTCATTATCCAGACAGGACTCTGATGTACCTCAGCACAGAGTTCCTACCCCTCCCAATGTAGCAGATGAGGCTGACTTTGTCAGTATAGAAAGGGCTGCTTCTACTATCTCAGGCTTAGAAGCTAGGCAGGACAGAAGTAACATAGCTAAGACCCAATCTCTGGCAACACCAACAGTACCAAGTTCCTATGAACCTATTACTATTGGTGGAATCCCAAGCCAACCGGAAATTTTGGGTGGCTCAGAAGCTCACCATGTGGTGGACTATGAGTCTTTGCCCCATGATGCACCTCTCCCTGAAGGTAACACATCAAGAAGTGCTGAGGGCAGACAGATAGACACTAAAAGAATTGACGGATTTGTGTACAAAATTATCTGAGAAGGTTGTTAGCTTGGAGTCTAATCTCATCTCTCACAAGAAGGTTTTTGGCACGGTATATACAAAGTTGGTGCTCAAAGTCAAGAAATTTGAGCAACAGGTCAAGACACTTAAAGGAAAGAGATTAACTCAAATGGTTGCATCTACTGAATCGTCTTCTTCATCAAGCTCATTAGATGATCAAGGAGCAGATAAAGGTAAGGAATCTTCCAAACATGGGTGGAAGATTGCCCAATTAGATGATGATCCTTAGATTTTTTTGGTCCAAGAGGAGTTTGATAGTCAAGGGAGGCAAGAAAAGCAATTGGATCAAGGTACTGGTGGAATGCAAAAAGGTATTGGTAGTGCATTTCATGGTACTACTAGTGTTTCAGGAGAAGGTACTGGTGGTTCTCAAAGTACTGCTCGTGTAGTGTACACAAGAAGGCCAAATATAGCAAGACTAGACAAAGGTAAAGGTATAATGACAGATGATGAATCATCTGAGAAGATAACCAAGAAAAGTCAAACTCATATTGCTTTAGATGAAGAATTAGCTAAAAGAATTCATGAAGAAGAATTAGCAAGAGTAGCTGAAGAAGAGAAGACTGCTCAAATACTAACTGAGCAAAAGCGGTTGACTGAAGTACAAGCACATGCTGCTCAAGAAGCTGCTGATAGGAAGTTAGCTGCAAAATTAAAAGAAGAAGAAAGGTCACAGTTTACAAGAGAAGAACAAGAACAATCCATTGATGACCAATTGCAGCAAATCAGGCAGAGTTGAAGAAATAAAGAAGTTGTACATCAGTGCTCACACAAGAATCCAGAGGCCCTTAAGGGATGAAACTGCAATAGTTGAGACTGAATCTAGTAAGGGTGTGAAAAGAGCAGTAGAAGAATTGGAATCAGGAGATTCCAAGAAACAAAGAACTGAAGAAGAATCAGTTCAAGAAGAATCAGCAGAGGAAGAAAAGGTAGAAGAGAAATTAACTGGTGAACAGATCCATGGCATGATGGTGGCAGTTCCAGAGGCTCTTAATATTGATCTTATTCAAGAGAAACATCCCATCATTGATTGGGAGGTGTATTCAGATGGAGCTATTAAAGGATGGAAAATTATCAGAGTATGAGGAAAGTTTGAAGTCTACAAGTTCTTTTAAGACATGATCAAGGCTTTTGACAGAGATGACTTGGATAAGCTTTGGAGCTTAGTTCAAGAGAGATTCAAGACTACAGATCCTACAGATGATAAAGATAAAGAGCTATAGGTTGAGCTGAAAAGATTATATGAGCCAGATGGAAGTGATACACTATGGAGATTACAATCTAATGATTTGGATACCACATGGAGATTGTTTGATAACTATGGAGTTCACAGAGTTTCTACAAAATCAGGAGTGGAGGTTTATATGTTTGTTGAAAGAGACTATCCACTCAGAGTAGCTACATTAATGGTTATGCTTGCAGTAAGACTTAAAGTTGAAGAAGATTCAGAGATGGCAAAAGATTTGATCAGAAAAATATTTCAACTATCAGAAGAGATGAAAGCCAGAAGACAAAGGATAACAATGTAGTGTTTGGAAGAGCCCTCACAGTCCTCATTTAATTTAGAGAAACTTGATGATTTAGGGTAAATCACAAGTTTAGGGGAGGATTGTTGGGAATTAAAGGTTTCTGACTTAGTACTGCTGGAAGAATACACTAACAGTACAAACTGCTAGTGTATAACTAAAGAACTGCTGAAGAATAACTAATAGTACAAACTCTTAAGTTAGTACTGCTAGTGTATAACAGAAGGTACTGGTGCTATGATAAGGATGTATAAAGGATAAGTATGGAATAGATCTTATGTATATCACAATTAGTTAGAAATATACGTTAGATACTTATCTTATAAAGGACTCCTTATGTCTATAAAAGGAGATCATAGGTTAGATCAGAATATATACAAGTCGTACAAGTCATACAACTTTTGTTAAGATTCAAGGTCGTTGTAACCCTAGTGATATTGAGATCACTCATATTATTCTTGAATAATATTGAATCGTTTGGAGTTAAACATTGTGTTCGTTGTTCATACTACATTATTGTTACATCAAACAAAACCTTCTAAGTATTGTTAAGTAGATTCCGCATAATTAACAGTATAACCTCAAAGTATCTTAAACACATCATAAAGGAGTAACATCCTAAGTGTTTGATCCTCTCACTTTTCGTGGAAGCAACACAAGTCACTTAATTCTATAAACCTAAATAATCAAAAGTATGTTTGGTACAAAAGCTCTTGTACTATCCTCAACTGTGTGAGACACTAGGCAGTACAATGTAACTCCTTAAAGTGATAGCTATATACTATGAGCACTTCAATGTAACCTTTAAACAGATATAACTTGATTTCCATGTCTTAATCAAGATCAATCAATCAACGTTCAAATAAGTCATCTTCGTGAGATGAGAGAAGAATTGAAGATGAAATAAGTACACGCATCCGTGAAATGCCACTTCAAACCCAAATAAGTAATAAAGAAAAACCTTTTACTCACATTTCGTCATTCAAATACCTAAAACTAGCATTTTACATTTGTAGTGAATCTTGATAAGGATCAATCATGTGAAGTGAGAGTTAGTTTTTTTTTAATTGATATATGGGTTTTATTTGTGATAACGTTTTAATTCTCCTTAATGATTGTAAAACCAAGTATCTCCATGGTGTCTTTGGTGAATTGTGGTGAACTTGGTATTTAGAGTTTGATCAATCTTAGTAAGTGATATATGAACTCGATATATGATGTATAAACTCGATATAATGTGGTTTTCGAGTTACACATTGTCATTACAACCTAAATGATCCCCATACTGGATATAGCATTGAAAACCAAACTTGTTAGCCATAAAGTGGTGATCATTTATAGTATAATGGACCCTGTAATAGTGTAATGTATAAGATAACTAGAATATACTTGTAAGGGGATATTGGACATAAGGATAGTTAAGTATGATTGTATAAGTCCGATATGTAATAGTCGAAGTCCATATCCAAGCCCAAGGGCCCATGACCTTTCTCTTTATATACTTAAACAAGTATGGCGGGGTTTTTTTTCGTTGTATTTGGTTTATAATGTTGTCTATCAAAGGTATGTGGCCTGGAGGGGTTTTTTTTTGTTGTATTTGGTTTATAATGTTGTTTATCAAAGGTATGCGGCAGGGCGGTTTTTTTATTAAAAGGGGATGTTTGGAAATGCATTCAAATTGGTCACTGCGGTTTATACTATGAGAAATACTAGAAAATAAAGTGCATACCTCGCAACCAGATCACCTGGATTGGAACCCGGCTGCTATAAAGTACGCGTTGATGACAACGGCTTATATTGTAGATGCCATCTGCAAAAAGTACAAAGTAAACCTAAGAAAAAAAGACTTACTTTCGCAGAAAACAAAAAATAAGCATGGCAGTGAAATGTGAATCGGTAAATACATCCATAGTGACAGTAAAATGAAGATGCAAATGCGCGATATTCGTTTTTGCAAAAGAAAAACAAAAAACACTTTTAGTTGTAACAAAATCTGTAGCAAAGGCAATATACTTACAGCTTATCTTCATCAAAATTATCATGTCCTCGGAAAGGACATGTTTCTAGGTTCAGATAGCATGCTAGTTACACGTAATCAGTACATTGGCAAAGTCAAAGTTGCAGGTATTCCAAGACCAACAGGGTTAACTGAAACATTAAAAGGCTCGATCACCTGCCAAACCAAAAAAAGATGATGATTAGAACTTACATCCGAAATACAACAATATATTAGAACAACTTTCACTTTCTTCCCCCACTGCTTGGTGAAAATAAGACTTATAGTACTCATTGAAATACTGCAAAAAAGCATTCAGATAACTGACATTTTTTCCTCACTAATGATAACTCCCTTGTTGTGAAACTCGTGAGTAGGTTACAAACAGTTTCGTAAAAGAACCGGTGGTAGCCGCTTGATATATATGACCTTTTCCACAACATAACTACGTAAGTGATAATTGCAATGTTGGTCATCGGGTTCAAACCGTTATCTGTTGCTCAATCTATCTCACTGGCAACTTCTACTGTAACGACAATCTATATTTCGGAATGAAATAAACACTGTACATACCATTCAGTACTTTTTTGAAGTCATGCCATCCTCTTAATCAGGAGCAAGGTCGGATTCAAGGGCAGTTTTGTCATTAGGCCTTTGTGTCAATTTCTTTTTAGTACGAAAGTTTCTGAACGATCATCATTTTAAGTAACTCGCTTGCTCCTAAATTCTAAGTATAAACAATATGGCAAAATTGTTGCATAATTGTTAGAACCGACAATAAATCTTGAAAGACTGGAAGGCATCAAACATTAAACAATGGATATTAAGTTTACGAAGTTTTAAAGAGCATATTGTAGTTGAGTATCTAAGTTCTTAATGGCAGCATCTTGATTACGCAAGTTCCTATCTGTGTCTTCTTTCAATGTGTAGTGAAATGAAAACGAAATTAAAGTGATAAACAATCATCATGGATATCAATATTGCTATATATTCATAATAATTCAAGTATATTTACAATGAAAGCGTATATTAGTGCCAACAAGTAATAAATAAGAAAACAATTTTATGAAATATATATTTTTTAAATGATAGTTATCACGTATTTTAAAGTTGTAAATATGTATATTAAATAGTTGTTTGAATATATATATATATATATATATATATATATATATATATATATATATATATATATATATATATATATATATATATATGACATATTTAATGCTTAGCAATGATATATGTGTAATTATTTTTTTTGGAAGGCGACTTTCAATTTTTTGGATTAGAGAGACGTAATTGCCACAAAGGCAGGCCCTCATCCACCACATACGAGACTATGTTGTCTGAACCGGGCCCCACGCTGGTGTAGTGGGGATTGAACGGCTTCCGCCCGAAAACCGTACTGCCTCCACACGAGATTACTCGCTGGAGTAACAGCCGGATGAAAACCGAGGCCGGCTCGGATTCGAATCTGCGACATTAATTGCTCACAGACTCTCCTCTTCATTGCCTCACCAACGGAACTTTGTGGCCCTCATGTGAGAACTTCCCGGCCGGTCACCCAAGCCAGCACCACTCTCACATAAGCACGCTTAACCGAATGAACGATTAACCGCTGGGCCACAAAGCCCATTGTATATATGTGTAATTATAAGCTTAAATTTAAGTTGAATATCTATGCAATTTTTGAGCTTTTGTAAAGATACATATGTAATTATTATTTTAGGTCAGATATATACGCAGTTTTAAGCTTTTGGAGGAATATATATGTAACTTCCTCTCGATTTATGTCAGGTTTAAGTTATGTAAATACTTATGAGCAAACGCATACATGTTCTCATAGCGAACAAAAAAATTTGTTCTTTACACTTATACTTTTGAAAATCGATTTTTGTGTATATTACGTGACTAGTTGTGTTAGTGTTTAATCATTTTATCCAACAATTTACACGCTTTTATCAACTTGAGATGCGTAAATGGTAAAATAACACATACAACTTGTCACCTAACACACATGAAAATGGAAATTTAAAAATATAGGTATGAAGAAGAAAAGTATTTTGTTCAATACACAGAAAAATTAAATACATTTACAAGTATATATATATATATGTATATATATATATATATATATATATATATATATATATATATATATATATACTAGATTTCGAAGCCCGCCCGATGGGCGGGCATGACTTGTAAATATCCTTTGAATGTATTAGTTTACGAATAGCAAGCTATATATATACGTATTTGTATTTTTGTATTAACAATTGGATATAATTGTCCATTTACTTTATTAAACAGTTTAAAGGTACAATTAAAATTTGTAAGTAAATGCGTTTCTATTATTAAGTTTTGAGACAATTATATAAGGGCCAAATTATCTTTAAACATATCAGTTAGGTCATTTAATATCACGACAGTATACCCCGCTTTATGAAAAGGTCAGACCATATTTTCAAGCGAAGGTCTGTAAAACTTAGGGAAAACAAACCATTAAAAAGAATACAAAAACCTATTCATTTCCAAAATAATCCCAAATCACAAAGTTATGAAATGCACCAATAGATGTGTTTGTAATATACGAACAAATTGATATATTTGTTAAAATATCTTTTAAATACGGTTATGATCATCTCCAAAGTTACTACGTTTAAGAGGCGAAATTTGCTTGCTCTTGAAGACACATTGCGGTTATGGCAACTGCATGGTGCATACAACGGGTGGGAAAATGACCTTGCAGTAAAGGATCAACCAACTGAACAAACTTCTTCTGATCTTTCAAGAAAGGGCGGGATTGCACAAAATCCAAATGAAAGATAAAGTATTACTTTATAAGATGCTAAAAACATAGGCCTGATTAAGTAAACAATTAATTGTAGGTCGTAAAATTAGCAGGTCGTGTGTGTTGCTGCTTGGTCCAAACGCACATGTTTAGAGAGCTTAAAAATGGGTAGGGTCAGGTGGAAAACTCCGTTTTTCTTTTTACAAAATTTATAACAGAAATTAGTATATTACGTATACATATAAAAATAACACTAAAGAATAGACTTCTTAAATAAAGCAACGTAGGACGTTATAAACTCTTCAATATGATTTGGGTGACTTTTAAACTCTTCACCCAATTTGGCTCATTTTCGTTTTAGCTAAATTGTTAGTTTTACCAATTGCACCACTTAGCAATAAAATATAACCCAACATGACCCGTTTCACATATATTAGTTATATATACCGTTCTATAAGTAAAATTTAAGGCAAAAGGAACTCACCCATGGAACTAAATTTTGTTCACCAGACTTTTTAGTCATGTCAATTGCTTAACGTCCGGTAATCAACTCAAGTATCACAACACCAAAGCTGTATATATCAGACTTGATAGTAAGTTTACCACTCATTGAATAACATAGGAATGAGGGATCTAATGGTTAAGATGATTACAGAAAGAGAAGACTTACGAAGTCTGAGAAGAATATAAAACCTCAGCAAAACATTAATACTTTGGATGTGTATTATACTACTATTAAAGTTCCAACACGAAAATAGAAGTAAACCAATCATTGTAGATTTGCTTTTATGGTAATTGACAAGGGTGCTAGGTGTAGTTTTTTCCTATCAGTATATGCAATATGGAAGCAAACTTTCTTCAGGGATGTACATAAATATAACTTTTATTTAGTTTATTGTAATGTGCATGAACTACAAGTTTTTTTTCTGGTTATGAATGTGCGTACACGGCAGACCATGCAGGCCTGCCCCTGGGTGAAATGTCCCTGAGACTTTAATTCATACAACTCAACCATACTAAAAATTTAATGAAAGCACGAACCTAGGAACTTAATGGCAGAAATAAACAGGATTCAAGCTTCATATAGATCATCATACTGTTCAATCCTTGACAATGGAAGTATTATAAAACGTGATGAATAAGGAATTACCGAAAAGATGATTTTCCAGGCTACCCTGTGGCATGTACTCGTAAACCAGGAGTCTCTGATCTCCATATGTGCAGTAACCAGTCAAAGTGACAAGGTTTGAATGGCGAAGAAGCTCAACATAAGAACCTCGACTATGAATTCTTGGTTCCCTTGTAGGCCACTCAGGTTGAGCTTTTTTACAGCAACCAACTGTTCATAACATTTAATTATCAATGCTTACAATATAAGCACAGTCACAAATAGACATTTTAAAGCATCAGAGAAAAATATGACACTCTCACTACTGAAGAAAACTACTTACAATAAAAGGTCTAAAGTGCATCTACGATTCAAAGAGTGCGTTTAAATGTGTAGTTAAGCTGATGATCGGTTTTGAGTGTCCGCGTAAAATTGATTACAGTATAATTCTGAGATATATGTAAACTAACAAACCAAATCTACCTAGCTATAGGGGAGGTGTGTTTGGATACGCCTTAAATATCTATAATCAATCCTGAGTGTTGGGGTTAGGTTATTAAGATATAAAAATGATGATGAGTGTGTTTATGGGTTAATAAACTAGTTTTGACCCATGGCCGGACTTCATTTCATTTAAAAGAGTATCGGGGCCTAATCTGCATAACATACAAAGAGAAACAAATAAATATCTAGCCAATACCATCTGCATAATCAGGTCTTTCTAACATCCAAGTGTTAGCCCAGTGGGTACAAATTGAGATATATGAAAATTATTAAGTATGAGTTAGGAACATATATGTGACATAAGGGATGTGTTAGGTCTTTATAAAGAAGATCAAACGGGTTGATTTTGCATGCTTTATCTCATACCCAAGACGTTATTCTGCAACTAAAACAGTCACGCGCTGGTAGTACTCGTGGTACAAACCCACCATGACTTGTCCAAAGCGACTTCAGCATTAGAATGAGCAGCTTTGTGAAAAGAAATTGTTACAGCAGGTTGGTTCTCCACTAACACTGACGAGTGTGCCACTGAAGGATCACCAAACATCGCCTGGTTAACCACTTTGTTTCCTCCTTTAACATGATTTTACGGGAACTCAGTTCCCTTAGTGACCACATCCGACATACCAACCACATTGCCAGCTAACTCCATTTTCATCCTGTGTTCAGATGCAGCTTTAGGCGTAGGACTCTGATGCCCTCCGTTTTCCAGGAAAGTTTCAGTCGTAAGTGATAATTCATGATTACTCATGATTGTTTGTTCAGTAGTAGCGGGAAAATTTACATTATTCCCAACAACAGAATTTTCATTGGGCGCGTGCACGTTTAGACACTGACCAAAACCAGGAGGTACAGAATGATCCATCGTCAACTGTGTGTTGACAGCCTTGGTACTGTCAAAACCACCAGACCTCTGACAACGTTGAACCGCCCACTTTGAAAAAATACCATGTGTCGGGCTCTCTACGGATAAGGTTCTAGTAACAGGAATGACTTTATTAGGACTATCTATATGTTTATCATGCATGGATTCCGTTATCATGACCATGGCATGTTGACCACCATCAGATCCACGAGACAATGGTTCATGGATCTTCGCATAACCCTCTGGCTTATGGTTTCCCATCTCTAACTTCTCGTCTTCAATAGGTAAGCTTTTGAACTCAACAGGTAAATTCTGATTGCTGAAGCCTTTTGATGTGTTTAAGATGGATTTATTAATTGATTTGGGTGTTTGGCAGTTTCGGTTTAGCACTATATGCGAACCTTAAATTTTAGCCTTGCAACCATTTTTGGTTGTCTGTCAACATGGAAAAAGGAGTGATCAGTCCTCCCTACAAACGTGTCTTTTTATCATAACTTCCATAGTCATATTTGTAGAATAGTAAAATAGCGAGCTTATCTAGTGCACAATAAAGACTATTTGTTTTACCTGAACCAAATATATTCTAGTCACGAAAGAGTATTTTATTGATTTTCAAAAACCATACACATAAAACAAAATGACGGGGCAAGTAGTAAAATAGTGTCTTTAAAAGTTGGTGTTTAGAGGAGGTAGAAAGTTATACCTCCAAATAACGTCTTCATTTCCTTACGGCCAGAACACGAACTCAAAACTGGTGCTACAACATAAGTAGGATCTGAAGCAATAATCAGCAACATAGTTTATTAGACCATAAAGAGATAAATATAGTAAGTGCTTTAAATGAAGCATAAACAGAAGTCAACAATAGAGCACGAAGAGGTTAAATGCATCTTTTACTTTCCATATGTGTGTCATCCGACTATGACCAACCCATAATCTGCAAGATTCTATTATGGAAGCAACTGCTTCATCACCTCCTTCATTTTGCAGTCCAAAAAGATCAGTTTACCTTCTGGTTTCAAGATTCTGTCAACTTCTGCCGTTAGTCCTTGTAACTTGCACCTGTGACAAGTAATGATCTGTTAGCTAGAAGCCCACCAAAAAGGAACCTGTAAATATCAAATTTAGGAGGAAACAATCAAATGATTTGAAATGAGTAAATAGTTTTTTTATAATAAGGGCAATTATAGTAGTACTTCTCCATTAATGTTTTTCTGCAATATACCTATTTACAACAAAATATGAGTTTGTATTTGACGTTGGAGACCCCATAGAGTGCCATCTCCTCTAATTATATGCTCCTGCACGCATTTATACTCATTAAGTACCCAACTACATCATTATCAAAAGATCATAAAACAAACACAGATGGTTCATATACCTTCAATACATGCTTTGCTTTATAATTTAGAAGTTAAATTTCACCGACTTTTGTTGCTCTGAGATCTACGCCTGCAAGACATAGAAGAACCGTAATATTTGCAAGATCTAAACTTACTAATGATATGTAAACAACCAACCGCTGTCATATCATCAGGTTCATCATCGGATGCACCTGTGTTCATACACTTCTAAAATGCGTCATTCTATATAAAACAGGAACCAAAATATATAAATATAAATAATCAAAATGGAACTTCGTATCCTGGTATGTATCCATTTTGACCCGTTACCCAACCCTAAAGAATAACTTTTTTGGCTAACCAAGAACTGTTGTGCTTTTTTCCTACCAAGTACTGTTATGCTAATTAATAAAATGTGAAAACTACATTGCTACCTATACATAATCCCACACAGCTACTAATGCATACTCGCATGGTTTCACCGTAGTTCCTTTGTACCCTTTTTCTTCTTCTCTTTAGCTCATTTATTTTCTTTCAAATGTAGGTTGTCACTGTTTTTTAGATTTTTTTTCCTGTTAAGAATGTATAAGGTTTCATAAGTTTAATTTTTAACAAAGAGGCACCAGGAAGTTCGGTTATAGTAATAAAAAGGAAATATATTTATAAGAAATGAACAATAATCAGAAGAAAATTGATCCTTATATATTTGTAAAAACATTTCTTCCAATCCTTTATTGGTCATACTAAACATTCACTCTTTAATAAAACAAATTTATGTTACCTTTTGACGGGAGAGAAGTAGCTTATATCACAAACTGACAATTTTTAAACATAATGGTGTTATTGATAAAGCCAGTCCGACATGCCCCGTTTCTACCCATGTCAGCAAAATTAACATAAAAAACACGATGGGTGTAAGTTATATAATATACCGTGATACTGTCTCCTTGCTCGAATATGAGGTCTACTCCAGCACGTTCCTCTGTTAGTGGAACCCCACTTTTACAGCATGAATTTACCTTTGTTCATGAGTACATATATACAACTTTCTCATGCTAAGATCGTTTTTTCCTCCAATAATCTGAAACCCTACGTGTCAATCTCCTGCAATTAGTTTTCTGTAAAAGAATGAAATAATTGAATTTTCAGTCCATGTATACATTTTCTAAGTGATACGGAATACAAAAGCTAAAACTAATAGCAGATATGGTATGTTCCTCAAGTCAAAGAGCATCAAAGCAGCTTATGTGCAGCAAGATTGATAACCATGGCGATCGGTCCCCATACTGGCAGAATTCGGCTTTTGTATTTTCAATTTATTTGAAACACGAAATGGGTAGGGCGCATTCTCCACTGCATATTTAAGTTTTTTGATACCCCTCGCATCGGAACTTGCATGAAAATATAGTGGTGAATAAATACAATTCGCCATAACATGTTAACAATTGGCAATTGCATACTGTTCACTTCATAAGCTCAATCTTAACTCATACTTTCTCCCTAAAATCGAACTGAATCTATCAAATCAAATCACATATCGAAGCCAAGAGTAATAATCATCGGTTCATAATCTAAACATTTCACCTACAGAAGCTAATAATCACAGATTTAAGTCATCACATTGCACAATAATATACTGACATTGCACATTATGTAGCTAAATAAGCAGAAGGTACTAAACGCCTGGTTCACTACGCACACATATTTATCTCAAGAATCAGTTTCCTTATCCTCTAAATCCTAAGAGTTAGCAAAACATAGATACTTTTCTATCCATCATACATTACATCTGCAGACTGTGTAACAAAAAATTAACGATACAGTTAACAAAAATAAGATGTTGCAAAGCAACAAATCCTCCCTACCAAAAGGTAATTCTGCTGTTGATGGCTAGACCTTAATGATTCACAGATACATTTTTGTTTTTCGTTTTCCCCTTCCTTTTTTTCAATTTTCCAGGCTACGGACTAATCTCTCTTCCCACATACAAACACATGAATATCAATCTTTCATTTTTCTTTTTTGATTTTCCATGGGGTTAAGCTTTTTCCTTTTTTTTTCTGGTTTTATTGTGTCAAGAACTCCTATACCTGGTTTAATTTCATTTGGTTGGACTTCAATGTATCACAACTCGTAGGAGCCCAGGCTGGGGTTCAGAGTAGTCGAGTCCCTCTTCCTCCAGCAGGTATCTCTGGACAGCAACAGGAAGTCTAGCTGGAGTGCGGGTCCCTCTAGTGTGGTGGCCCGTTCCAGCACATATGTACACCTGTAGATGCTGATCTGCCGACCTGTAAGAAGGATTTATAACATAATCTACATATCCAAAATACCCGACATATGCTTACAATCAGCAAGGTTTTTTTGTTTCCATCAAGATACGATTTTAATGACTTTTATGGCCTCTTGGCATCAATCTAGCCAAGTTATTAATTTTTTCCATCTTACCTATTAGAGATTAATTCTTGCTGAACTCGCTCTGACCCATTACCCAACCGCCCAAATTAGTAACCTGATAAACCAATATATGCTTTGTTTCCAAACATACCTTGGTACATCAAATGTGGCTGCTGATTGTTCCTATTAAACCTAGAATTTCCCGTCCACCAGCAAGCAGTGTTGTATGAGCCGTCAGTCAGCATTCAATGAACTTTACACAACTAATACTCACTGTTTTCCCATTAGCATTGGCCGTGAAACCCTGCATAAGAGTATGATTTTAGCAATAGGACTTATCTTGTAGTTGGAGAAACTAAAAAGGTATATTAGGAGCTTTTCTCAAATACCAAAATAATACATCGAAGTTGCCATTTTTTGCCATTGTATGGTCCCACCTTTTTTTTTCGTAAAAATGTGACTAAAGTTATGAAATCGGGTCATTGTGGGTATATTGTACACCATGGCTATGCCAACGTGGCATATTTGACACGTCATATGCCAGCGTGTCAATTCCAACAACTTTTTTTTTTCATTGTATGCATCGAACTTGACACTTTTTGTTATTGTATGTATCCACGTCAGTTTTCGTCCCTTTTTTTACGTTTTCGTCTGTTTTTACATGTTTTCGTCCCTTTTTTTACGTTTTCGTCCGATTTCATCAATTTTTTTTTTACACGTTTTCGTCTGTTTTTTTACGTTTTCATCTATTTTGACACGTTTTCGTCCGTTTTTTTTACGTTTTCATCCGTTTTCTTACGTTTTCATCTGTTTTGACACGTTTCCGTCCGTCTTTTTACGTTTTTGTCTGTTTTGACACGTTTTTGTACGTTTTCGTCCGTTTTCTTCCGTTTTTTTTATGTATCCACGTCAGCTAAACGTCACATTTTCGTCTGTTTTGACATGCTTATGCTGTTTTGACACATTTTTGTCTGTTTTGACACGTTTTCATCCGGTTTTTTTACGTTTTCATCTGTTTTGACACGTTTCCGTCCGTCTTTTTACGTTTTTGTCTGTTTTGACACGTTTTTATACGTTTTCGTCCGTTTTCTTCCGTTTTTTTTATGTATCCACGTCAGCTAAACGTCACATTTTCGTCTGTTTTGACATGCTTATGCTGTTTTGACACATTTTTGTCTGTTTTGACACGTTTTCGTCCGTTTTGACACATTTTCGTCTGTTTTTTTACGTTTTCATCTATTTTGACACGTTTTCGTCCGTTTTCATCTGTTTTGACACGTTTTCGTCCGTCTTTTTACGTTTTTGTCTGTTTTGACACGTTTTCGTCCGTTTTTACACGTTTTCGTCCGATTTCATCAAATTTTTGTGACACATTTTCATTCATCTTTTTTCGTTTTCATCTGTTTTGACACGTTTTCGTCTGTTTTGACAAGTTTTCGTCTGTTTTTTACACGTTTTCGATCGTTTTTATACGTTTTCGCTCATTATTTATGTTTTCGTCCATTTTCATCGTCTTTTTTACGTTCTCACATGTTTTATATGTTTTCGTCTGTTTTGACACGTTTTCGTCCGATTTCATCAATTTTTCTTACACGTTTTCGTTTGTTTTTTTACGTTTTCGTCTGTTTTGACACATTTTCGCATGTTTTTTTACGTTTTCATTTGTTTTGACACGTTTTCATCCGTTTTCTTACGTTTTCATCTTTTTTGACACATTTTCGTCCGTCTTTTTACGTTTTTTGTCTGTTTTAACACGTTTTCGTCCGTTTTTACATGTTTTCAATCGTTTTTATACGTTTTCACCCACTTTTGTGTATTTTTACATGGTTTAGGGTTTAGGTTTTAGGGTTTATGTTGCTTAAGTAAACACTAAACACTAAACCCTAAACGCTAAACCCTAAACCATAAACCCTAAACCCTAAACACTAAACCCTAAACCCTAAACCCTAAACCCTAAACCCTAAACCCTAAACCCTAAACCCTAAACCCTAAACCCTAAAAACGTATGAAAACGCAAAAAAAAAATGGATGAAAACGTAAAAAACCTTCAAAAATGTAAGAAAACGGACGAAAACGTATAAAAACGGACGAAAACGTGTCAAAACAGACAAAAACGTAAAAAGACGGACGGAAACGTGTCAAAACAAATGAAAACGTAAGAAAACGGATGAGAACGTAAAAAAACAGACGAAAACGTGTCAAAACAGACGAAAACGTGTAAAAACAGACTAAAACGTGTAAGAAAAATTGATGAAATCGGACGAAAACGTGTCAAAACAGACGAAAACGTATAAAAACAGACGAAAACGTAAAAAAACGGACGAAAATGTTATAAACTTAAGAAAACGTAAAAAAAACGTGTAAAACGGACGAAAACGTGTCAAAACAGATGAAAACGGACGAAAACGTGTCAAAATAGATGAAAACGTAAAAAAACAGACGAAAATGTGTCAAAACGGACGAAAACGTGTCAAAACAGACAAAAACGTGTCAAAACAGACAAAAATGTGTCAAAACAGCATAAGCATGTCAAAACAGACGAAAATGTGACGTTTAGCTGACGTGGATACATAAAAAAACGGAAGAAAACGGACGAAAACGTATAAAAACGTGTCAAAACAGACAAAAACGTAAAAAGACGGACGGAAACGTGTCAAAACAGATGAAAACGTAAGAAAACGGAGGAAAACGTAAAAAAAACGGACGAAAACGTGTCAAAATAGATGAAAACGTAAAAAAACAGACGAAAACGTGTTAAAAAAATTGATGAAATCGGACGAAAACGTGTAAAAAACAGACGAAAACGTAAAAAAAACGGACGAAAACTGACGTGGATACATACAATAACAAAAAGTGTCAAGTTCGATGCATACAATGAAAAAAAAAAGTTGTTGGAATTGACACGCTGGCAGATGACGTGTCAAATATGCCACGTTGGCATAGCCATGGTGTACAATATACCCACAATGACCCGATTTCATAACTTTAGTCACATTTTTACGAAAAAAAAAGGTGGGACCATACAATGGCAAAAAATGGCAACTTCGATGTATTATTTTGGTATTTGCCCAAGGTATATTAGCAGCTTTTCTCATAACTCACCTTAGTAATGACATACGTTTAAACATTAGGAAATGAGCTTTATTGAGCTCTACCTGAACCTGCCCAATTCAAATTTAGATCACATGGATGTTGTTAGGAATGATGTGCATTGTCACTTATAAAAACATTAAGTGATTTTCAAGCTATATCCTTGAGCAGAACATAAAACTTACTCTAGTTAAACTCCATAATGTTAAGTACAGGTGTGGTAAGTACCAGAATGTTAAGGTCCTCTCATCCTTATGGCTTTAAGTCCATAAGCCTAACTGGATAAGCTCATTGACTGCAAGAAAAGAGCTAAACTCCTTAGAAGACCAAAGTTGCGTTAAGTAACGATGAGCCCTTCATTTTAATTAACCACCTGTACTATTATTCTATTCATGCACATGAATGATAAAAATTACCTAACGCATCTAACAAACTGTAATCTATAGAGAAATTACTTTAAAATCATAATGTTCTTAATAGTGAAATTCTCCCTCTTCAAAACCCTAGCAGTACTAAAAAGACCTTGGCAGTACAAATTTCAAATCTTGACCTAAACCTTGTGCAACTTGTTCCACAACGATATCCGAACCCGCGTTATTAACACCAACAACATCAACCATCATATCCTCCACACTTTCAACAGATTTAACAATACTATAATCATCATGTTCTTCCATACTTGACATACTTTAACCTAATTATATCAATTAAACTAAATAAGCACTTCAAATTAAACAATTAAAGCCCTAATTTACATCAAAATCAATAATGGGTTATCTCCTTGCTATCTATTACAGTTACATCACCATTCGATCCACTTGCTTGAACAATTGTTGCTGGAATTGCTGCTATTGTTGTTGCTGTTGAGTTTGTTGTTGTTGCGGGGAGGGTGTATTCATCATGTTTGCAGCAGACCTTGGTAAGCTTGCATATGGCAGTGGTGATGCTGTCGTGTTGTCAAAGGACGGTGTCCCAGTCCCACCAGGTGAAGCCAGTTCTAGGCCTAACATCAGCAAAACTTTGATTGGCAGCATTCTGCAAGTACGGAAAAAACTTAAAGCTACTACAAAACTGATAATCAAATGAATCATTATTAGGGTTTTGAGGAAAAGAGGGTATGTTTTTTTTATGTGATCAATCAAATATCCGATGTTTTATCATCTTGTTTTTGTTTGCTCTGATTGAAATTGTTATCCTATAAAGAGTTTGAGTTACAAAATCTCTTCAAAAAATTGTGGTGGTTCAGTGGTTAACATGCCACAAAATATAAGCATGGTCTAGAGTTCGAATCTCACCAAGTACAAATTTTTAACATAATTTCTGTCCGATTTTTCCTGCGGCAAGAAATGCCAAGTGGCATAGTTTATGATTATATGGCATTTTAATGATTATGTGGCATTGAGGTGGCATTTATGTGGCATTATCTACGTGTAACACCTCCTGTTATATATAATGTAGAGATATATATATTTTATTTTTATTTTTTGTTTTCAAAAGTATTAGCTTATCTTATTTCATCAAAATAGAATTACATAGTGGTTGAACGCAAAAGTTAAATATCCATGTCACAATGTTAGCGATAAGTAATTGTTGTAAGAATTAATTGACGCATGTTATACGCATTTAACCCATACTCTTATACATTTTTGAACTAATATTGAACAAGATAAAAAGTGTCACATGATTGAATACGAACATGATTAATATGAATATATGAAAAGAAATGTTAAATCCTCTTATGATCTTATCAAATTCTGTTACTCATACTCCTACTCACAATACTTACGACATTTATTGATGGATACAAATTGGGTTGATAACACTCAGCCACATTTACAAAAAACAATATGACAAGTTTCACATTAAATAGCCACTTTTCTCAGCTGAAATTGTATGGGCATTTATTCTTCCTTCTTTAATTTTATAGTCTAACGAGCCTTAGGCCCGCCCCGATGGGGTGCTAGCATTAAGTTTTTATTATTAAACATAAAAATTTACTACAAACATGTTGTAAAAATTAAATACGCTAAAATGTATAATGCTGAACGATAAAATAATGTAAAATAAATAACCTTGAATGTATTGTTTAAAAGATAAAAAATCTAAAATCTAAAAAATGGAAAAATCAAAGTCGATGAAAGACTTCTTTATACACGACGTTAGTTGTGTGATTGCAATGGTTGCCATCGATGTCATACACAAAACTTAAAAGCCATTCTTGCTCTTTACCCTTGATACGGCTACATAAAGGCAATAAGCTAATGAGCACTATATTCCCATTAAACGTTCACAAATACTCGATGTTTTAATTTGCAACAACAACATATATGTCATCATAAAATACTATCACTATCTTGTATGATACAAAATCAAACTATCACTATCTTGTATGATACAAAATCAAACTACAGTGCCATAACTAAAATAAATGCTACTACCCTTGCCACTGAGGATAACGCAAACTATCAAGCTTATAAACAACCTTTACACACTTTGAGTTCCTCTACCCACTTTGAAATTCTTGAACCAGAAACTTTCGAGCTGCAAAATTAATATGAGCAAAAATTAGCTAATTAGGAGAGCATCATGGGTAAGCAGCGCAAACAATAGCACTTTTAGTTATATCCACAACCAAATGAAAAATCGTAAGGCCATTTTAGTCCACAATATGCTATCATAATGTGCAGCAAGTTGGCTCATAATTGACCAATCCAATAGGAGGATTAGAGAACCAACAAATAACATCTCACCACCTCATAATCTCAGATAAGGGACATGCCACTTATTTACGATGGAAAAATGATCACAGTAGAAAGCTTTAATGTAGCTTATGCAAAAGAAGTTTAAATTCGCTCCAAATTCACTCATTTCAACTCATTATAAATTTTCCCAAACAACCTGTACCCAACTGACCCAATTCCTAACCTCACATACTAATTAAAATGAATCAGCAAGAAGATATAAATATGTATGTATCTATATAAACTCACAGCCTGTATATCTTAAGCATATGTTCAAGAATACATTGAGATATGCATGCTATCTATAGGTTCTAATTGGATACTAACTTTAATGAGCTGCATTGCTCCAAAAGTTCAACTTTCTATGGAAAGTTCTATTTATTGACACATCTTAAGATCGCTTTTAACATTATTCAATATATTTTGGATGAAGCAGAAATTATGCCTTTTGCATTCTACTATCTGAATATAGCCATAACTTATTTTATTGATCAAGATTTCAGTATAATAATGGGTTGTCATCGCTATACCCCAACAAATTATGCTACCTTGGCTTTCTAACAATACTACTCTTATCATTCACAATTTCCTAACTTTTCAAAATATCACCCAACTCAGAAGATGGTTTAATATTTCCATAAGTTTTAGGCGTCGATCTTTTCAAATTCTTAGCTATTTGTTTACTTTTATATTTGAAAAATATCGCTAACTGGTTTAGTTTTAAATCTGAAAATTACCGCTAAAGGGTCTAGTTTTGTTGTCTTCAAATCAATATATTTCCCTTCATGAGTGGTATCTTCTCCATATGAGGCACGCAAAATTTCGGCGAAAGTTATCCCCCACATCAGATAATTCCTTGATAAGTTCTCACAGTGTATCAGCAAGTAATCCATTTTTAGCGATATCGCCATCAAGAAAACTAAAAGCAAATGCCTCATCTTTGGTAATTGAAAGACAATCAATATATAAATAAGACAATACTCATCTTATCAGTAAATGTGTGCAAGACTAATGTAAAACATATATCTAATCCTCTACTGATGCACAAAAACTACCTCTTTGTATTTTTTTCATGTATTAACTGAGTGGTTAGATGTAATGCTCAAACTTAAGTGCAGCCATTGCCCATAGAATATCATCACCATTGATGGTTTTCCTCACCACCGATGATTTGAATTGTAGTGGACAGGTCAATATGTCATATACAAACCTTTCTAATCCTTAAAACAACCAAAATGAATAGCCATAACCACATATCCACCTATTCTTATTTTTTAAGCATTACGCAGGGTCTTGTGACCCGTAATCAAACTTAAACAGTAATCGTTTTCCTCATGAGCTATCAAACTTAAACCTTAACCGTGTTCCTCATAAGAATAGCTCATGGTTATATATGTATAATGGCCTCTTTTAATCCAATCACTTAAACCTACCATCACCAGTTTCATTAACTCTCTCATTATCAACCTACATTTGAGTTCAAATCAATTGAAACTCATGGGATTAATCTATTTATATCAATGGCTAAACCTAATATGCTCAAAATCAAAACAATTAACTGTCAATATCCATATTCATCTCTACTGTAATTTTTTTCTTTATTTTCTGATCGTTTTTGTGTTGATGTTTATTTAACAGTTTGTAGCTGTATTAGATTGATTAGCCTATATTACGATATGCTATAGTAAACACCTAATTAAGTAGCTTATCTAGCTTTAATAGATAGGTTTAAAGACGATGGAGCATGAAGATGAAGTACATAGTGATGGTTCTTTTGCTCTAACTAATACTTAGTTTTGTTGCATCCAAAAAATCAGACTCATGGAAGTCATCATCATTATTGCCACAACTAAAACTACATTCTTATAGGACTAACATAGAGGACAACATAATTTAATGATTTATTCACTGTAAGAAAAAAACGGCTAAATTGTCAAGCATTGAAAGGCAAGAAATAACATTTCAAGTCCCAGCACTACCAAATGAATAGGTAAATTTTACACAAACAAACACATGCATATCCTTAACAACAAACATACCTTAACCGACTTGAGCTATGAGGTTCTTGCAGTTTTTGCTTAATTCTTTTGGACATTATTCACCTGCATCAAGCCATCAACCAAAAACTTAATCAAATATTAACCCATTTGAAAGCATCAGTGAATTCAACAACCTAAAAAAACAAAAACTGCAATTGATAACGTATTTAGCTTCAAACACATTTCATCAAACACATGGTGTACATAAAATCCCTTTATAAGCAGTTTTTTATATGCAATCACAAACATCTTTAATCTTTATTATCATAAAAAACAAAAAAACACGAACATTACCATCACTACAAGAAAACAGGGCTTTACCCACGGAAATTACCCACGTACATTGATACGTGTGTCTTTTCCCTCATATTACCCATTAGTTACCCACAATTAGCAAATCTAAAGTCTAGAATAAATTACCCTCAATTTTCCCATAGTTTTACCCATAAATTTACCCATTAAATAATATATCGTGTGTAGTTTGTGGCTAAATGATTCCCGCCAAAATATTTCCCACATATTACACACAACTTTTTTATCACGGGTAAAGTCATGGCTAATTTTATGGGTAAATTTTTTTTACCCACAGACTACACACATCTATTGTATTCGTTGGTAATATTTGTGGGTGGTTTATGGGTAACATTTACACTTTTAGCTTTTCATAGACCCAGTTTCCCATTTAACATCTCGAGTGTAATTTACGTGGCTAAATTTACATTACCCATTTATTAGACTCATCCTTTGTGCTCGTGGGTAATTTGGTGCGTGTAATTTGTGGGTAAAAATATGCCCATGATTATGGCGATGGTCAACTTTTGTGCCTAAATATGCCCATGATTATGGCAATGAGGTTCTGTTATAAACCCTTACAAATATACTATATCCTATTAATCTAGTAAACCTTAATACTGTACAATACATGCTTACATGGTTTATCACAGGAAATTGAAGTTGAATTGCAGACTCCCGTTACCCCCGCTGTTACCACAAGCAAATTCAATGCTATGGATAACATTCCATTCAACATGGAACACACTCCAGAAGTTATCAAGGGAATGGAAAAGGCTGATGATGCAAGTACCAGCTCTGGAAAAGCAAAGCGTGATGTGATTGATTTGGATGATTGTGTGCAGAAGGATACATCTACAAAGAAATTGAAGAATGATGATATGGTTGAAGTAGGCAATTTCAAGGATAACTAATGATCATTTTTCTTCATAGATCAACATCACAAACATGCTTCTTTATCATTTTTTGCTTTGGTTTCTATTTTGTTAAAGACTGTTGTTGCAGTTTTATTTATGCTTTTTATTGTTTTGAGACAGTTTGTTTGTTTTTTGTGGTTTTATCACAGACACACCGTCAATTGTCACAACTTCATAATACAATTAACTATTTTTCATATAGCCATTGCATCATGATGCACGGTACTCTGTCATATTTATATGAGATAGTGTGCGATAAATTTATACTTTAAAATTCTCGCCATGCGTAAAGTTATTATCACAAAAAATATATAATCAAATAGTATTGTTCACCAAAAGTTTTGATTACAGGGTACCTACCGCTGCAACTCGCGGGTACCTCGTTAGTTATCATTATTATTAAAGTAGGCTAAAATTAATGATATCTTAATGGATGGAAATGTAAAAGGGGGGTTTTCATCAGGCGGCAAAACAAATTGATAAGGGCAAAACAAATTCAACTTGAAAATTAAAATTGAAAATTTCCACCGGGTCATACAAAATTAAGTCTAAAGTAGGTTTTAATTTTTTACCATAAAAATTGAATTCCCCCTCCCACTTTGTTCCCTTGCATCTAAATCTCTATCTGTAACTCAACAATTCGAGATCTGCTAGTTGTGGACGTTTCCTTGTTGCATCGTCGTTGAACAGGGGACATCCCTACGAGTGATATTGGCTCAGTTACCACGGATTATGCTGATAAATATACATCGAGAGGAGCCTAAACGAGATCGGAGTGAGTTACCTGATTATTTTGTCATCGTCGAGATCATATTTAGATCATGTTCGTGTAGATTTATCAGCCTGTGAAAATGTTTGCCATCTGGTATATAGTCATATTATTTTTATAGATATACTTTCGTCAAATTTGTATAATTATTAATCGAGTTTGTGTTATTTAAATCAAGAATTATTGTATACATTTATATTGGGGTTTTTTTACCGATTACATTGGGTACTAATTCTGTGAATTAAATTTAATAAATATTGAATGTTGTTTGTATATAATTTTGAAGTTTATGGGATTTGGCTGCAAGTATTTTGTAAAAGTAGGAACTGGTTCGTGTATTCATCCTGTGGCTTCTTAAACTTAACATTTATCATGCCTAACAAGTGTTTGATGTAAGTCCTCAACAAAGTTTTACCTTTGTTTCAAAGTTAATGAGATTGCAAAGTTTAATTTGCATTATGCCCGTTTTTAAGACTACTATGTTTGACCGTTGATGTGTTATATTTATTTACTTATTGCTCTTCTCCAATATCTGTAAGTTCAGAGTATTACCATTATCAAAGATATATTGAGTAAGGATGTATTACAGGCACTAAGATGTTTCGGGTTGTCAATGTGGTTGAGAACTACAGCAAGGTTGGTTGACTCAATAACATTTTTGACCATTTCAATATACCATTGACATGCTATTTATAATACAAGTACAATGCTATTACAACAATAATCTGAATCTATGAATAAAATGTTCTAGGCAACTGTATGCACTACAAATAGTTTCAACCCCTTTGAACCGTTCCCCTTTTGGCTAAACAATTTAGTTTGACTCACTCTGGCTTTGAACCGTTCAATGCATATGCCAAGTGGCATTGAGGTGACATTTCCATGCATCCCCATATATATGTTATATGTTATAGATAGCATTTAGCTAAAAACAAAATGGGCTAAACAAGTTAAAAGTCACTCGGAGTGTAACCTCCTATATTGCTTTTTTCTAAAAAAAATAGATCATTAGACTGATAATAGGTTCTGTAATCTTATTGATATATAATTTGTGTATGAAGATCTTTTTAAAATTTGGATTAAAAGAAGGGGGCTTTTGCATATATATCCTTCCGAAAATGCATAATTGCATATATATCCAAAGCATGCATAAAAACCATTGTACTATCTGCATCAAAAAGTTGTACAAAGGATATATATGCAATTATTCACTTTGAGAGGGATATATATACAATTCTGCCTAAAAGAATTGTTCCCAGCCTATTTAGACCAGCTAAATATTAGCTTGTTTATCCAAGCAAGTTTGACCTGCTTCTATTGTCTGCAGATCTGCCCGTCGTGCTCTTGGGTGGACAGAATCAATTTCTCTTGCTCCAATTACAACTAGTGGATCATCAACACCTACATCAAATGTCGTTGCCAAATTTGACCCTTTGAGTGGAGAAAACTTTAGCTCACCAACAGCTGTAAATTCCCTCGCTATTGTACCAGTCGGTGAAGCCCAGCCTTCTACTCCCGTATCTCAGAACAACACACGAGCACTTGTCAACAGTTTTTCACCTCAAACCCAACAACCTCAAAACGGTACGCCTCAGCAACCGGAATTTTATTCAAATGGAAGTGTTCCCATCACAGGTCCACCCGAACTCGTGTGTTGGGCCCAATACATTCAAGTGTCACCTTTAATGTGGAACGGTAATATGCCTCAACAGCAACAACAACTGTCTTCACAGTGTTTTGGTAAGTGAAGTATTTGTCATATGCATTGAACGTACTGCTAGTTTTCTTCACAGTTTGAGATAAAGCATAACCTTTGGAGAACAAGTATCTCAAAATGGAGAGAAAGTTGACTCGCAAGATCGGTAAGCAACAACAAATTCTTGAAGAATTGCTTAGATCATAAATATGAGGACTTCTCATTATGTAGGTGTGTTGGTTGCAAATGTGGTGCTCATGATGACTATATGCTGTTTTTTTCACTCGAAGACGTACTCCTGGTCATTTCGTTTTTATTTTTAATTTATTTTTGTAAATGCAATATGATTAGAAGAATTCTTTGTCCCTCTTGCTAATAGGTCTAGAAGAGCTTGTGTCTGGATTAGACCATCGACCTGTGGGCTTCACTTATATATTGGCTGAATGAGTTCTATCCGTCTTTGGTGTTTTCAGTGTTCTATCAGTCTGTGGTGTTTTCATTGTTGTTAGATGTGTTTTATCCGTCTTTGGTCATTTAGTTTTTATTTTTAACTTATTTCTGTAAATGCAATATGATTAGAAGAATTCTTTGTCACTCTTACTGATAGGTCTAGAATAGCTTGTGTCTGGATTAGAACATTGACCTGTGGGCTTCACTTATATATTGGCTGGATGAGTTCTATCTGTCTTTGGTGTTTTCATTGTTGTTAGATAGTGTTTTATTCTTTATTTTGTGTGTGTGGATTAGATGTTGAATTAGATGTTGTTGTCAGTGCAGGTTTAGACATAACTGAGAATATCATTGAATTGCTCTTTGCTGGCGGACCATCAGTACCTTTTACATGTTGGTTGTTTTAGTTACCATTGGGGTTTATTTATTTCCTCTTTTCTTTTTGTGTGGATTTGATGTGTAATTATATGTTGTCGTTGCAGGCTTAGAGGTTCCTGAATATATGATTGGTTCATGATACAGAGTTCAGACCAAATTATTGAATAAGTACTATATTGTTGTAAGACTATCTATTCTGCTTCTTCACTTGACTTAAAACGCTCTCTTGCTCATAATTTTAGCTCATGATATGTTGCTAATGGTTCTATAGAGAGTTCTCTCAGAAAGACAACTGATGGTTGGACCGTTGCAGATCTTTAAGTATTGTCATGTGTAGGTTTGTCGTATACTGAACACAGGTCCTGGCCTCATATGATGGTTTGCAGATCTTTAAGTTCTTGTGTGGTCATCTTGATATTCATGTCCCAAGTACTGAGAGTGACACTGAAGACAACAATGAAGCAGATATTGTGGGGGGAACTCAAAACCCAAACACTAGCAACTCCGAGGAGCATGAAGTCGTAATATGATCATCACAGCCTTAGGACATCGAGAAACTTGAGTTAATTTATTTTCTGTTTGTATGGTATTTTAGGTTCAGGATTATTTTGGTTTGCATATCTTAGGTTGCTATTTGTTCAGTTCCTTTCGGATAATTTAGGTTGTTGGTTCCTTTCGGATATTTTATGTTTATGTTCAGTTTAATAAAGTTGGTTTATGTTTGTTATATTGTTTGCCTAATTTATATTTTACAGCTCTTTCAAATTTGTGCAGATATTTCATATTAATTTCAATCAAATCGTTTATCGAAAAATTCCCACAAGTTTTACCGGTACTTTTCGTGGTTAATATTAATTACCCACCAGTTATTGTGGGTAAACTTCTAATATTACCCTTTGCTTTCCTACCAATTGTTGTGGGTATTTTGTGGTAATGTAAAAAATCCCATGGAACATTTTACCACCGATTTAATGAACACACCCACAGATTATGTGCTGGCTAAATATACCCATAGATTACCCACATGACAATTTGTGGGTATTTTCGTGGTAGCTTAGAAAATCCCGTGCAACATTTACCCACGGATTGAATGAAAATGCCCACAAACAATGTCGTGGTTAACATTACCCACATGTCAAAAAAGTCGTGGCTAGGCAATTACCCTCGAAGGTTTTCCCCATTAAAACAGACTCATGGATAATCCGTGGGTATTCATCAGTTACCCACGAATTTGGCCCTTTTACCCACAAAATCTGTCCGTGGCTATTCGCCTGAATTCTTGTAGTGCATCATCCAAGTTGATATAAAAACATGTAACTGAGACAAAAAAATATCAAAATGAAAATTTTAACCTGTGATTGATAGTACCACGAATCAGGCATCAATTAGGTCGCGGAATAATTTGCCGACAATAATCATTTGTTATGGAACGGTTTCGGATTTGATTTAATTTTTATGGATCTATTGATTTTGTGTTTTTTGGTTAGGGTTTGTGATTGGGGATCTTGTGTGTGTGTTTTTTTTATCGTGGGTTAACTAATTTGGGGGATAAATTGATTTGGGGTAAACTGATTTAGGGTAGATTTAGGGAACAACTAATTTTTAGGGTTTTCAAATTGTTTTATGATACAGGGAAATCAGTTTTTGGGTAAATTAATGTGGGAGCGAATATTTTGGAGCTAAAATGTTTGTGGTCCATTGGATCAAATTAAATGTCAGGTGTCATTATCTGGTCAATTTGAGGTAAAGCTTTCCTTGAAAAAACCTTGTTTTATATAGGAGTTGATATATTTGTAAAAGTTTGGTTTATACTTTATACCATTAAGACGTATCGGGTATATGGTAAAAGTAATGGCCCATTTGGTTTGTAAGTAGGTTTATAATTAGATTTGAATTTCACATTAGTTTGAAAGAAAAATAAGAGTGAGTAAATTAATAATTATTTAATTTATATATTTATTTGTTTGACTCATGAAACATGTAAAAAAGACAAACAAAATCAAAAAGAAATAAAAAAAACAAAAAAGAATTGTGTAGTTAAAAAGGGGTGTCTGATAAAAATCCATCAAAAACTAACCATATGATAAAGAATGAGTTTTTTAAATCATTTCATTACTTTTTCTCAAAATTTTCAACTAAACAATTAATTTAAATTATCATTATATATTCCATGAGTCTGAAACCCACATAACAAACACATCCTAACTGTTGTTAAAAATAGTGATGAAGTTGTAAATGAAAATTGAGCAAGAGATTACAAAAATATATTAATTTTAAAAGCAGCACGAAGTATCATTTGATTTTTAAAGATTATGAAAAATTATGTTTTAATAATCTTTTATAGGTTCTGTCTACCAAACAATACTTATATTTTAAATATTGTGACAAATATACTTACCAGTTTCAAAAAAACTATTGATCACGATGTCAGTTTAATTTAGACTGTTTATGTCATTACGGAAACGTCCTTTGTGGCGCTCATTTTGCAACGATTTGGTTGCTATGGATAATGATGTTTGTTTGGGGCCGTTATTGCTTCACCCTTTCAGATTTGGCATAAGTATTCTCGTGTTATCATAATCACTAGCTATGGACATCTCCATTAGAACTTCTACTCATTAGGAAGTTTCCACAACCCGACATTTCTTAACATGTATAATTTCTATAAGTTGATTGATCTCTCTATGGGTGTTTGATATTTGGTATGTTTGGCGGCAAGAATTATGAGAGATTATCGGAGCTAAAGATTATTATTTTTAAAAATAAGTTCTCATCTAAAAAGTAGCCTTGTTTGGCTGAGCAAGATTATTGAAACTCTAGCAAAATAATCTCCTAATTTGGAACGCTCCTAATAGGGGTGTGTTTGGCAAAAATTGCTGGTGCTGGTGCTGATGCTAATGCTGATGCTGGTGCTGGTGCTGGTGCTGTTGCTGGTGCTGGTGCTGGTGCTGTTGCTGGTGCTGGTGCTGGTGCTGGTGCTGGTGTTGGTGCTGATGCTGGTGCTGGTGCTGAAAAAGATTAAAAACGTAGTTTATTTTTTGTAATAGTGTTTGGCAAACTAGCTGTAATTGTAGATTAAAAGTGTAAAATGACGTAACTGGACATACAAATAATAAATGTGAGTTTTTTGAAGGTTAAAATGGTAATTATACAAAAAATAATCTCTAGCTCTTTCTAAAAAGCTGGTTGGATGAACTTTTAATTTTAGAGATTATTTTTCTGTAATCTTTCTTAATCTTGGCAGCCAAACGATACTACTTTTTTGACAATAGATTATTTTGTGAAAAAAAAGCTGTAGCCCCTATAATCTCCCAATAATCTGGATTACCAAACACAGCTCCTAATATAATTCTTCGTGAATTTTATGGCACATTTTCAAACACTACGCCAATAATTACACTTTTAAAGTTCCAATTCTATGGGTTACGGTATTTGTTAATTAAATAATTCACAAACTTTCTTTAAAGTTACTTTGTTTTTTACCATACACATAAGGCTATTCACAGTCGAACGGATTAAATCGGTCAAGACATAGGGTCGACCGATATTAAAGTCGGTCGAGCCCAATGTGGGGGAAAAACATATCGGTCGTCGGTTAAGTTTTGGCAATATGGGTCACAAACTCGATCGATTGCACAAACACTAAAATCCAAAAAAACTTACCGTTTTATATTTAAATTTTTTTTTTTTTAAACTTTACCACTTTACAACCTTATAAATATCAACCTCAAACACACTTCTAAACATATAATTTCAAACAACATTTCTATCAATACCTTCAAACACATTCTTTTAATTATGTCTTACGAGCTATTTTTTGGTTCTTTGTCTTCCAACGATGATGAAGTTATGAGTGAGTTTACGGAGTTTGTGGAGTTTGCTTAAAACGCGTACCAAGTATCACAGCCAAAAGTTCGACGAAGGTACATACGTAGGGATCATGAGGGTGCTCATAATCGTTTAGTGGCGGCATATTTCTTCGAAAACCCGCAGTTCGACGAAAGAACATTCCGTCGGCGGTTCCGAATGAGCCGAGAACTATTCACACAAATTGTTCGAGAGATTATTCCCCTTATTTTCAACAAACTCTTGATGATAGGGGCATACCTGGTATTAGCCCATTGGTCAAGTGTACTGCGGCAATTCGTCAATTGGGATACGCGGTCGTTCCTGATTCTCTTGATGAGAATCTACAAGTGGCTGCAACATCCAGTGAATGTCTCCGTAAGTTTTGCAAGGCTATCATGGAGTTAAATTGTGCTGAGTTTTTGCGAAAGCCCACGTATTCTGATCTTGAAAGATTATATGCTCATCACGAATATAAGCGTGGGTTTCATGGGATGATGGGAATCATTTATTGTACAAGTTGGGAGTGGGAGAATTGCCCAAATGGTTTGAGAGGTTAATATGCTAGGGGTGATCACGAGTCATATAACACCCCCAAAATCATAATCACAACACAAGATATAGAGAACGGATTAAAAATCCGTTTTAAAATACATTACATGTTCAAAGTCATGATGTCTTACATAAAATCCGTTTCAAATGAAAATGTAGCCCATTAAACAAAGCGGTCCAAATTTCAGAGTTAACGCAATACTAAAAACATTTTCAACAATTATTATGACCATCGCCATGCCCTGCCTTCAGTAAACACACCTCAGTTTCCTGAGAAAAACATGCAAAAAGTCAGCTAATGCTGGTGAGTTCATAGGTTTAAAGTAAATAACACATATGGACCATAGCAATATTCAGCAACAATTCAGCAATAACACACTATCCTGCTATGCAAACACTAAGCCTCATCTAACTGAACTATGACATTAGCTAGAAAAGGGGTGCCCGCGAGTGTTAATCCCCAGACACTCGGCCTATTTTCATATGGTATACGTTCGCCTTGACTATGCCGAGCCAACCGAACAGGGGTGTCATCCCCAATAGATCTATTTATATCAAACGACTTCCTAGACAGGAATTAACGGTTGATGATAGTGGGCGCAATGGGATTCAGCTAAACTTAGGTTTCTGCATACAACTGTGTATAAAAACAAAATCCATTTTTGGTCCATGAAAACAGTTTTGCATGTTTCTCACCCCAAGCTTATAAAACAAATCGTATAAAAATATGGGGCTATAAACTCACCTTAAGAATAATAGCAACCTGCTAATCAATCAACAAAATAGTGCAACCGCTTTGATACGCAACCTAAATCAGTACGGTAAGTCTTAGAGAAATATTCGTGTCTTATATGTCTACTTTATTTGGAAAGTTTACGCGTGAACAGTGCTCGTGTATTTCTTGCTGGCTGTGTGGTAAAATATATCTCAAAATGATTTATCGTATGTATCTCTTGGTGGTGGCTCATGGTGAAAGTGTACGGTGGGAACACGTACGACGGAACATCCGTACTAGTATGTAATCAATACGTTTAAATACTCATATATATATATATATATATATATATATATATATATATATATTATATATATATATTAGGTTAAGTTTAATGATCATTTAATTAACTAATTAGGGTTATAATTAATTAAATAGGTTTTGAGAAATAAATAAAATAATAGTGTTAGTGGAGGATTATTATATTATAAATATTGTTTATTATTTATAATATAATTTTAATTATAAGAAATTTAGAAACATTGTTAAGCATTTTAGAAAAATTTAAATAAGTTAAGTATTTTTATCAAAATACTCTAAGTGTTAGAATTTAAGAAAATTTGGGCATGACCCATTTGTTTATTCAAACGTTTCCATTTTCTCATGTGTTGCAATTTCCCAAATAATTCGCGCTGTTAACTATATGTACAAAATTTGTCCGTAATATATATATTGGTCGTTTCAAGTATTTTTATCTTTATAACTATCGTTATCGTCACGTTTAGTTATTAATAATAGATTTCGACACAAAGTCAATATTTATTCAATATGCCATCAAAAGTCAATATTTATAAGGATTTTGTCAAAATTTCATTTTTCACCCTTTTGGAGACTAACGCGTCTCAAAATAAGTCCAAACTAGTTTTAAGTATATATGTCGTATCGTTAAGTAATAATATTCGTAGTGAGTCGGAAAATATTTCAAAAGTCATTTTTGTCATCCGGCATACTCATTGGGCCGAAATTTATTAAATAATCCCAATAGTTCATATTTAGTCCAAACCATTTAGCTTTTTTAATTTACGGCATATATATCGTTAGTTTGCTAAAAATAACTTTAACACTTTCGTCACCACATTTTGTCAAAAGAAGTCAACTGTGACGAGTTGGGTTGGGCTTGGCCCAATTTCCACCGAAAGCCCATAAGCTCAAAATTATTAATTATAGTACAAGGCCCTTTTTAGTTAAAATATATATATCGTCGCGTTTCTAAAAATCATTTAACACGTTCGTTAATCCGTTGGTAAAAAAAAGTCAAAAGTGACCATCTTCATGTTGGGCTCAGCCCAACAGTCCACGTATAAAATTTTTAGCCCAAAATACATTTTTAGCCCATTATTGATAATTAGTAAATATTAGTAATGTAATGAATTTTAATAATATCAATTAAACTCTTATAAATAAGCTATTAAGTCAAAAAGTCAAATATGACCAAATTTTATTGTGTTCGACCCATAATACACCATTCGACCCATTTTCACATTTTTATAAGCTAAACTCAATTAGTTATGGCTTACTCAATAAGCTATTCAAAATAAACTTTTAAGCATTAGTTCCACCATTTCACCACTTGAGCCAAAATTTTATGTTTTTCAAAACCCCAATAGTTTTGTAATTTTATTCTAGCCGATTTATATGTATAACCATAAAATTGTATATATTGCCTTAATCTCGCGTAATTAACATTAATCACATTTGTATCATTAAACTAGTACCATATACAACAAGATTTACCACACAAGCAAGAAATACTCTAATTTGTTCAAAAACTTCATCTAGGTCGAGCACTATTTAATAAATACAAGCTCTAGCTTTTTCCATTTTAACAAAATATATACATTTAACAATTTATAACATCATTAGACATCAAATGTACATGAATTTAACAAGATTTGAAAAGTTGTGATGATTCCTTACAAATATTGTATGTTAACGTGAGGTAGAGAAGACCAAGAACAACTCAAACTTCACCAAATTTACCCAAACCACGTTCCGAATAACCCGAAACTCTTTAATATACACTCTAATTTATTTGAACTTCAAAGAAAAATGATGGATCTTGGAGATTTAGTTTGAGCCGTGTGTTTTTGCATGGAGAATGATCTAGGAATGTAGGTGAGTGTAATATGGATAAGTTGTATTTGTTTTTATGTCATTTAGAGTTAGTATGGCTAATATATATAAGATTAATTGAGTTAGTGGGTGGATTTTGGCATGTAGTGGGGAAATATTACCTAAGGCCGGTTATGGGTGAGTTAGAGGGGGAGGGAAAATATTTTTACCTCTCGTTGGTGTATCGTGTGTCGATTTGAGCTTAAACGTGACCGTAAAGTCCCGGTTTGACGTTTTTGGACACGTATACGTAAAATAATGTTTTTATCCTCGTTTTTATCAGAAATGTAATAAAATATTATTACTGACTCAAAAATATATTTATTTGACTGCTACCATGTGTACTGTGCTGTCGGTTCGCGTGTGTGGTTGCTTTTCAGAAAAATGTGAGAAAGCTCTCAGTTAATTACGAAACTTGTCAGTAATTATCAGAAATAGAATAATTTATGCTTACTGACAAAAATATACTTTTTCTGCAGTGACTGTAAGCTACAGTATGCGGGACAGCTCCCAAAAATGCTCAAAAATACTCAGAAACATGCAAACGCGCATAGAAATGCTCAGCTTAAAAATAATAAATAACCATTTAATATTAATTATTAATTAACAACGTGAAAATTACCATTTGTCACAGTCTCCCCAGCTAATCAATCCATCCCGGATTTCAATTTACGTTACTCGTTAGGTTCGAAAAGAGATGAGGATATTTTCGCTTGATTTCAGCCTCTCTCTCCCATGTATACTCGGGGCCTCTACGAGAGTTCCAACGGACCTTCACAATTGGGATACGACTCTGCTTTAGCCGTTTCACTTCCGGTCCATGATTTCAATCGGCTCCTCGATGAAATTTAGTTTCTCGTCAAGCTGAATCTCATCCAAGGGAATGACGGCGTTATCAATAGATAAGCACTTTTTCAGGTTGCTGACATGAAAAATGTCATGCACAGCGCTGAGCTCGGATGGCAGTTCGAGTCGGTAGGCTACCGGCCCGATCCTGGCAAGAATTTCGAAAGGTCCAATATAGCAAGGGTTCAGCTTACCACGCTTGCCGAATTTTATCACGCCTTTCCATGGTGAGACTTTTAACATCACTTTGTCAACCACTTGGAACTCAAGGGGTTTTCGCCTCTTGTCGGCATAGCTCTTTTGACGGTCACGAGCCGCTTTCATTCGGCTCTTGATCTGCACAATCTTCTCAGTAGTCTCGTAGACTAGGTCTGGTCAAGTAAGTTGGCTTTCTCCGACCTCAGCCCAACAAATTGGCGACCTGCACTTACGACCATAAAGTGCCTCATATGGTGCAGCCTTAATGCTGGTGTGATAGCTGTTGTTATAGGAAAACTCGGCTAAAGGCAAATGCCTATCCCAGCCGTTCCCGAAGTCAATCACACAGGCTCTCAGCATGTCCTCTAATGTCTGAATGGTCCTTTCACTCTGACCATCAGTCTGAGGATGATAAGATGTACTCATGTCAAGGTCGGTTCCCAATGCGTCCTGCAGCGACCTCCAAAAATTAGACGTGAATCGACTGTCTCGATCAGAGATAATAGAAACAGGCACACCATGCCTTGCGACAATTTCCTTCACATACAGTCGCGCGAGTTTGTTCATGCTGTCATTCTCCTTTATAGGAAGGAAATGAGCTGATTTAGTGAGACGATCAACGATTACCCAAATTGTGTCATAACCGCTCGACGTCTTAGGCAGTTTGGTGATAAAATCCATAGTGATGCGCTCCCATTTCTATTCTGGGATCTCAGGTTGAACAAGCAGACCGGATGGTCTCTGGTGTTCAGCCTTGACCTTCGAGCACGTTAAACACTTACTGACGTACTCAGCTATATCGGCCTTCATGTTTGGCCACCAATACAACTTCTTCAGATCTAAATACATCTTGTCAGATCCTGGATGGATGGAGTACTTGGATTTGTGGGATTCGTGCATAATCAAATCACGAATTCCTCCATATAAAGGGATCCAACACCTGTCCCCATAACACAGAACACCATCAGATCTTTTTACGAAGCCATTCTTACTTTCTGGCATTCCGTAAATTTTCTCACGCGGTCGGTTTTCATCCTTGAGCGCCTCACCCTGAGCCTCAAGAATTTTTGCTGGAAGCGGCGAACTGATCGTCATCCCTAACGATCTGACTCTGAGGGGTTTGATCCGCTCTTTTCTGCTGAGGGCGTCGGCAACTACATTTTCCTTTCCTGGGTGGTAACGGATCTCACAATCATAGTCGCTAAGCAATTCCAACCATCGGCGCTGTCTCATGTTCAGCTCCTTCTGGTTCAAGATATGCTGTAGACTCTTGTAGTCAGTATATACCACGCACTTAGTACCATAAAGATAGTGCCTCCAAATTCTCAGTGCAAACACGACTGATCCTAACTCTAGGTCATGGGTTGTGTAGTTTTTCTCATGGGTTTTCAGCTGTCGAGAAGCGTATGCTATCACCTTCTCTCTCTGCATCAGCACAGCTCCCAAACCCTTGTGTGATACGTCACAATACACAATGAAATCTTCACTACCCTCGGGTAAAGCCAAAATAGGTGCACTACACAACCTTTTCTTAAGGAGTTGAAAAGCTTCTCCCTCCTTATCTCCCCAGTCGTATTTCACGTTCTTTTGTGTCAGTTTCGTCAATGGCTTAGCTATCTTAGAAAAACCTTCAATAAACCTTTGGTAATAACCGGCAAGTCCTAGAAATTATCGTATTTTAGTAGGCGTTGTGGGCATTGCCCAATCCTTTATTGCCTCAATTTTGGCAGGATCCACGTGAATGCCCTGTCTATCTATCACGTGACCCAGAAACTGCACAGTCGATATCCAGAACTCACACTTCAAAAATTTAGCATATAACTCCTCCTTTTTTCAATAATTCCAGAATTAGTTTGAGGTGTTCCTACTTGGAATATATTAGGATATCGTCAATGAATACTATCATGAATTTATCCAAATACGGCTTACACACTCGATTCATGAGGTCCATGAATACAGCTAGTGCATTAGTCAAGCCGAATGACATAACTTGGAATTCGTAATGGCTATATCGGGTTCGGAACACGGTCTTCGGGATATCCTCTTCCCGTACTCGAAGTTGGTGATATCCTGATCTCAGGTCTATCTTGGAATAAACTGATGAACCTTGCAACTGATCAAATAAATCGTCTATCCTCGGGAGTGGGTACCTATTCTTGATGGTTAGCTTATTCAGCTCCCGATAGTCAATACACATCCTGAAGGATCGATCCTTCTTCTTAACAAAAAGGACCAGAGCTCCCCACGGCGAAGAACTCGGTCTGATAAAACCTTTTCCGGACAGTTCAACAAATTGATCAGACAACTCCTGTAACTCCGTAGGTGCTAGCCGATAGGGTGCTCGTGCAACAGGTGCGGCTCCTGGCACCAAATCGACTTTGAAATTCTATTTGTCTGGCCGGTGGAAGTCCAGGTAGGTCTTCTGGAAAAACTTCCGGGAAATCCCTCACGATTGGCACATCTTCCAATCGTTTCTCTCCGAGCTCCTTTTCCTTCTTCTCAGTAACATGAGCTAGAAATAGGTGGCATCCTTTCTCAATGCACTTCTGCGCTTTCGTACACGAGATGATGCTCAATCTTGACGAACGCGCACGATCGCTCCGATCTCCTTCAATTATCAGAAATTCGTTTCCATAGGGTACTCTGTCGATCTTTTCATCACAGATAATGACGGCATGATATTTCGATTGCCAATCCATCCCTATGATGACGTCAAAACTACCCAACTCTACTGGCATAAGGTCAATGTTGAATGGGCGGTTTAATAAATTTAGAGTGCAACCCCTTATAATGGTAACTACTCTTTCTAGGTTCCCGTTAGCTAATTCTACGTCAAAGACATTATCTAAGGTGGTTGGGGCTATATCAATTAAGGAACTAAAAGCAGTCGACACAAAACTTCTATCTGCTCCCGTGTCGAATAATACTGAAGCATAACGATTATTTAAAAGAAACGTACCCGTCACCACATTCGGGTCGTCCTGGGCTTCTCTACTACCCACAGCATAAACTCTTCCACGGGCTCCTCCTCCATTGCCCTGGTTTCCATTGTTGACTACTGCTAGCAGGTTACCTTGACCACCACCATTTCCCTGATTTCTGGGTTTGTTGCACTCATTGCTTAATTCCGTCTAGGGGTCCTTCTTGTATTGCTAGGATCTTATTACCATAAGGTATGCGGACGAGTTTCCCATTGTGGGTGATTACAGCGTAGTATTTCGACATCCAGTCTATACTGGGGACGACGTTGGAGTCTCCAAGTTTTGTGGGCCTAGGATCGCTGTTGGTTAGGGAGTTTTGCAGGTCTAGAATATGACCTTGAAAGATGTTGTTGATTGCTACTAGCAGTAAGTTTGTTGGCTCAGTAAGATTTGTTTGATAGACGATGCAGTGTCTCAGAATCGGAAAGGGTAGTGTACCGTGACATGCTAATCGGTGGGGTCATCTGATGTTGGCTAGTGGTGTAAGTTGCCCTTTCAGCTTTGGACGTGGTATGAAGTAAAGCTAGTTCTAGGTGGTATCTTGGCATCAAAACCTATTTGGTTACGGTGTTTCCTAGTACGGATGCCCATGACTTACACTACTTTTATGTGCTCACACACGCGAGTTTCTGATTTCTCGAAAAAAAGAGATAAAGGATTCGACTTTCATAAAAATTTAAGGCAACCATTCCTAGCATAGTATGGTCCTACCCGAATTATACAAAGGTGATCAGGCTTTGTATAATTGGGGTCCAACGATGCAATGCTGAGTTTAGTTACAAGAAAACATGTTGGTTTTTCTGCTTGCGAGTTTACAGCATAAACTACCTTTAAAAAAGTAAATAATTCGCCGGGCGGTAACAGAATAGTTTGTAAAATGGTTTGTAAACAATTTATAGAGTAATAGTAAAACAATTCATTATTGGCAAAATAGTATCCAAGTTATAGTTTAGCTTATAAATTGTTATTGAAAACAGTTCGTAAGGCAATATGAGGAAAGTTCCTTGTTTCAAAGAAAGTAGTGAGGTCAAACTTTGATTCTGTAATCTGGTAGTAAAACGATTTGTAGTATGACTGCAAGATAGTCTGTGAAATACTTGCAAAATTTCGAGTGTTTGTGGCAATACAATTTATTATTTCATGAAAAGATAATATGGTAGACAACTCGTTTATATTACGAGTTCAAACAGTTGAAAAATGATGACAAAGTGGTTTGTTAAATGATAGTAAAGATTAAGTAGTGCAACGGGCGGCAATTGATACATCTAATTGGCATATGACCATTGATAGTCGGAGTCAAATAAGCTTACATCTTATAATAAAAGTTCACCAAATTCGTATCATACGACGCGGTTCACAGAAAGATACTAATGAAGTCTTACAGAAACGAACTTAAAAGAGTCTAGACTTAGGTCCTATTACATAGGGTAGTCATTCTTATGTCATCACGTCTGAGTCCTGGTTTTCTCCCGCTCCAAGTTTTCTTGGATTGCTCACTTCTTCTTGGTCCTTTGGTTCCTGACACTCGTTCTTGTAGCGCCCCTTCTTTTCACACCCAAAACAGATTACCTCAGCTCTCCAATTTTTCCCTGAAGTTGTCTGTGCTACTGCAACGGTTTTAGACCTACAATCTCTAGCTATATGTCCAACCTTTTGGCATTTTTGGCACTTCACAGTGCAAGGTCCGTAGTGGTGTAGTTTGCAGCGACTACACATTGGTAACTTTCTAGTATAAGCCTTTCTATTACTAGGTCCAGCAGTGAAAGTTTTGGCCAACTTTTCCTTTTTGAGGGGTTGTGGAACCCCTTTGTTTCCTAGGTTGTTATCCCATTTCCTCTTTTCGTTAATGTTTTCAGCTTCTTGAACTGTGCCTCGGTTCATTAAGTCGCAACCCGTGCGAATTCCTAACTCGTAGGCAACAATAGTCTCTGCTACTCGTTGGGCTACAAGTTGTTCCATGGCTGCGGAATTTAGGTCTTGCCTCTCAGGTGACATGGTCCTTCACAATGAGAAAAGAAGCGTGAGACATAGCAAGGATGTGTCATAAGAGTAGATGGTTCCAGGAGATACGTTATAAGGCGGTAGGTTAGGGTCGTGCTCACATAAGTTGGTGGGTTCCTTTACGATAGTAATATAAGTGTTTCGAAAGAATAAGACGGTTGTCCAAACTTGGAGTCGAATAGAAAATGAATTCGTGTGGTATGTAGCGAGTATTCAACTCGAAGTGAAATGATGATGTTACGTAGGGAGATGGTCTGTGACAATTATGGTGCGACACGTGTAAGTATATAGAAAATACTTATGCCATATATGCTTAGTAAAATACTCAAATAGCATATCATAACACTTAATCAAATAAATCAAATAACGCTCAAATCATAGCAAGCTAAGCTGGCAGGCATCTGGCGGTCATAATGAAAAGTTTTTCATAAATCGGTTATAGTTTAAGGTTTTTATAAACCTAGTTCTCTATAACCTAGGCTCTGAATACCAATCTGTAACACCCCCAAAATCATAATATTGCGGAAGCATACACTTTGGGTGCTACTAAATCGATAATCACAACACAAGATATAGAGAACAGATTAAAAATCCGTTTTAAAATACATTACATGTTCAAAGTCATGTTGTCTTACATAAAATCCGTTTCAAATGAAAATGTAGCCCATTAAAAAAAGCGGTCCAAATTTCAGAGTTAACGCAATACTAAAAACATTTCCAACAATTATTATGACCATCGCTATGTCCTGCCTTCAGTAAACACACCTCAGTTTCCTGAGAAAAACATGCTAAAAGTCAGCTAATGCTGGTGAGTTCATAGGTTTAAAGTAAATAACACATATGGACCATAGCAATATTCAACAACAATTCAGCAATATGCCAAGCTGGCATTAGCTAGAAAAGGGGTGCCCGCGAGTGTTAATCCCCAGACACTCGGCCTATTTTCATATGGTATACGTTCGCCTTGACTATGCTGAGCCAACCGAACGGGGGTGTCATCCCCAATAGATCTATTTATATCAAACGGCTTCTTAGACAAGAATTAACGGTTGATGATAGTGGGCGCAATGGGATTCAGCTAAACTTAGGTTTCTGCATACAAGTGTGTATAAAAACAAAATCCATTTTTGGTCCATGAAAACAGTTTTGCATGTTTCTCACCCCAAGCTTATAAAACAAATCGTATAAAAATATGGGGCTATAAACTCACCTTAAGAATAATAGCAACCTGCTAATCAATCACCAAAATAGTGCAACCGCTCTGACACGCAACCTAAATCAGTACGGTAAGTCTTAGTGAAATATTCGTGTCTTGTATGTCTTTACTTTATTTGGAAAGTTTACGCGTGAACAGTGCTCGTGTATTTCTTGCTTGTTGTGCGGTAAAATATATCTCAAAATGATTTATCGTATGTATCTCTTGATGGTAGCTCATGGTGAAAGTGTACGGTGGGAACACGTGCGACGGAACATCCGTACTAGTATTCATCGTTAAATTCCGCAAGTACTATATATATATATATATATATATATATATATATATATATATATATATATATATATATATATATATATATATTAGGTTAAGTTTAATGATCATATATTTAACTAATTATATATATATATATTTATATATTAGGTTAAGTTTAATGATCATATATTTAACTAATTAGGGTTATAATTAATTAAATAGGTTTTGAGAAATAAATAAAATAATAGTGTTAGTGGAGGAATATTATATTATAAATATTTTTTATTATTTATAATATAATTTTAATTATAAGAAATTTAAAAACGTTGTTAAGCATTTTAGAAAAATTTAAATAAGTTAAGTATTTTTATCAAAATACTCTAAGTGTTATAATTTTAGAAAATTTGGTCATGACCCATTTGTTTATTCAAACGTTTCTATTTTCTCATGTGTTTCAATTTCCCAAATAATTCGCGTTGTTAACTCTATGTGCAAAATTTGTCCGTAATATATATATTGGTCGTTTCAAGTATTTTATCGTTATAACTATCGTTATCGTCACGTTTAGTTATTAATAATAGATTTTGACACAAAGTCAATATTTAGTCAATATGCCATCAAAAGTCAATATTTATAAGGATTTGGTCAAAATTTCATTTTTCACCCTTTTGGAGACTAACGCGTCTCAAAACAAGTCCAAACTAGTTTTAAGTATATATGTCGTATCGTTAAGTAATAATATTCGTAGTGAGTCGGAAAATATTTCAAAAGTCATTTTTGTCATCCGGCATACTCATTGGGCCGAAATTTATTAAATAAGCCCAATAGTTCATATTTAGTCCAAACCATTTAGCCTTTTTAATTTACGACATATATATCGTTAGTTTGCTAAAAATAATTTTAACACATTCGTCACCACATTTGGTCAAAAGAAGTCAACTGTGACGAGTTGGGTTGGGCTTGGCCCAACTCCCACCGAAAGCCCATAAGCTCAAAATTATTAATTCTAGTCCAAGGCCCTTTTTAGTTAAAATATATTTATCGTCGCGTTTCTAAAAATTATTTGACACGTTCGTTAATCCGTTTGGTAAAAAAAAAGTCAAAAGTGACCATCTTCATGTTGGGCTCGGCCCAACAGTCCATGTATAACATTTTTAGCCCAAAATACATTTTTAGCCCATTATTGATAATTAGTAAATATTAGTAACGTAACGAATTTTAATAATATCAATTAAGCTCTTATAAATAAGCTATTAAGTCTAAAAGTCAAATATACCCAAATTTTATTGTGTTCGACCCATAATACACCATTCGACCCATTTTCACATTTTTATAAGCTAAACTCAATTAGTTATGGCTTACTCAATAAGCTATTCTAAATAAACTTTTAAGCATTAGTTCCACCATTTCACCACTTGAGCCAAAATTTTATGTTTTTCAAAACCCCAATAGTTTTGTAATTTTATTCTAGCCGATTTATATGTATAACCATAAAAATGTATATATTGCCTTAATCTCGCGTAATTAACATTAATCACATTTGTATCATGAAACTAGTACCATATACAACAAGATTTACCACACAAGCAAGAAATACTCTAATTTGTTCAAAAACTTCATCTAGGTCGAGCACTATTTAATAAATACAAGCCCTAACTTTTTCCATTTTAACAAAATATATACATTTAACAATTTATAACATCATTAGACATCAAATGTACATGAATTTAACAAGATTTGAAAAGTTGTGATGATTCCTTACAAGATTATATGTTAACGTGAGGTAGAGAAGACCAAGAACAACCCAAACTTCACCAAATTTACCCAAATCACGTTCCAAATAACCCGAAACTCTTGAATATACACTCTAATTTATTTGAACTTCAAAGAAAAATGATGGATCTTGGAGATTTAGTTTGAGCCGTGTGTTTTTGCATGGAGAATGATCTAGGAATGTAGGTGAGTGTAATATGGATAAGTTGTATTTGTTTTGATGTCATTTAGAATAAGTATGGCTAATATATATAAGATTAATTGAGTTAGTGGGTGGATTTTGGCATGTAGTGGGGAAGTATTACCTAAGACCATGTGTAGTGGTGTGTAAGAGAGGACGGGGCATTTTGCACCATGTGGCAGCGTGGGCCATGTTGGGGCTTGGTAGAAAAAGTGGTGTAGTGGTAGTATGGGTGTTTTGCGTCATGTGTCACCCTTTTTATTTATTTTTTTTTGTTTTTTTTAATCACTAAATATTTCATTTATTTATTAAATATTTCTAAAAATAGACAAATAATAAAAGGTAAGTTTATTAAAAATAAAACCGTTACAAATAAAATAAAAATACAATTAAAAAATAAAAACTACTAATCTATATCGTTAACGTCATCGTAATCCTCGGGCTCGTCATTCTCGGCTTCGGTTTCGCTTTCATTCTCGTACTCATCGGGCTCGTCCTGCATTCGACGGTTACTCCACGTTTCCTCGATCAAATCCGCCAATAGAGCGTGGTGACTCGCGTGGCTTCGAATGTAGGCCGAGTTTTCTAAGGCTTGTTCGTGGGTTTGTGGCGGCAGTGGTTCGTCTACTTCGTCCGGGTGATAATCTTGACAAATAGCTCGTCCTTCGTCCTCTAAAATAATGTTGTGTAGAATGAGGCACGCACGCATAGTATCCTTAATTTTATCCTTTGTCCATAAACGAAAAGGATTCGCCACAAACGCGAAACGTTTCTTGAGCACACCGAAACATCTTTCAATATCCTTTCTTGCCGATTCTTGTAATTTTCGCCAATTTTCTTTTTTAGGATCGATCGGATTTTTGAACGTTTTCATGATGAACGAGTACTCCGGCTATATACCGTCACCTAAATAGTAGCCATGTGGATGAAAGTTACTATTAGCATAAAAACCGAGAACCAGGGCCAAACCTGAGATGAAATCTTTCAGGACGGGTGATTGCTCTAAAACGTTGATATCGTTAAAGGAGCCGGGGACACCAAAGTAAACACTCCATATCCATAGATCGTACGAGCAAACGGCTTGAAGAACTAGAGTTGGACCTTTGTGGCTACCCCCGTGGTATTGACCTCGCCAAGCGGTTGGACAATTAGCCCATGACCAATGTATGCAATCGATACTACCCATCATACCGGGTATGCCATGCGCCTCTTGGTGCACATCATATATTCGCCTCAAATCATTTTTTGTCGGTTTTCTTAAATTCCGCTTCTCGTACAAGGCTTTTATTCCTATATATATAAACATGTATAGAAAAATAAAAATATATAAGGAAAAATATTATATATATATATATATATATATATATATATATATATATATATATATATATATATATATATATATATATATATATATATATATATATGTACTTTTTTACCTATTGTAAACGCCTCAAGCGTGTCCCGACATGTTTTCTCGGCCATCTTTAAATAATCGTCGTTGATGTCGGTGGTGACCCCATAAGTGAGCACCCGCATTGCGGCGTGCACTTTTGTATCGACGTGAACCCCGGGTTACCGACTACGTCGAGTCTTTGTTTAAAGTAATTGAAACGATCCTCCAAATCTTTCGTGATACACAAAAATAACCTTTTGCTCATTCTAAAACGTCGTCTAAATAATTGTTCGTTATACGTGCAACCTTCGTCGAAATAATCAGCCATCAACCTAGCGTTAGCCGCGGCATGGTCTCGATCAAATTGTTTTATTTTTTGAATCGGTTTTGGTGGGTTTTGGGCGACGAACATAGCTACAGCCCCAGCAGCAAGAGACACCGCTTCTAGTTCTCGGTCAGAGAAATCGTCATCCGAACTAGATTCAAGAAGAAAGAAAGTAGAGGGAGAACTCATTGTATAAAAAAGGGAAAGATTTATATAAAATTTGATAGAAAAGAGAGTGTGTTTGAGAGTGTTTTTATAAAATTATATGTGTGTGTATATATATATATAGGATATATATATAGGTATATATAGGAAGTATTGATTAAATTTAATTTTTTTTAGTCAAATTTTCCGTTTGGCAACGGTTGGATTTTTGGGAAAGCTCGTGGGCAAGGGCGCTATAAAGTCCACACTCGAATTTTTTTTTTTGGCAATAGCGCCCCGTGATTATGGGGCTTGGGGCGTGTTTGGGCACGAAAGGGCAAAAAAAAGAGGCTATAACGCCTCACTACGGAGGGTCTAAGGCCGGTTTTGGGTGAGTTAGAGGGGGACGGAAAATATTTTTACCTCTCGTTGGTGTATCGTGTGTCGGTTTGAGCTTAAACGTGACCATAAAGTCCCGGTTTACCCTTTTTGGACACGTATACGTAAAATAAAGTTTTTATCCACGTTTTTGTCAGAAATGTAATAAAATATTAATACTGACTCAAAAATATATTTATTTGACTGCTACCATGTGTACTGTGCTGTCGGTACGCGTGTGCGGTTGCTTTTCAAAAAAATGTGAGAAAGCTCTCAGTTAATTACGAAACTTGTCAGAAATTATCAGAAATAGAATAATTTATGCTTACTGACAAAAATATACTTTTTCTGCAGTGACTGTAAGCTACAGTATGCGGGACAGCTCCAAAAAATGCTCAAAAATACTCAGAAACATTCAAACACGCATAGAAATGCTCAGCTTAAAAATAATAAATAACCATTTAATATTAATTAACAACGTGAAAATTACCATTTGTCACAAGTCACATCCATTTATTTTATTGGAAGCGGTCGCCTCCTTAGATTTATGGATTTGGCATGCGTTGTTTGGTGTCTCCGGGATGAATAACGGCGTAAATGTTTTACGTTGTTCCCCTGTTTTCAATGATATCAAATCTGGGAGAGCACCAGACCTTGAATTCGAGGTTAACGATGTACCTTATAAAGGGAGATATTATCTTACTGACGGGATATATCCACAATGGTCCGTTGTTATTAAGTCCATTTCAAATCCTCCCACGGGTGATGATAAATGAATATTGTATAAGAGGAAGCACGAAGCAGCAAGGAAAGATGTAGAACGAGCTTTTAGTGTGTTGAAGAAGAAGTGAAAAATGCTTAAAGTTCCGGCTCGAGGGCTGTATAAACAGAATCTCCAAGATATTATGTATACATGTATCATATTACATAATATGATCATTCAACACAAGGAGCGGGCAATATGTCCTAAATGGTTCGAAAATAAGGGCCACCATGATCATGATCCCTTAAGATCGGATGAAGAATCGTTAGTAGTTACTCATGAGCTAATGGACTCATCAACTCATCTACACTTAAAATCTGACTTGATCGAACACATTTGGAGAAATCGTAGAAATCAAGTCAATCAAGAGAATGAAGACGAAGACGGTAGTGACGATGACGATGAGAAAGACGATGAAGAATTTTTGTAATGTTTTTAATGTTATTTGAATAATTTACGTAATGTTTTTAATGTTTATTTGAATAATTTATGTAATGTTTTTGTTTTTAATGAATTTTAAATTTGTTGTTTAAAATATTTGAATTAAAAAATTAAAAAAAAAATGAACTCGGTCACTTACTGTGACAATTTGGTCGTGTCTGATCATTGAAGAAAGAAAGCTGATATGGCAGGGTCATGCTGGGTCACGACTGTGTTTTCTTCAATGACCTGTTCTCTTCACGTCGTAAGTATTTGCTTCTATCTATACTACTTATAATACAAAAATGGTCAATAAGTCAAGGTGTGAAAACTTAAAATTAATGTATTCCTCATTTTGCCCATGAATAATTATACAGTATGCGTACATTATTTCTCTACTATCTCTCACTTTAACCTAAAAACACACACCACCATCTCTCCAAACCGCCGCTGCTACACCTCAACCTCCATAATTTGTATCCGCAGCATTGGACCACCACATAAACCTACGATATCACCACCACTACAGAAACCGACGCCACCGTCGATATCCACCCTCCACCGTGTTCTTCAGCCGCTGGAACCACCAAGACCCAAAGGGTTTTCAAGTTTTGAGGTATTTTTTTTAGTTTTCTTTTAGATCTAAAGATTTTATTGTAGATCTATACGTTTTTCTTGTAGATATATGGATTTGAAAGTTTTCTTTTTGATGTTAATTTGTTTTGATTTGTGTTTTCAGGTGATTATTAAGAAGTTGTTTGGATGATTTTATTGAAGAGATAAGTTTCGAGACGATGAATTCTAGAAGTAGATGGTTGTACTTTGGTGTATTTGCGTTGTTCGTGTTTCTGGTTACGCCCCGGTGTTCTGCGCATACTGATAATTCCGATGGTATGCTTCTTGATTCTCAGAGATTTTTGTTATTTTGTGTTGTTTTGCGTTTTCTATTTATGATTATTGGCGAATTTCGGTTTCTTGATGATGTTTTATTTACTTATTTACTTGTTGATATGGAGAGTTGCTTGTTTTTAGCGTAATGGGACGTTAAGTTATTTATCGTTATTTGGGGAAAGTGGTGTTAGTAGATATTGGAATGGTGTAACACCCCTAATTTCGGATATCAACAACGGAAGACTTAATTGGGTGTTACGTAGTGGATCGTAGTCATAACCATAGAAAACGACTTAAAAGAGACGTTTTTAGTTTACCATTCAAAATACAAGCATTTGATATACAAAGATGTTTCATAGTTAACATGTTTATTTAAATTTGAATGATAAAACATTTATTTAGAACCCGTGCCGGGTTTAGTGCCCACTCCGTGCCTTGAGTTCCAGCCTTTAGTTACCTGAGATAACATGCTAAAAGTCAACAAAAGTTGAGTGATGTTCAGAGGTTTAATTTTAATAGTTGAACACAAAGTGTAAGTGTTAATTACATCGAATTACAATTAAACGAGTTAAAATCAAGTTGTTATTGCATTAAGCTCATGACACGCAACGCTTAACAGGCATCAAAAATGATGTAAAGTATATAGGCCCTCGGGATAGGTATTTGCCAATAACCTATAAGTTTGTTTAAATAAAGTGCGCTTGGGTGGCTCATCCTAGCAGACCCAAACGGGGATTGTCAGTCCCAAATAGATCTATTCACAACTATTTACGTTCACTCGCAAGTGATTAAGGTTCATGATAGAGGGACTTCTGGCAATAGCTACTTAAGCAATAATAACATCAGTTATAGCATACGAAAAGTTTGTGTTCATGTTTGTAGCATGTATCTCCCCACAAAAAGGATTTAAAAGTTTAAGTGTGGGCTATGAACTCACCTTAGTAGTACAGTAGCGGTGGTAGTATCGTAACTCAAACGATGAAAGGAAACGGCTTCAACACACGACCTATATAGTATATGGCAAGTTTTAGTGGTTTGATAGTCTAAGTTTGGTTTATCGCGAATCATAACGTTTAAGGTTTTATCGATTGATAATTAATTTGTAACGTTAAAAATATGCTTGTTTAAATGATCAAGGTTATATATAAAGTTATATATATATATATATATATATATATATATATATATATATATATATATATATATATATATATATATATATATATATATATATATATATATATATATTATATAACATCTTGGATATGTGCTCGTTCGTTGAAGTATATAAGTTTGGCTAAAGAGATCGTTGTTTATAAATCAAAGTTGATTTATGATGAGTTATGTTATGTGTTAAGTGATTACGTATATAATATATATATTTATAAGTCATATAGTTACGTATATAATTATTAGAAAATGTGACGTTAAATGTCGATTTGTGAGACCAAACATATTTGTTTCGGTTTTTGGGTTCGTGAAATATTATTACAAGTATAAACTCAGAAATAACCTTTGGGTTTTTACAAAGTTACATTTTATACCCTAACGGCATAATCTTTGCACCGTTAGTCCTCGGTTAAGTTTTATTTATATTTTAAGTCTAAAACTTTTAATATTTACATTTTATACTCAAAAGTTCCTAAATTTACAGTTTTCATCACAAGATATCAAAATGACAGTTTTTACTTTAAGTTTCCAAATTTGGCAGTTTTAGTCCTTCGGTTAGTAAATTTTTGCAAAACAAGTCCAAACTTTATAAAAATCAAAGTTCACTATTTTTATTTCATAAATAAGTTTAGAACAGCTTTTGTAACTAATATAAATTGCTTAATTTGTTAAAAGCTTATTTTTCGAGCTTATGGGCTTTTAACGAGCCATAAGTATGGCCCATTATGGATTTGCGATCCATTGGGTTTAGAGGGGGTTTGGGCCTGATTATGGGCTTGTTTAAGGGTTATAAAAATGTTATAATTGAGCTTATACACACAGCTTATACGATAAGCTTAAAAATAGCTTAGTGGGCTTATAAGCCCAATCGCTAATATTTAGTTTGTATAAATACTGGCTCACGATCGATTTGCTTTGGGGTTTAACAAGGTTCGAGTTGAGCTTTCCAGGTCGAATGAAATATATGATTCGTTAGTTTGATAGCTCGACTATCGGGTCGAGCTATAAAACTTAAGTGTTGTATGTCGAGTTCGTAAAATACAAGGCCAAAGTTAAGCGACATAGTCCATTATGAAAACAGTTTTAAAGCCTCGAAAATATTCTAAGTGTTTTATAAAATTCGAATAGGGCCAATGTGACTTAGAAACGTGTGATTTTTATGGTTGATACATTTATATAGAGTTCGAATAATTGTTGTTCTCGATAGTTAGCATGGCAAATATTTAGAGTGTCGAATAAAACCTATGTGTTGTAAATGTAAATAACGAGATATTCGTCTAAAGTAAAATGGGTTTGCGATAGAAACATGGGATCACAAAAAATTTTAACAATGAGAAAAGTTTGAGTGTGCTCACTTCACCTCAAAAGGTGGGGCGTATCACGATGTCGAGACTGAGCTAAGCCAAGGAAGATGTGTAACTCGATTCTCGGTACTTCAAGGATTTAGGGTCGAGTAAAATGTGACTCTTGGCTTGACTTGAACACCTCCCAATTTATGCTAAGCTAGGCGAGTTCATAACTTGGAAAATACTTAGAAATATTTTTAAGTTGGTTATGTTGGTGTGTTTGAATGCCGATCGGTTGAGGTTATTTTAAGGGTGAATCATTGAGTGTTGTATTGAATGAAATGATGAGGCATGATGAGGGTGTAAGAGAGTAGCAGGGATGTTCATTTTTTAGTCACTTTGGAGTGTATAAATGAACCAAGGAGAAGAGACAAAATGGATTTTAAGTGTTGGTTTTGTGGCTTGGTCGTGTATCTTATGGATCTAACACATGTTAGACGTGACCAAAATAGATGTAGGGGTCGTTTGATAGTTTGTATATTCGATAAGAGCTTGTACGAATTTATTCGTTAGCCAAAACATATGTTGGGTCGAGTTGGGAGTTATACGAGACACAACTAGGCCAAAACATGAAACTTGGGTTGTGTTCACAATATGTCAAGTGCGTTGAGCTTTGATGGATTTTAAATAGGTAATTGATCGATTTAGAACATAAGGTTTGTCACACTCGATTCTCAGCTGGGTTGAGAATCGAGTTGAGCAAAATAATGATATGGTTGTTATGTCGAATCGAGAGAAAATGAGGCAAAGTAAACGTCCCTCGTCGCATTTTATAAGTATAGATTTTTATAAAATTTGGTTGGGTTGGGTTTGTGTTTGGGCTCGTCTGGTGGGCTAGGCCCAATGAAGGAAAGAAAAGAAGAAAAATAATAATGGTCCGTTTGATGCGTTTGGTTTGTAGTATTATCGGGCTGAGGCCCAATGAGTCTAGCAGCCCATTTGGTATTTATTGGGTATTGAGTCGAGGTCCAATATAGTTACTGAGTATTTGTGAAAATTTTCGTGAGCTCGGGAATGTATTGGATCACGTTTGGTTAATTGACGAAACGTATAAACGTTAATGGTTTTATGTAACTTCGCGATTTTTAGACTATCAAGGTTCGTGTGTAAGCATCGTTCCTAGGTAAATGGCAAATCACAATATCGTTGTGATTTAAAGTAGTATAGCATGATTAACAAAAAAAAAAAATTTGTTACCGGTAGAAATGGTTATTAAATAACGTAATGATTCGTTAATCATTTATTGGCATTTACTATTCATAGGGAAAATTACAAGAGGTTACAGTACCTACCACTTACACTGAATTCTGTCCCAGAATTCTAGTCTAAGATAGGTGATAGGAGTGTCTACGAAAATAGGTGTGGGTATTTGGCTCGAATCTGGTCTTCGCGTTTCCAAGTATATTCTGGTCCTCGTTTTGAGTTCCATCGGACTTTGACAATGGGAATGCGGTTCTGTTTTAGTTGTTTGATTTCCCTGTCCATGATTTCCACGGGTTCTTCTATAAAGACAAGTATGTCATCGAGTCGAATCTCTTTCAAAGGAATTACAAGAGATTCATCTGAGAAACACTTTTTAAGATTAGATACGTGAAAGGTGTCGTGAACTCGGCTAAGTTCCTCTGATAGTTCGAGTTTGTAAGCCACTGTTCCTATCCTTTCTAGGATTTTGAATGGACCAATGTATCTAGGGTTAAGCTTTCCACGTTTTCCGAAACGTACCATTCCCTTCCAGGGAGATACTTTTAACATGACCTTGTCTCCAATCTGGAATTCCATAGGTTTTCTCCTCACGTCGACATAGCTCTTCTGTCTATCCCTTGCAGCTTGCAGTCGTTGCTTAATTTTGACTATCTTCTCTGTTGTCTCATGAATGAGATCAGGTCCGGTGAGTTGTATATCTCCGACTTCGGTCCAACAAATAGGCGATCTGCACTTTGGGCCGTAGAGTGCTTCGAATGGTGCTGCCTTAATGCTGGCGTGGTAACTGTTGTTGTAGGAGAACTCGGCTAGAGGTTAGTGTCTGTCCCAACCTTTTCCGAAATCGATAACACATGCTCGGAGCATGTCTTCTAAGGTTTGGATTGTCCTCTCGCTTTGTCCATCGGTTTGTGGATGATATGCAGTGCTCATATCCAGTTTGGTTCCCAAGGCTTTTTGTAAAGACTTCCAAAAATGAGATGTGAAACGACTGTCACGATCTAAGATGATTGAGATCGGCACTCCATGTCGTGAAACTATTTCTTTTAGATATAGCTTTGCGAGTGTGTCCATCTCGTCCGTTTCTTTGATTGCTAAGAAGTGAGCGGATTTGGTGAGACGATCAACGATGACCCAGATGGTGTCAAGTCCAGTTGATGTCTTAGGAAGCTTAGTGATAAAGTCCATTGTAATACGTTCCCATTTCCATACAGGAATTTCGGGTTGTATGAGTAATCCTGACGGCTTTTGATATTCCGCTTTTACTCTTGAACAGGTCAAACATTTTCCGACATACTCGGCTATGTCGGCCTTCATGTTTGGCCACCAGTAAAGTTTCTTGAGATCTTGATACATTTTGTCGGAACCTGGATGAATGGAGTACTTGGATTTGTGAGACTCATTCATAATGAGATCACGTATACCTCCGTATAGAGGAACCCAACTTCTTTCTTTGAAACAGAGCATCCCGTCTGCTTTTTGCACAAAGCCATTCTTATTTTCTGGCATGCCGTGGATCTTTTCACCAGGTCGGTTCTCTTCCTTAAGAGCCTCGGATTGAGCGATGAGTATTTGTGAGGGCATGGGTGAACAAATGGTCATTCCTAATGATCTGACTCTGAGAGGTTTCAGTCGTTCCTTCCGGCTTAATGCATCTGCCACAATGTTGGCTTTTCCTGGGTGATAACGGATTTCACAATCATAATCGCTAAGTAGCTCTAACCAGCGACGTTGTCTCATGTTCAGTTCTTTCTGATCTAAGATATGCTGAAGACTTTTGTGGTCGGTGAATACTGTGCACATGGTGCCATACAGGTAATGTCTCCATAACTTAAGGGCGAATACTACTGTTCCTAACTCCAAATCATGAGTCGTGTAGTTTGCTTCATGCGTTTTGAGTTGTCGCGAGGCATAAGCTATCACTTTGTTTCGTTGCATCAGCACAGCTCCCAAACCATGATATGAGGCATCACAATATACTACGAAGTCTTCACTTCCTTCAGGTAGCGCTAGTATTGGTGCTTCACAGAGCTTTTTCTTTAATAGCTGAAAAGCTGATTCTTCCTCTTTTCCCCAGATATACTTCTTGTTCTTCTGAGTTAATTCGGTCAAAGGCTTTGAGATTTTTGAAAAACCTTCAATAAATCTTCTGTAGTAACCGGCTAGACCCAAAAATTGGCGTATCTCTGTGGGGTTTGTAGGAGATGTCCAACCTTTGATGGCCTCAATCTTTGCAGGATCTACATGAATGCCTTGACTGTTTATAACATGCCCAAGGAATTGTACAGTTCGAATCCAAAAGTCACATTTGGAGAACTTGGCATATAATTGTTCCTTTTTGAGTAACTCTAAAATAATCTTTAGATGTTCGGCATGTTCCTGCTCGTTGCGTGAGTAGATTAGGATATCGTCTATGAATACTATCACGAATTTATCCAGGTATGGTTTGCACACTCGGTTCATTAGGTCCATGAACACTGCAGGTGCATTAGTTAGACCAAATGGCATTACTTGGAATTCGTAATGTCCGTAACGTGTCCTAAAAGCTGTTTTGGGAATATCCTCCTCTCGAACTCTTAATTGATGGTACCCTGACCTTAGGTCGATCTTCGAGTATACACTCGATCCTTGTAATTGATCAAACAAGTCATCGATCCTAGGTAGTGGGTAACGATTCTTTACAGTGAGTTTGTTCAATTCCCGGTAATCAATACACATTCGGAAGGATCCGTCCTTCTTCTTAACGAATAGGACCGGAGCTCCCCAAGGTGATGAGCTGGGTCGGATAAAGCCTTTATCAGACAACTCTTTCAATTGCTCTGACAATTCCTTCATTTCAGACGGCGCTAACCTATAAGGTGCTTTTGCCACAGGTGCCGCTCCAGGCACTAGTTCAATCTGGAATTCCACTTGACGGGGAGGTGGAAGACCGGGTAAATCTTCGGGGAATACTTCTGGGAACTCTTTAACGATCGGAACGTCTTCAACTCGCTTATCTTTTGATTTGTTTTCCGTTACATGAACCATGAATGCTTGGCATCCTTCATTCATGTATTTCACCAATCTGATATATGAGATGATACCGTATCGCGTTTTATTTTTGTCACCATGGACAATAAGAGTTTCACCATTACGTGGAATATGCACGGCTTTCTCGTCACAGAGTATTCTAGCGCGGTGTTTGGATAACCAATCCATACAAATGGCTATGTCAAAACTACCGAGCTGAATAGGCATGAGGTCGATGGAAAAAGGGTTGTCTTGTAGGATTATGGTATAATCACGAATGACGGTGTCTGTGCCAATTAGGTTTCCGTCCGCCATTTCAATTTCAAAAGTGGTGTTTAGTTTGGAGGGGGTAATGTTAAGCAAAGGAGCAAACGTAGTTGACACAAAACTTCTATCTGCTCCAGAATCAAATAATACCCTAGCACTATGTTGATTGAGTAAGAACGTACCCGTGACAACGTCAGGGTTTAGTGGGGCATCTTCCTCCTTTAGTACATATGCTCTCCCTCGAGCGTTGTTTTGCTGACCGTATCCTTTCGGACAGCGGCTCTTGAAGTGACCTACTTCTCCGCAGGAGTAGCAAGTTGGAGTCACAGGCTGTAGGTTGCTACCAGTAGCGGGATTCCTGCAATCCTTTGTCTGATGACCCACTTTCTGGCATTTCACACATTTGATTGTGCAAGGTCCACTGTGGTGTAATTTGCATCTGTTACACTGGGGTTTCTGACCTTGGTATCCCTTGCCTTCAGTAGCAGCATAGGCCTTGGCGGTTTCCTGTCTTTGGTTTTGTTGATGGTGACGATTGTTCCGGTTTTGATGGTACGGGTTATTGTTTCTATGATTGTTGTTGTTGAAGTTGTTGTTGCGGTGGTTATTGTTACTGTTGTGGTGAGTGGTCCTTTTATCATCGAGCTTTCTCTTGAGCTCATATTTGTACTTGACCTCTCGGTCCAGTAGTTTTTGAGCAAGTTCAATGGCTGCCTCCAGAGTTGGCGGGTTCGATGAAGTGACATTTCCCTCAATACTACGGGGAAGCCCTTCGATATACTTCTCTAGTTCTTTTTCAAAATTTGGTACAACAGTAGGACATAGTATCTTAAGCTCTTGGAATCTCCTATTGTACGTTTTAAGATCAATATCTTTTACTACCAGTAGATGGAATTCATCTTCCAATTTTCTTAGTTCAGAACGGGGACAGTATTTCTTCAGCATCTTGGTCTTAAACTTAGTCCAAGTGAGCTGGTAGACTGCTGTCATTCCCATGGCTTTGACTGTAGCATTCCACTATGACAAAGCATCTTGCATGAGAGTTCCAGTAGTGAAAATGACTTTGTTATCCTCAGTACAACCGCTTCTCTGAAAAACAGTTTCAGATCGTTTGAACCAGTGAGCAAGTTCAGTTACTCCTTCAGTACCTTTGTAGGAAGTTGGTTGACAACTCATGAAATCCTTGTAGGTACACTTGCGGTTTGCAGCTGTCACACTTTCTCCTGTCAGTAGGCTAGTGCCACTGTTGCGAGCATTTGCTGCCGCCTGTTCTGCCAAGACTACATTTACACCGTCAGCGATTGCCTTCCGGATAACTTCTGGAGTCATAGCAGGCGTAGCCATTGAAGTTTCATGATTTGCGGCTGAGGTTGCTTTCCTTGTACGTGCCATAGTTCTATCAATATTGCAGAAGCATATTTTTAGAAATTTCATAATGATCACGTTAGGTTAGAATAAATCGTAAGGTAATTGAATATGGGTTATGATATTACAGCCATAATATTAACCACAATAATTTAATTTATGAGGATAATAATTTTGGTTTATATCTGTAGGTACAGCAAGTATCATATCATAAATACATTCACGACATGTCTGAATCAAATCACAACACACATGAGAACATAAATGATTGAATTGTACTGTATGAACCAAAATTTCACGAGACAATATATATATGGCGAATCATAATGCGTATGAGTGTAAGAAACAACCATGGAATACATAAATCAACATCAATATAATACATCCACACAACATAAGATTAATAACTTGTTCGATTTGTTTTACAAAACATAAAGATACAAGATTCTTTATTAATACAACATTGGTAGACTAAGATATCTCTTAGTTATACTGACACATCCCTGATCTATGGTCCTCCTGGTGCACCATCTAAGCGACGCTGAAGATCTGCAATCACTGCCATCAAGGTCTCCACTGTCTGGTCTCGAGCTCTTTCCCTGGCCTGGGAATCCTCAACCATAAGTCTAAGAATCAGAACCTGAGAGCTAACTCGGTCAAGCTCAGAATCTAGTGTCTCAATCACTGTCTGCATCGAAGTAGTGGCCTCTCCTAGTATAGAAATAGTCTCAATGGCTTCTTCTAAACTAGTACCTACTTGATCGAAGACTGTCTCCATCGCCAACTGACCAATCACAAGGTTCTCCACTTCTTCCCCAAGTGTCTCAACCTGCTCGAGTGGTAAGTCATCAAGAATCTCTACAATGTCGTCAAGACGATCCTCATGTCGGACTAATCTGGCTGCCAGTAGGGGTAGGGTGTGATGGATGGGTTCTCCGGTAACCGGAAGAATCCTCGAAGCAGCAGTAGTCGAACTCTCTCCTAGTTCCATAGCTCTCGGTGCTCCCTCCTGGGATCTCCAGTGACGGATGATCGGTAGCAAGAAAGACCATCGGCGAGCATCGACCCTCTTGTGGGTCCCAGTGCGAACTGCGGCCTCATCTCTGACCTGGGCATAGGGGTCCGATGAAGATGGAACCAAGCGGTATGTCCTCTTGCAAGGTAGCAGAGGCTCACTGAGAGTAGCTGATGGTGGAGAAGCAAGTGGTGGAATAGAGGATGGTAATGGAACAGTGGTGGTCTGGTGATAGAAGATAGTAGGTGGTGGAACTGAAGATAGTGGTGTAAGTGGTAGTGTCCTGGAATGCTCAGGAACTGGGGGTGGTGATATCACTGGAGTCGAATTTGGTATGAGTGGGGCTGGTGGTGGTTAGATCAGTGCTGGTGGTGTACGTACCCGTTTCCGGGGAGTGTGTTTGCGAATATGAGCTTCTCTAGGGCGTCGGTAAAGTTGGCCAAAGGGTTATGGCTCATATGGCTAGAGTTGTCGCACTCGTCCATGCTGGCGAATCGGGCCAGGTGATGGGATTGGTGATGCTGGAGGGGAAGTCTCCATGTCGGATGCCGGTAGAAATTGCTGGCTTTCCATGTACCGGTCAGTAGCAGGTGACATCGGTATAGCTGCCGTAGCAAAGTCTGAAGTGAAAGGCATAGGATCCTCATTCTCTGAATCAGATGATACAGCGATAGGATGGGGTTTCGAAGACATAGTACTGTAATAATCCCGAATAGTAAATGTAAGCTATTAACATAATCATAAATATGTTAAACTTTGTTAAGATCTCATATAGTAAGCAACATCCTAAAAATGTTGGAAGTGTGTAGGCACGGAGGGCATAAGGAGGTTTTTCTTTAAAATGGTCCGTTAAAAAAATGTAGTTATAGTCCAGTGTTTAAAATACATCTGGTTCTCTATAACCATGAGCTCTGATACCAATCTGTAACACCCCCTAATTTCGGATATCAACAGCGGAAGACTTAATTGGGTGTTACGTAGTGGATCGTAGTCATAACCATAGAAAAAGACTTAAAAGAGACGTTTTTAGTTTATCATTCAAAATACAAGCATTTGAGATACAAAGATGTTTCATAGTTAACATGTTTATTTAAATTTGAATGATAAAACATTTATTTAGAACCCGTGCCGGGTTTAGTGCCCACTCCGTGCCTTGAGTTCCAGCTTTTAGTTACCTGAGATAACATGCTAAAAGTCAACAAAAGTTGAGTGATGTTCATAGGTTTAAGTTTAATAGTTGAACACAAAGTGTAAGTGTTAATTGCATCGAATTACAATTAAACGAGTTAAAATCAAGTTGTTATTGCATTAAGCTCATGACACGCAACGCTTAACAGGCATCAAAAATGATGTAAAGTATATAGGCCCTCGGGATAGGTATTTGCCAATAACCTATAAGTTTGTTTAAATAAAGTGCGCTTGGGTGGCTCATCCTAGCAGACCCAAACGGGGATTGTCAGTCCCAAATAGATCTATTCACAACTATTTACGTTCACTCGCAAGTGATTAAGGTTCATGATAGAGGGACTTCTGGCAATAGCTACTTAAGCAATAATAACATCAGTTATAGCATACAAAAAGTTTGTGTTCATGTTTGTAGCATGTATCTCCCCACAAAAAGGATTTAAAAGTTTAAGTGTGGGCTATGAACTCACCTTAGTAGTACAGTAGTGGTGGTAGTATCGTAACTCAAACGATGAAAGGAAACGGCTTCAACACACGACCTATATAGTATATGGCAAGTTTTAGTGGTTTGATAGTCTAAGTTTGGTTTATCGCGAATCATAACGTTTAAGGTTTTATCGATTGATAATTAATTTGTAACGTTAAAAATATGCGTGTTTAAATGATCAAGGTTATATATAAAATTATATATATATATATATATATATATATATATATATATATATATATATATATATATATATATATATATATATATATATATATATATATATATATATATATATATATATATAACATCTTGGATATGTGCTCGTTCGTTGAAGTATATAAGTTTGGCTAAAGAGATCGTTGTTTATAAATCAAAGTTGATTTATGATGAGTTATGTTATGTGTTAAGTGATTACGTATATATATATTTATAAGTCATATAGTTACGTATATAATTATTAGAAAATGTGAGGTTAAATGTCAATTTGTGAGACCAAACATATTTGTTTCGGTTTTTGGGTTCGTGAAATATTATTACAAGTATAAACTCAGAAATAACCTTTGGGTTTTTACAAAGTTACATTTTATACCCTAACGGCATAATCTTTGCACCGTTAGTCCTCGGTTAAGTTTTATTTATATTTGAAGTCTAAAACTTTTCATATTTACATTTTATACTCAAAAGTTCCTAAATTTACAGTTTTCATCACAAGATATCAAAATGACAGTTTTTACTTTAAGTTTCCAAATTTGGTAGTTTTAGTCCTTCGGTTAGCAATTTTTTGTAAAACAAGTCCAAACTTTATAAAAATCAAAGTTCACTATTTTTATTTCATAAATAAGTTTAAAACAGCTTTTGTAACTTATATAAATTGCTTAATTTGTTAAAAGCTTATTTTTCGAGCTTTTGGGCTTTTAACGAGCCATAAGGATAGCCCATTATGGATTTGCGATCCATTAGGTTTAGAGGGGGTTTGGGCCTGATTATGGGCTTGTTTAAGGGTTATAAAAATGTTACAATTGAGCTTATACACACAGCTTATACGATAAGCTTAAAAATAGCTTAGTGGGCTTATAAGCCCAATCGCTAATATTTAGTTTGTATAAATACTGGCTCACGATCGATTTGCTTTGGGGTTTAACAAGGTTCGAGTTGAGCTTTCCAGGTCGAATGAAATATATGATTCGTTAGTTTGATAGCTCGACTATCGGGTCGAGCTATAAAACTTAAGTGTTGTATGTCGAGTTCGTAAAATACAAGGCCAAAGTTAAGCGACATAGTCCATTATGAAAACAGTTTTAAAGCCTCGAAAATATTCTAAGTGTTTTATAAAATTCGAATAGGGCCAATGTGACTTAGAAACGTGTGATTTTTATGGTTGATACATTTATATAGAGTTCGAATAATTGTTGTTCTCGATAGTTAGCATGGCAAATATTTAGAGTGTCGAATAAAACCTATGTGTTGTAAATGTAAATAACGAGATATTCGTCTAAAGTAAAATGGGTTTGCGATAGAAACATGGGATCACAAAAAATTTTAACAATGAGAAAAGTTTGAGTGTGCTCACTTCACCTCAAAAGGTGGGGCGTATCACGATGTCGAGACTGAGCTAAGCTAAGGAAGATGTGTAACTCGATTCTCGGTACTTCAAGGATTTAGGGTCGAGTAAAATGTGACTCTTGGCTTGACTTGAACACCTCCTAATTTATGCTAAGCTAGGCGAGTTCATAACTTGGAAAATACTTAAAAATATTTTTAAGTTGGTTAAGTTGGTGTGTTTGAATGCCGATCGGTTGAGGTTATTTTAAGGGTAAATCATTGAGTGTTGTATTGAATGAAATGATGAGGCATGATGAGGGTGTAAGAGAGTAGCAGGGATGTTCATTTTTTAGTCACTTTGGAGTGTATAAATGAACCAAATGATGGTTGCTTGTGATGCTCTTGGCAGCCGGTAAACACCAAGGAGAAGAGACAAAATGGATTTTAAGTGTTGGTTTTGTGGCTTGGTCGTGTATCTTATGGATCTAACACATGTTAGACGTGACCAAAATAGATGTAGGGGTCGTTTGATAGTTTGTATATTCGATAAGAGCTTGTACGAATTTATTCGTTAGCCAAAACATATGTTGGGTCGAGTTAGGAGTTATACGAGACACAACTAGGCCAAAACATGAAACTTGGGTTGTGTTCACAATATGTCAAGTGCGTTGAGCTTTGATGGATTTTAAATAGGTAATTGATCGATTTAGAACATAAGGTTTGTCACACTCGATTCTCAGCTGGGTTGAGAATCGAGTTGAGCAAAATAATGATATGGTTGTTATGTCGAATCGAGAGAAAATGAGGCAAAGTAAACGTCCCTCGTCGCATTTTATAAGTATAGATTTTTATAAAATTTGGTTGGGTTGGGTTTGTGTTTGGGCTCGTCTGGTGGGCTAGGCCCAATGAAGGAAAGAAAAGAAGAAAAATAATAATGGTCCGTTTGATGCGTTTGGTTTGTAGTATTATCGGGCTGAGGCCCAATGAGTCTAGTAGCCCATTTGGTATTTATTGGGTATTGAGTCGAGGTCCAATATAGTTACTGAGTATTTGTGAAAATTTTCGTGAGCTCGGGAATGTATTGGATCACGTTTGGTTAATTGACGAAACGTATAAACGATAAGTATTAAACGTTAATGGTTTTATGTAACTTCGTGATTTTTAGACTATCAAGGTTCGTGTGTAAGCATCGTTCCTAGGTAAATGGCAAATCACAATATCGTTGTGATTTAAAGTAGTATAGCATGAATAACAAAAAATTTTTTTTGTTACCGGTAGAAATGGTTATTAAATAATGATCGGTTAAAATCAAGTCGTTATTTATTTCCAAAGAATACAGCGGAAGTTGTATTCCCGGGTCGTTATCCCCAACGAAGGCGTGAATGGAATTTTGTGATCTCGGTTTGTGAATACGTGTTTTGAATGGTTAAACAAAGATGAGAGTTTGGGTTTTTTTACGCTAAAATGAGTAAACATAAATTAAAAACGACTAAACATCTAAGGAAATCGATAATCTAAAGTGCACGAAATTAAAGACGTAAACGAAAGCTGAAAACGTAACTAAACGGGAAATGCTTAAAACGTAAACGTGAAAATGATGAAAAACTAAACTTACGGATTCCAAATTAAATTTCCTACATTCTAATCGACAAAAGAAAATTTTACGAAAACGAATTACATTTTTCTAATTAAAATCTAATTAAACATCATTTAAAAAAAAACTAATTTACGAAGAAAAATACATTAAAAATATTAAACGACATGGGAAAATTGTGGAAAAAATTCAGAAAAAACTAATAGAGTAGCAAATTCACTAATAGCAAAATATTAACTACAACACTAATAGCAAAATTTCGCCATTACAGTAAACAATAACACAACATAGTCATATTACAAATCTAACAAACACAACATGGAATAAATAAGCAATAAATGGACCCTCAATATACTGATCATTTTATACTGAATTAATTTAAGAACAAGTAGATAATGAATAAGCTACTACCCAAATAAGCTATTAGTAACTAAAAGAACAGATAAGCTATAGACAAGATTAGAACTCAACAGAACAGCTTAATTCACTTGATCAGACAAACTATACCATAAACTATCTAAACTACATTAAGCACTTGATCAGAGAAATTTTTAAAATCCAAACACAAACTATATCATAAACTATCTAAACTACATCAAATTCGATCAAAAGCAAATTTACGCAGCAATAACATAAGCAGCAATAACATAAGCAGTAACGAAACACAATACTAAAATTAAACTAAGCAACCATCAACTAGCTTAACTAAGAACAAATATTCTAACTTATCAACAATAGCAGTAACTCGTATGAACTAGGCAGAAATTAAGCAGTAAAAACTAAATAAAAACAGAAATTAATTAAAACTAAATTTAAATTACATTAAAAAGAAAAGTACATATACCTTCGAAAAAAAAGCTAAATTAAACCTCTTATAAGCGAACAAAAAAAAGCAGTAAACTAGAACTTCAACTAAAACTGAATTAAGATTAAGATTAAAAATAAATTACAATACTTAAAAAATACGAATACCTTAAAAAAGCTAAATAAATCCTTGTTCCTACTTCTAAATTAAAACTAAATACTGAAATTAAATTACACTAAAAAAAAGAAATACATACCGAATCTAAAGCTAATTAAAACCTACCTTCTACTAAAGACTACCACTAACTATTTATACAAAAAAAAGAAATATAAAAAACTAGGGTTTCTTCTCTTTCTTCCTGTGCTTCTTTCTTTCAACCTTCACCCTTGGATTAGCTCGGTACCCACAATCTTGGCCGTTTATTTCACTTTGTCCACGGATTGATGAGGTGGAATGAAACCCGTGAGGCTTCTTGGACCGAGGTGGAGATGATGGTGATGGGAGAAGGGAAACATATGGGGAAAAAGAGAATGGGATTTTGGCGGTTTACTTCTTTGGGGAAGGAGACAAGGTAGCGGCTGAGCTAGATTAGAGTTAGGGATTTTGACTTCTTGGATTGGGGATTTGACCGAATTTTGGGGATTTGACCAAATTTAGAACCGGCTTTAGCTATATAAGAAGTATGGGTCGGGTTAAGGGCTTGAGTGTGGGCCGGTTTAAGTGTTTGTTGGGATTTAGCGGAATTGAGTGGGCTGGTGGTGGATCCGGTTGTAGTATGTTTAGAGTAAATTTAAGTTTAAACCAAGGACCAAAGGAGTAATTATGCAAAATGTGGGGACCAAAACTGCCGAATCTTCAAAGCTAATCCAGGGACCAAAATTTATTTTTTACTATTTGTTTTTATTTTTTTCAAGCTTGAGGGACTAGACTTGCCATTTGCAAATTTTATTTGTTTTTCAAACGTTTTCAATCATTTTGCATATGGAATACAAAAACACATCTCAAAGATATTTTTAACATTTTTTGATCGTTTTAAAGTGTTTTTGGTTGTTTTGACTCGAAAATTGGACGAAAAGATATGTGTAAAACGACACATATCAAATCCCCCACACTGAGCAATTGCTAGTCCCTAGCAATTTTTTTTAAAATTGATGGATGTATCTCTTTACCAGAAGCCATCACCTCTGGAGTAGCCAAATGTTTCAGTTCAAGTAAGAACTATGGTACACTGATAACCATATGATTTTGAGCAAATCATCAGCTGCCAACGGATTTGATTTGTCTTTACCAGAAGCCGTTTGCTTCTGGACTAGCCAACTCTTAGATAAAACAACTTATTATCTTTGGTGAGCTGATGACCAATTATGGTTTTCCAACTGCCTTTACCACAAGCCATAATCTTGCGGGCTAGCCAACTCTTCATCTTTTTAGGATATGGTGAGTCGAATACCATACAATTTTTGGCAAATTGTAAGCCGTAAACGGATTTGATATATCTTTACCAAGAACCGTTTGCTCTTGGATTAGCCAATCCTTTTGTGTGTTAGACATGGTGGACTGATAACCATTTATTGTGTAAGTGCAAAACACTTACACCAAAAAAAAAATTTTTTTGGCCAAAAACGGGGGAATTAGATGGTATATATACGTGATTAAATTCGTGAGAATTCCCCCCACACTAGAAATGAATATTGTCCTCAATATTCAAAGTACCGGCTGTTATGCCGAAACTGAGAACGTAAAAGGGAAATATTACGGGCCATTTATTTTATTTTTGAAGTTTAAAACCCTTTTTTTTTTTTTTTTTTTTTTTTTTTTTTTTTTTGAGATTGATATATACATATTTACAACAGCATGGGGCATCTCCCCCACACTAGGGTGGTAGAAAGTAGAAAGAAGTCAGAAATATGGGTGAAAACCCATATGGTGTGCTACTGTTTTTGTTAACCGAGTCGCTAGCTTGACTCGACCCCGAATTCATTTGTCCATGGGGAAGCAAGTGGAAACGACAATCTCCATCGGACTTTCATTCAAAATGTTTGGATAAACATTGAAGTACATGAAAGTTCCACTCCGATGAGATATATCCGGCTCTAAAGAATGATGAATGAAGATGCCGGGGTCAAAAACTTTGTCTTCACTCCCAAACGAGTGAATAAAAGGACAATCTACCTTATAAGAAGAAAAAGGTAGAAAAACTCGAACGACATATGTGACGTCAATATAATGGCGATCCTCAAAGGGAAGTGTCACATATGTCGGAGAAAGAAGAATATCGGGATTAAGAACTGAGGTCATATCATCAAGTTTATGAATAATAGAATCTTTGACCTCATCGTTCTCTAACTCTTCATCAAAGAGAGGATTAATGATTGAAAAGTACTCGTCATCAAATTCAAAAAGAGAATTCGAATAGACTTCGAGACTTTCATTTGAAACGTCCTCATCAGAAAGTGATTCGTCATCACTAGAGGAAAAATCATCATTTGAATTGAAGAGCGGGTTAGAGAAGATCCCGGAAGTATCCTCAGAAATGTCATGAGGATCACAATAAGACCAATCACACTCACTGTAGGATATATCCTCAGACTCACTTGGGATTGGGATAGAGTTCTCAACACTAGACTTTATGAATTCGTCCGATTCCTTTTCAGGAATAGTGTCAAGAAGCTCATCCCCCATAATGAGAGAGTCATCGGAGTCCAAAGTACATGATATGGGTGTGGATGCAGTGGTCTGAAGGGGTTGAATGATAGAATTATTCACAAGAATAATATTCTCCCCTTCCTCATCTTCGTCATCGAGCATGCACGCCTGATTAAACAAGAAACGGTTGTGTGCTGCTCGTTCAATGGCGAGTAAATCTTCCATAGACTCACCATGACGATCATTTGGGTTTTGTTTAATAGCCAGATTTGTAAGTTCAATTCGTATCTCTTGAAGTTCTTGGAATATATCTTCAAGAGATAGTTGAGGCTGGCTTTGAGTGGTTTGATACTGTGGAGGATAAGAATAATCATAATTGTTACAAGGGCCATGCTCATAGACAAGCGGGCTCCTCGTTTGACAATCGGAGCTATAGTGAGGACCTCCACAGTACTCACAACAATAATATTGTTGCGATTGATGAAGTGACTGATATGGGTTTTGGTCATAACCAAGATTTTGATCGTTACAAGAAACCTGCTCATAGACAAGCATGTTACTTGTTTGACAATCAAAATTTTGGTGAAGACCTCCATAATCAGCACTAGGATCATTTGGCACATTTAAGTTTTGGTAACAGGGTTCTTGCCAAAATGAATCCTGAGGAAGGTTGCAATCCTTTTGAAAATCTGGATACGTATTTGTATCTTCGATTTCAGAATTGCAACACACGCAAAGTTCAGGGACATTCCCACATCCTTTGCAGAAACATCGTCCACAAAGTGAATCATCCCCCAACGGATCTTCACAATATACGCAATATTTGGGTGAAGATGGCTGGGGTTGTGGAGGGTGGTCGGAAGAATCTTGAGAATTATCGACGGAATTAAGCTCTTCTTCGAGAGCTACTTCACACCAATAACAAGATCCACGATCCTTTGGTGCATGATTTCCACACCGCTCACACTTACACTTTGCACAACGAAGAGTGTCAATCAACGGGCTTTTACAATGAAAACAGTGACAGCCCAGTGACGACATAAGAATTAAACATAAATGAGGGTTAAGAAGATAGAATTAAACGGTTTAAGAGGATGAGAAAAAGAATTAAACGAATAGAGGGGATACGAAGAATATTTTTGGATTTTTAGAAATATTTGAAAAATACAAAAGGAAAGAGAAAAATAAATTTTGAAAAATAAAAATCTTTTTGGGTTTTTATAGAAAAATATTTACGAAACACGCAACGACAAACGAGAGTTAAAAATTCGCGTCAAGCCCTCCCCGGCAGCGGCGCCAAAATTTGATCGGTTAAAATCAAGTCGTTATTTATTTCCAAAGAATACAGCGGAAGTTGTATTCCCGGGTCGTTATCCCCAACGAAGGCGTGAATGGAATTTTGTGATCTCGGTTTGTGAATACGTGTTTTGAATGGTTAAACAAAGATGAGAGTTTGGGTTTTTTTACGCTAAAATGAGTAAACATAAATTAAAAACGACTAAACATCTAAGGAAATCGATAATCTAAAGTGCACGAAATTAAAGACGTAAACGAAAGCTGAAAACGTAACTAAACGGGAAATGCTTAAAACGTAAACGTGAAAATGATGAAAAACTAAACTTACGGATTCCAAATTAAATTTCCTACATTCTAATCGACAAAAGAAAATTTTACGAAAACGAATTACATTTTTCTAATTAAAATCTAATTAAACATCATTTAAAAAAAAAACTAATTTACGAAGAAAAATACATTAAAAATATTAAACGACATGGGAAAATTGTGGAAAAAAATTCAGAAAAAACTAATAGAGTAGCAAATTCACTAATAGCAAAATATTAACTACAACACTAATAGCAAAATTTCGCCATTACAGTAAACAATAACACAACATAGTCATATTACAAATCTAACAAACACAACATGGAATAAATAAGCAATAAATGGACCCTCAATATACTGATCATTTTATACTGAATTAATTTAAGAACAAGTAGATAATGAATAAGCTACTACCCAAATAAGCTATTAGTAACTAAAAGAACAGATAAGCTATAGACAAGATTAGAACTCAACAGAACAGCTTAATTCACTTGATCAGACAAACTATACCATAAACTATCTAAACTACATTAAGCACTTGATCAGAGAAATTTTTAAAATCCAAACACAAACTATATCATAAACTATCTAAACTACATCAAATTCGATCAAAAGCAAATTTACGCAGCAATAACATAAGCAGCAATAACATAAGCAGTAACGAAACACAATACTAAAATTAAACTAAGCAACCATCAACTAGCTTAACTAAGAACAAATATTCTAACTTATCAACAATAGCAGTAACTCGTATGAACTAGGCAGAAATTAAGCAGTAAAAACTAAATAAAAACAGAAATTAATTAAAACTAAATTTAAATTACATTAAAAAGAAAAGTACATATACCTTCGAAAAAAAAGCTAAATTAAACCTCTTATAAGCGAACAAAAAAAAGCAGTAAACTAGAACTTCAACTAAAACTGAATTAAGATTAAGATTAAAAATAAATTACAATACTTAAAAAATACGAATACCTTAAAAAAGCTAAATAAATCCTTGTTCCTACTTCTAAATTAAAACTAAATACTGAAATTAAATTACACTAAAAAAAAGAAATACATACCGAATCTAAAGCTAATTAAAACCTACCTTCTACTAAAGACTACCACTAACTATTTATACAAAAAAAAGAAATATAAAAAACTAGGGTTTCTTCTCTTTCTTCCTGTGCTTCTTTCTTTCAACCTTCACCCTTGGATTAGCTCGGTACCCACAATCTTGGCCGTTTATTTCACTTTGTCCACGGATTGATGAGGTGGAATGAAACCCGTGAGGCTTCTTGGACCGAGGTGGAGATGATGGTGATGGGAGAAGGGAAACATATGGGGAAAAAGAGAATGGGATTTTGGCGGTTTACTTCTTTGGGGAAGGAGACAAGGTAGCGGCTGAGCTAGATTAGAGTTAGGGATTTTGACTTCTTGGATTGGGGATTTGACCGAATTTTGGGGATTTGACCAAATTTAGAACCGGCTTTAGCTATATAAGAAGTATGGGTCGGGTTAAGGGCTTGAGTGTGGGCCGGTTTAAGTGTTTGTTGGGATTTAGCGGAATTGAGTGGGCTGGTGGTGGATCCGGTTGTAGTATGTTTAGAGTAAATTTAAGTTTAAACCAAGGACCAAAGGAGTAATTATGCAAAATGTGGGGACCAAAACTGCCGAATCTTCAAAGCTAATCCAGGGACCAAAATTTATTTTTTACTATTTGTTTTTATTTTTTTCAAGCTTGAGGGACTAGACTTGCCATTTGCAAATTTTATTTGTTTTTCAAACGTTTTCAATCATTTTGCATATGGAATACAAAAACACATCTCAAAGATATTTTTAACATTTTTTGATCGTTTTAAAGTGTTTTTGGTTGTTTTGACTCGAAAATTGGACGAAAAGATATGTGTAAAACGACACATGGTTATTAAATAACGTAATGATTCGTTAATCATTTATTGGCATTTACTATTTATAGGGAAAATTACGAGAGGTTACAAATGGGTTCTTTTGATTCAATTCACATTATTGATGGTCTGTCGGATTTTGGAAATAAGGTGATGGCATTAACATAGAATCCAGCGGAAATTAGTTGTTTTTTTTTTGTCTGCGGTTTTTGTGATTTTTGTAAGATGTTGATTGTATACTGCACAGAACCAAATTGCATGAACTGTATGGTAGCCTCGGAATTAATCCTAATAAACTTGATTCTAATGTATTTACTGGTAGCCTCGGAATTTGTGCTAATAAACTTGATTCTAATGTATTTACTGGTTTTGTGTAATAAACTTGATTGAATTCACATTGTTGATGTTTCAATCGGGTTTTGAAGATAAGATGTTCATAGAAAATCATTTATTTTTTGTTTTATCTACCGTTTGTGTTTATTAAAATGATGTTGACGTATCTTAGTATCTATGTAATGCATACTGAAAATCACCATATCACATGAACTATTTGGTAGCCTAATAGCTAAACGTGTGAAGAAAATATTGGCGTGTGCTTGCTTTAACTTTGTCGAGATTCTGATATTGCTTTAAGGTGCTGAATTTCCTTGTGAGGTTACTGAATCGGTTATAGATTTGGTTATTGTTGTGGTTAACTTTTACAAGAAGTTCTGATTCTTATAGTTTTGTGTAATATGTACAGTTAAAGCTATTCAAGATTTGTATAGGTCGTTTAATTATCCGCCTCAGCTCAAGGGATGGAAATTAACTGGTGGTGATCCATGTCAAGAAACATGGAAATGGATTCCATGATTTTCTTGCTGTACTCCCCCTGCCACAGGTAACGGGTCAGAATGGGCTGGGTCTTTTTTTATTTTCTTTCCTTTTTTGTAGATGGGATTACGACTTATATACTTCTTAATTTTTAGATTTTTATTTGGAGATATATGCGAAATTATAGTGGTTCGGATGTATTGTCTACAAAACAAGCATTATTCTTTGTGGTGTCACTTCAGTATATCCCAAGATTTGCTCGTATTGTGCCATTAACATCATAATTGAAAAGGACTGCTGGTGTTATTGCCGAAACTGCTTGGGCTGGGGCTGCTTATTATTTGTTGTTGTACATGCTTGCGATTGGCAACATGCAGGTTTGTCACTGATTAACGCCTAGACATGATGCTTTATAATGCTCTATTCGTTTTTTTATTCAATATTTTGCAGGTTCCAAAGTTAGGATGGTTGTCATAAGGCATTTTATACTGATGTTGATATGCTTGCTTTGTTTTTATGATACTGCAACAGACATACCTGCAATCGCTTACTATTCATCTTGAAGAAATGAGAGTCAAGAGGCGTGACTCAGAACAGTGGATGCATCACCGGTTGCTTCCACAGGAACTTCGTGAACGTGTCAGACGCTACGATCAGTACAAGTGGTTAGAAACTCGTGGGGTGGACGAATAGAGTTTAGTTCAGAGTTTACCCAAGGATCTCAGAAGGGACATAAAGCGTCATCTTTGTCTATCTTTGGTCAAAAGGGTAAATCGCCACTCTCTATTTTGGCTATTTTAGATTCCTCTATTTTGTCATTTAAAATGGTATGTGAATATATGAAATATCGTCACACTTTTCTTAGTTTTATATCAAATTTAAAAAGTTTCGACATCTGACCTTTTAAGAATCCAAATGTCTACTTTCAACTTCACAGTTAACATAATCTTTTGTAAGTTCTCCACTGCAATTTTTTTTACGAAAAGAAACGTTTGAATGAGCGGTATTGGATTAACTTGTAGAAAATATAAAAGCAAAATAACAACAATATTCGACACTATTGACCAAAATCATCTTTTTCCCAATTGGTTGTCATTTTTCAGGTGCCTTTATTTGAGAACATGGATGAAAGGTTACTTGACACCATTTGTGAGCGACTAAAACCGTGTTTATACACCGATCACACCTACATTGTCCGAGAAGGAGACCCTGTCGACGAAATGCTCTTCATTATACGTGGTCGTCTCGAAAGTGTAACCACAGATGGTGGACAACCCGGTTTTTACAATCGGAGTTTACTAAAAGAAGGCGGCTTCTGTAGAGAAGAGCTTCTGACGTGGGCTCTCGACCCAAAATCCGGTTCTAACCTTCCCTCATCGACTAGAACGGTAAAAGCCTTAAGAGAATTCTATTTATATCAAAAATTTAGTAAGTTTGAGAGGTTTTATGTATGAGAACATATTTGTTTAATCAAATTAGAAATTGGGCCAAAAATTGGTTCACCTTTTTATGATCATACGGTCAATTTTTCTAAATCTTAACTTCTTAACTACATATTATGTGTTGTTTGAATGTTTGTGGTACGTAAGTAATTAAGATGTGATTAGATTAGTCAATTACAATGAACTTTTGTGTGCGAGTGGTGCCCAAATAGAATCCGTTTGAATCAACCCAGTTGCAATGCATTAGTTTAATCAGGTAGTTGCATTTTTTTTTTCGCAATTACATTTTGATATTTTCGCGTTCTATTTTGAATGTTACACGAAACTCTTACTACAATATCGCATATCGTTAATTGTCTGTCACTAAAAATTTCCGTTGCTATGCACGGGTACTCGCCTTAGTTTCCTTGAAGTTTCTACTTCTCCATCATTATTTCCATAAGATTTCGATGAATTCCTTAGATGGGCCCATCTAAATTTATGGTCATCTACCAGCCTCTCAATCACCGCAAACAAAAATCTTCAACTTGCATTTTGTGATTTTATATTGAGAACGGAATATAAGTTATCTTGAATCCATTTTACTCTTAGAAAAGGATAAATCTTTCTACCCATGCCTCTACTTTTCTATAAATGACTACATATGTGTATCCATTAATTAATTCCTCTCGTCTTATCTCCAAATTACTTCTCGGAGAGTTAGAGGTCATATAAACATTTTAATTAGTCTCTTATTGATGAGAGAGAAGCTTTAATGCTTCCCTCAATTAAGAGCCATTAACGGTTTAGGCCAACATTTATTCCTTAAATGAAAAAAAAACATCATTTATTTTACATACCAAACTTTTCTTACATATAAAAAGACAAATTTCAGTCACTTATTTTCTTTTAAAATAAAAGAGACATTAATTAATATTTAAATTAGAAATTCAATTACACTCATTTTATTTTATAAACCATTAATTGTTAGACAAAACAAATTATGTCATCACGAACAACATTTAATTATCTTTCTAAAGACGGGTACGTTGTTATACTTTGGACAAACTTTTTTTAGTCGCTTTTTTCACGGTTCGTTAGCTGTATCAAAATTCGGATTACATATCACATGTGATTTAACACTAATATCGAAGTTCGAACACTAAATCCGTACTAAAATTCACATAAGTATTTATCTATAAAATCTTTTCTCGTTTTTTGCAATGTAAAACATACATTCTTGGCTTTTCAACCATATATCACACACACTATATTCGAGTTATAGATTTTAGCAGTTCATTTATGAAACTTTCATAATTACATGTGAAAAAATCATAGTTAGTAAAATATCACATGTGATTGAGATCATGTGTGAGAAAAATCACATGTGATTTTATGTGTTTTATCCAAATTAGTGTAATATCACATGCGATTTCTCATGCAAGTTTCAACAATAAAGGAAAAATAAATAAAAAAGACAAAAAAAACGTTTAAAAAAAAAGTTTGTCGAAAGTAAATCAAAATGCTTATCTATAGAAAGATAATTAAATGCTCATCGCGATAATATATAAATATATTTTTTTGCTTAACGATTAACGGTTTAAAAGATATTAATATTTGAAAAATAAAATAAAAATGAAAGTGAGTTTATTAAAAATGAATGACTGAAATTTATCTCTTAGTATGAATGACTGAAATTTGTCTCTTAATAAATATTTAGTATGTAAATAAACATAAATCGATTACTGATCCAACTCCAACGTATATTGCGCCAGAATCCTTTTGCACCTAAAATTTCTATGCACGTGTATTCAACACAAACTATACACTTACTAACCATTTAGTGATGGCGTTAGGAGGAGGCTGGTTGTGGTGGTTGCAGTGACGTCCGGCGGTGTTAGCGGGTAGTTGTGGCCGGATTTTGTAGAGAGAGGAGAAAGGTGTGGGTGTGTGTTTGTGTTGTGAGAAAATGATAGAAATATGAAGGGTGTTTGGTTAATGTATGGGTTGAAACCAAAAAACGTAATCATATGCATAAATATATATGTATATGAAAAGATAAAGATATCCCCTCATTTAACGGTCATACTCAGTCAAACTAATAGATTTGGGTAAAATGGATTTGATCTATAACATGTCAATACCACTGGACCCGTAGTAATTGAAAAATGGACTGAATCCGTAAAACCCGACAAACCACAAGGGTCATTCATGTAGTTAACTCAATATATAAATAAAAGATGCAATTTCATATATTCTCTTATTTTTCTGATTAATGTCATATACATTAAACATACAATCATTAAACACATTATGTATAATGCATTTAAAACCTTATTTGAGTAAATATGATGTTTTCATGTTTTTTAGGGATATATGATTACTCACGCATAACGTCGATTATGTATTATGTGGGCTTGTTTATTTGTGGAGAAAATAAAAGTAAAGATAATTTGTAGGTTAAATTTTAATTAACTATTTAAAAAAAAAATACATGAACTTTTATAAGTAATTAGAGTTATTTTTAGAAAACAATATTATTCATTTTTTAAGTTTTACCTTTTTGTATGTAGTAAAGACAAAGATAAAGATACAGTATGTATAAAACAAAGTTGGTGCGAGTTTGATCGTGCTTTCTTTGATAGATGTTTACTCTCGCAGCGTAATATATTTTCAAAAGCGTCACAAGATACGAACAAATCTTCATTTTTATACAAGTGGTCAAGTTTTATGTAGATTTTCATGAAATACCAAGAGACAATAAACCGAATAGGTTGAAGGGGAATAGATATAAACATGAGGTCGCTATAAATGTTGTACACAAATCTTGTAAGTAAAAGATCGGGATCATACTCAGGATCGTTTTCGTCTTTGCAAGATTATGATCGTAAGATTGGATCGGGATCTTAAGATCCTAGTCTAATGTTATTTCTTAATATTTTTTGTAATATTATACAAGTCTACAAATTATTATATATTATAAACACAAAATATTATGAATATTTCATAGAAATATTATCCTAAATTATGATTATGAAATATTTAAAAAGATTAACACGTTGTTTTTTTAATTATACAAAAAAACAACACATAAATTTATAGTTTTTTAGTTTATAATCCGAGAAAAGTGAGATCGGATCGGATTAAATCTTAAGATCGTATGGTCAAGATCGGGATCCTATAAGATCTTAAGCTTGCAAAGATCCCATGTAAGATCCGAATCATTTTTGCTTTGCAGTATCGTAAAATCGTAAGATCCTAATATCACAATCGGGATCCTGACAACTACATGGAACTTAATTTTCATTCAATAGTAAAGAGAGAATACATAACACTGAGAGTAAAAGAATTATAATCATCACAAGTGATACTAAGGGAATTTACCAAAAATTCACAAAAGATACGAAATTTGTCAATATGAAGTACTTTTCTCATTCATCACAAGGTATCAAAAATTCCATTTTTGTATAAAACTGAAGTGAAAAGAGTAAAAGTTCAAACTTAAGAAATATAAATAGTAACCAAATTTTTATTTTTTTTATTTTTCAAAAATTTGCTGCAAACTGATTTGTCCTCTATTATTATTATTTATTTTAATTGAACCTATGTTACCTTTTTAACGAACAAAAAAAGAGTGATATATCTCACATTGACAAATTCAGTATTTTGAGTTACCTTTATTGAAAATCTCCCTTAACATCAAAAACAATTTCATCTTCGTCCAGTCTCGACTCAAGAAACCTTTGACTGCATATTAGCAACGATATACATATAAAGTCCGTTGTCGTGGCTGAGGAAGGCAGACAGCCATTAGCACTAGAACAATAACTATTAACAGTAGAATTCCCTTAATATCTGTTTCTTCATCTTCAGAACAACAACAGCCTCCCATAGTTTATGTGTTTGATGGAGAATTAATGTGTTTGATGGAGAATTAAACTTTATAATAGACAGGAGAGTTGAATATTGAATTTGAAGTCAACTATAATAACTTGCATTCCATGTTTGCTAGTGGTTGATTAGGTATCTTCTATTTTCTATTACTCTCTCCCCCCTTCTCTCATATTAAGTGTCTATTTTCAAAATGCACAAAGTTTTAAATTTTTTTACTAACTACACTTTTTATCAATCAAATATCATTTTTACCCACTAAAGTATCATCTCACTGGTTGGAATATAAGATAAATACTTAATTTGAGACATATCAAAATTTTATTGTGGACACTCAATATAAGACGGAGGAAGTATATTTTTGGAACTAAATTATTAAACGTTCGGAAATTTCTTGGTAAAGAGCTAATGTGAATATGTGATTGATTAGGTATCTTCTATTTTCTATTACTCTCTCTCCCCCCTCTCATATTAAGTGTTAATTTTTAAAATACACAAAGTTTTAAAATTTTTTATTAACTACACTCTTTATCAATCAAATATCATTTTTACCCACTAAAGTATCATCTCACTGGTTGGAATATAAGATGAACACTTAATTTGAGACATATCAAGATTTTATTATGGACACTTAATATGAGACGAAGGAAGTATATTTTTGGAACTAAATTATTCAACGTTCGGAAATTTCTTGGTAGAGAGCTAATGTGAATAAGTGATTTTACAATCGCGAACATATATCTATACTGCTCATGGTTTCAAAAGACGCGCAAAGGTTCTACAAAAATGTGAGACTTTGTCATGCCGTCATGCTATGTTTTATGTCGCATTACGTCACGTATTTTTGTAAACTCGATATATATAAAATATGATATAAATATATAAATATTTTCATATTTTGTGCCGGATTAGACCATGCCTTATAAACGCAAAAGTTTCGCCTTGGCCGCTAAGACGTTATTTATAACCTTGATACTACTTGTATTTTTTCTTGAAACTCAAATTATTATACGTTGCTTAAATTGTCATAGGTGCCCATTAAATTTGACAACTTTTCAAAAAATTGTCAACTTAAATTATGTATTTTCTTATTTAATTATACACTTGACAACTTTTTAAAAAATATACACTATATTAATTTATAAAACACACGTTTTGTATTTCAAAAATTACTCGCTTTGCAGCAATTGTTGAACCAGAATCACGATTTCGTAAGTATAATTATTTGCTTTTATACACCGTCGCTTTATGGGGTTATACGTCTAGACTACAACTAAATAAAGTTTTAAATTATTTAGCTTGATAAGAGAATACTACAAATTATTTTAGACGTAGTTCTAGAAACTAAGCGAACTATTTCAACATATATTTCGACAATGTTTTATTGTTGGTTGATGACTTGATGGTAAGGTGTCTTTGTATGAATGGATAAAAAAGAGTTTATAACGACGTTTCGAAATTTGGGTGGCTATTTTATTTTGCATAAAGTAATGGTTTTATATATTATTTTTACGGGACTTGGTGTAATAAGTACAGAAAAATGGGAATTTCATGGTCATTTCCTTTGTTTATTCGATACTCCCTCCGTCTCAATTTAATTGTCTATGTTTCCTTTTTCTTATGTCCCAATTTAATTATGCAATACTAAAAATAGATAAGGTAGTTTGATTAAGTTTACTATATTACTCTTTATTGAAATTAATATTACAAAATTTAAAGAAGTGTTAATTAATTGGTTAAGGGTAAACCTGTCATTTGTCAAAAAAGTAAGAGATATAAAGCGGTATTAATTATGTTTTTCTTAAACCGTTTGATTTTTGTCGGGGAAAAATTATTTCGAGACGGAGGGAGTAGATAGAAATGTGGAATATAATTCGTACAATATGAAATTTGGTAAGTAAACCGACCAAATTTATTATAGAAAAACTAGAAAGTACTAGCTCAATGTGAAATCAATTTAAAAGGACCAAACCTTCTATAGCCAGGTTGCTCTTCAAGTAACGTAAATTGCTACTATATCAAGTTGTTCATTCCTATGGTTGGTATTCGAGTATTATCCGGTAACATATATAACGAGCAGGTGATTTTTCGTTTAACTTCTCGTATACATATGCATTAAGAGCACGCTTATGATTATGTACAGTTTATATTCTTTCACAAGTATGCAATATTGTTTTGGGAACATGCTTTACATATGCAAACGCTCACCAGCCTCGAACACAACTACACAAGACCCCTGATTCCATAATCAACAAATGAAAATGTGAACAAATACCAATGGTATAGTACAGAGTATTCATCATATTTAATGTGAGAGTAGCAAATTGTCTTTCAACTGCTCAATATAAAATACATATGCTCAATAGTAGGGGTGACAATTTTTGACTCGACACGAAACCCGACAAGAAAATTAACATATTCGGGTTGAGTCTAAATAGATTTCGGGTCAGGTTTGGGTCGACCCATCTAACCCGTTTATTAAAAAGGTCGGGTTCCGGTCGAGAATAAATTAACCAGAACCGACCCGAATTGCCACCCCTACTCGATAGCATCAAATTGATATCTAAAGTACACATTTTATATAACCGATCTAGATGATATTCAATTAATGTACGTTCTGTAAGATTAATATGTAAAATAGTTTTTCTTCCATCTGACAAGATTATATAATTCATGAATATTAATTGTACATGAGCTAATTAATATTACAACGTAGTTAGTAGTCATTTCAAAAAATATTATAGTTCAATGGAAAGTGATTGGACAATAAGCAGCCCATAAAGTCCATTACAAAAAAGGACCACCTAACTTAAAATTTTTGGTCTGGTCAAGGTATATTTATCGCATAAGCCCGTAAGTAGAGGTGCAACGTATAACCGGCCGAAAAAACCGAAACCGGTTTAAAAAAAACCGTTTTTTTTAACCGGACCGGTTTTTTTTTACCCGAACCGGTTAGACCTGTTTTCGATTTTATAAGTGGTTTTTTCAAATAACCGGTTTTTACCGGTTTTATTTATTTATTTTATTATTTTTTTTACTAGCCGTTGAAGAAAAAAACCGGTCAACCCAAACATCAAACTAGCCGTTGTAAAAAAAAACCGGTTTTAACAGGTTATTTACGTTTTTTTTTTTTTTTTTTTTTAAATGGAGCAAACGGTAACATGAACGTTTGTAGCCGTTTTTTTGACTTTTTTTTTTTTTTTTAATGTTTTTTGATGATTTTAAGCCATGGATTGATAGTATAAATACATGTAATGAGTTGTGGTTGAAAACACATCAAAAACACTCTTATATTTCTCTTTAACCTCTCTAATCAATCTCTCAAATAATGAAAAACTCACAATCACAACAAGCTTCCACTACTCCCTCCGTTTCTACTAGCAATGCACGAAAAGTTTACACAAATGAAGATGTTGTGAAAATTAAACCAACTAACCGAAAATGTGATGTTTGGTCTAATTACGATTTGTGTATTATGATTGATAATTTGGAAAGGGCGCGTTGCAAGAAATGTGGGAAATTTTATAACCCAACGTCTAACACTACACTTAGGGTTCATAAGAACGGTTGTAATACGGTCCAAAATGATACGTCACAAGGTACTATTGGTGCGGATGTTCAAGTTTTTATATATGATAATGATGCACTTCGACTTGATTTTACGAAGTTTGTCATTCAACAAGCGCTTCCATTCAACCACTTCGACAACGTCAAGCTTACGGAGATCATCAAAAGGAGGCTACAACCGCGGTATCAACATGTAAGTCGTACTACTCTTAGAAGTGATGCTTTTAAATTATGGGAAACGGCTAAAAAAGATATTATTGATGGTTTTCGTGAATATAAATATGGTGTTTCTATAACTACGGATACTTGGACCGCACCACATGGTACGGCAAATTCTTATCTCGCCGTTACGGCTCATTGGTTTAATCCCGAATCTTGGTTATTAATGAAACGGACAATTGCTTTTAAACTATTTGGTTATCCTCATACGGGATCTAATTTAAGAAAATTTTTACATGACACTTTAATTGAATATAAATTTATCCGTACAAGCGGCATTAAAAATATGTGATAGTTTAAAGATGAAATTTAGGGGTTTATTAACAACTATATATAGTGCGAGCAACGAACGACAAATGAACTATCACCGTTTTCGTAGACAATGTGGTGAAACACCCCTAGGACCTTGCTTTGATAATAATACTAGGTGGAATTCTACTTGCATGATGTTTGAAAATATATTACGACAACGTGGAACTTTAAACGCTTTTAATGATATACTTGTTAGTAGAAATAAGTCCGTTTCGATAGACGACCAAGATTGGGATCGACTAAATGATTTAACTATTTTTTCACAAGTTTTTAAAGAGGCAACAAATATATTATCGGGTGTTTATTACCCAACTAGCTCATTAGTTTTAAAGCAAATTTATGCTATGACGGAAAAATTAGACGAATTAAAAAACTCACCTAGTCAAATGTTTAGAAGAATGGTTAAAGTTATAAAAAAGAAATTTATAAAATATTTTGGTAGTTTACCTTTGGTTTCTACTTGTTTCGCCGCACTTAATCCATGTTTAAATGTTGGAGGCGTAGAACTTTTAATAACAAGAATAATGGAAAAATTAGACTTAACCTTTGGGTTAAACTATGACGACCCCGACTATATAAGAACACTAATTTTTAAATTTAACGATAATTTTAAAAAAATTATTTTGAATTTATGCAACAAAATATGGTCAACAACAAAACCCAATTGTTGACCAAATGCGGGCCGGATCGTCTCGAATGGCAAGAGACATTAATATAAACCTTTATAATAGTTTATGTGAAGACGCTACAAAACATCAATGAACATCGGCCTCAACAAGCGAATTGGGACAATATATGGCTACAAACTTTTTAATAACTTTAAGTCCCGAATAGTTTGCAAACTTTGACATTTTGGCTTGGTGGAAAGAAAGGGAAATCCAATTTCCAATTTTATCCGCTATGGCTTGTGACTTATTAGCGGTCCAAGCTTCGTCGGTAGCTTCCGAATCGGCCTTTTCTACTAGCGGTAGAATTATATCGGAAAGAAGGTCAAGACTAACCCCCGAATCTGTGGAAGTATGTGTATGTTTGAAAGATTATTTGGACGAAGTAGATAGGATACAACATGAATCATCGTTGGAAGGTCCAATATTACAAGACGTTGAAGAAACTATAGAAAGAGAAAAAGTTGAATTAGGGATATCACCTCTGACTACCGAAATAGATGAAGGTGAGTTTGAAGAATTTGATGTTGAAGATGTAGATGTAGAAGAGTTTTTGGAAGATTTAATGACTTGAGTATAACGGGTGATGGCAATGCCGAAGCTCGATATACTTGAGTACACTAATATGTTTTCGGGTGATGGCCATGCCGAAGCTCGAAATGTATTAGTATTTATATATTTTTAGTTGTATAATTGTATTGTTTAAATAAAAGTTATGATTGTATTTTTTTAGTATGTTTCCGGTGCAAATAAAAAGTTATGATTGTATTTGTTTAGTATGTTTCCAGTGTATTGTTTAATTAAATGTTTGATAATTAACAAGTTTATTAAATAGATGTTCGAACATGTATATAAAATTCCGAAATAAAAATGAACCGGTAAATAACTGATAAAAAAACCGAATCCAAACATTTATAACCGAAAAAAACCGATAAAAAAACCGATTCCGAACATTTATAACAAAAAAAAACCAATTTCGAAAAAACTGAAAAAACCGAAACCGGTTTTTAGGAAAACCGATTTTTTTATAACCGGTTTTCCCAAAACCGAAAACTGGTTTTAACCGATTTATTTGCACCTCTACACGTAAGTACTCAAAAGAGTTTGAACTTATATTTGTGATAATTAAGCTATTTACTATACATACTAAAGTTTAAGTTAAAAAAAAAAACTATACATACTAAAGCACAAAGGAATATTCCCTCGCGGTTCCCTTCTATAAAATACTCCGTATTTGATAAGTAAATAAAATATTATATAATTAGCAGGCCCATGAAATAGCCCATGAAAGCTGGCCCGTCGGGTTGTTTGGTAACATAGAACCAGTATATAATAATATAGAACAAATAGAACCATATGCAGATATCAATCGCTTATAGGATGCCTGTAAATGTGAAATACTTAACACAACAAAATCCGCTTATAGTATGCATGTAAATACATGCGTCGGCTACAAATTAGCCCCGCCGCAATGTGCGGGTAGCTTCCCACTCGTTTTAAAACATAAGCTTTGTTTGGCTAATGAATCCTATAAAAAAAACTTATAAAAGCTTTAGAGTTAAAGGGAAATTACAAGATAAGATCAAAACATATTGAATTTACAAAGCAAGACCAAAAAACTTCTCATGGCGCACCCTTCCTACCAACGCATCGCCGCCGCCTCCTCCATTTTTTTTGAACGCCACAATTATATAAAAACAAAAAAACCTACTAGCAAGACACTAGAAGTTAAAGTATACAAAGTCAAATCTAGAAATAAACCGAAAAACACATTCTAGATACCTCTCGAGGCTTTAACTGCGAGGACTGCAAAAATGACGAAAAAACTCTTGCCAATTACAGAGAACTGAGACAAGAGAAAAATCCCCACCCACTGTAAAATCCCAAAATTACCACAATCCGAAATGACCAAAATACCCTCTAAATTTGAAATTTTAAGAACTTATAAAATATGCTATAAATTAAAACTTGAGTTATATATCGTGTTATGACTCGAGATCACACAATATGAACATATAACCTAAAGTAAAATGTGAAATGATACAAGAACTTTATAATCAAAAGTGTTACATATTCGAATTAATAAATCATATATCAATCCATTTAACCACATTGACTTACGTCCCTTTTGTAAGCCTACAATTTCGCTCAATTCATCCTATTAATTTATACGTTAGTCATTATTTTCCATAATATAGAAACATGGTTTCCTTTTCTTGGTTATTCACCACACGTTTATATGAACACTTTGGAAACAGAATATTTTTTTGTAAATCACTTCACTCTGATTGGTGTAACAATAGTTAATACCATGTGCAGAATTGCACTTTGCAACATCATCTATTTTGGTGACTGATCGCTCACCATCTTTATCGCATGTATATATTTGAAGTTGAATTTATCCGCGTATGCTGAGACAAAAGGATTTTCTGTACTTCACTTGGTCGTAGGAATGTATGTACTACATATATATTTCAAATTCAAGCTATATGATCCAATAGCATTTTTGAAATGGATATCAATGTAAATAATATCTTTTCTTAAACTTAGAAGATTTCATGTTTCCTTAAACCTATCAATCACAAAACACGCCTTCCCCTAGTATATCCCACTTCACATGCACGTATACCTTTTCTTCTCTCAAAGATACCGATCAGAAAACCTTAAATCATATACAAATCAGCAGCCTCCATTTTTTTATTCTTTCAAAGAATTCGAAGATACGAAGGTCCTAGCAGGTGGGTGATCGCCTTTTGGTGTCCAAGCTTTGGTGATGATCGTGGGGGTGTCATTCGAAGAAGGATTATTTTTTTTGGGTTGTGGGGTTGGTTCTTGTGATTCTTGTTTCAGCCGCAATTTTTCATTTGACCTCGAGGTAATCTTCAACTATTTTGGCATACGTAACACACATTAATCTTGCTTCTTCCAACCTATTATTCGGAACCTGTTTTATAGACTTATATGAAACGAATATATATTGGGTCGAATGAAGTAAAACACATTATTTATAATGAAAAGGAAACCGTGAAAATTAAATCATGCATCTTTCAAATCTGTTACACAAGAACTATAGTAGTAAATAAAGGTTCAGTAGCTGTGAAATAAAGACAGGTTAATATATATATACGAAGCATGAAAATTAAAAGGTTATGAATGTCATGCGTGTAATGGTAACATCGGGTAAAGGGCCTTCAATTGTTCGCGATAGGGGCTGAGTTGTTGTGTTCGTCGACTCGTATGCATGTGGTATGTGTTGTACTTGTACTCGTGTTCGCGTGTGTCTCCGAGTTAGTTCGGGTTTGCTCTTCCCATTATGATAACGCATAGTTTTTCTTTAAAAATGGCACGCATGGTTTTAGACTTCAACCAGGTCACAGTTATTTTAACGGTTGTGTGTATGTTTAGTGTCGTGTGTGATATGTGATAGGGTTGAGTTAGGATGGATCATAAGTCGTATGCATGGTTGTGTGGGATACCATGCATCGTCAAATTTTGTGTTCATGTTTGTGAATTAGTGGTCAGCCTATAGTGGTACTATACGAGACTCATTTAAAATTGAATATGCAAGAGAAATTTTGGCAGTAGTAATATGATATGTGTAAAACCCAAAATTTCTAAACGCGTAAAATACCTAAAGTACCCTTCAATTTTGAACTTTTGAAGAACATATATTTACGTATAACCTAAAGTATTTATATGCTACTACTTGAACGTACACCACATTTGGAACCTACAACCTAAGATAAATAAGATTTTACGTACGTGATACATTATTAAGCCATGTGACATTTATTTTAAAAACTTGTACACGCCTAAAAATAAAACCATAACAGAATTTTTCACAATTATATAAATCGTGTGACATTTTTTTAAGATACACTAGTATTAAATTTGTCACCAAAACAAATCCCATAAAATAAGCAAGGATACCTTGGGCCATCTATTTTGATCAATTTATTATTGTCACACATCAATAAAAGAAAAAGATAAGAACAAATTTTAATACTTACCTTACCTACCTCACGCTCCTACCTTCAATCACGGTTAAAAAAAAAAAAAAAAAAAAAAAAAGAATATATATGTCTCATTCCTATCATGCGCACCCTCAAGAACAGAAGGCCCATACGTCTTTCTCACACACAAATATAAACTTTTCAAAACCCTAAAACTATCCAAGACCGGCGGCTCATTTTCTTTCCAAGAAATCATTCAGCTGATCCCCATAAACACCCCTTAAACCGAACCAAAAAGCATGATGAGTTCCAATCCGAAACAAGAGAAGGTTAGTAGCCGCGATGGTGATCGTTGGTTGATAAGCTTGTAGTCTTGAAGTTCGTTTGTGACAGCCTTGGTGTACGCCTATAGCAGTCTTGTGATTCTACCCTCGTTCTTGTCCCATTCGTTTAATACGACCCAAGGTATTCTCCATCGATTCTGTTTTGTTTTCTGAATCAGTGGCCATATACATTTAAATCTGGAAAATCAGTAGCATAAAATGATAAAAAGTGGGGTCACATAAAATAATAGAGAACTAAACACATGAATATATGTCATTGTGGGGTTGAATCTGCTTCTGAACCAATGTGTAAAAGGGTGTGTTTTATGTGTCTTGTGTGGCATAAAAACCTAAATTATATGTGTATGAAGGGAGGCTAGGCGCATGCATGTTCAGGTCGTTTTACATAAGGGTCGAAAACATGGAAACTAAGGCAGATTTAGAGTCGTCAATCTATGTTGTTAGGGTGTTAATATGGTGTTATTTCATATGGGTCATATGTGTTAGTCTCATGTGTGATGTGTGGTTGTGAAAAGGGTGTTAGAATGACGAGATTTTCGGTGTGTTGGTGTGTCGAGGGGCTGAAAATATAGGTGTGTTTTATGTCAAATGGATTGGTTTCCTGGGCGTGTGCTGTAATGTGTTGTGGGCTGGAAACAAGAGTCGTTGTGATTTTTGGTACGTGAGGTTTTGGTGGGTCGAGTGAGTCTAAAACATAATAACAAACTATGTGAAAAGGGTCGAGCTATATGGGTTGGTTTGAGTAAGACACTTAGTCGTTGTAGAGGGTATGTGAGTGTCGAATGGTGGTAAATGTGTTTCGAACTAGGGTCTGGCCTAGGCTGCGTTTTGAAGTATCGAATGGACTGTTGGCTCGCTAAATCTCATGGGGTTTTGGGTGTGATTCGTGTGTCGTATGTGTAACTCTAAAATCTGTTCGTATATTGGTAAATTAAAAACTAAGAAGTTATAACAAATGTGTACTTGCAACTAAACAAAGAAGATAAAGCGCTGGAATGAAATCTCTAATATTGTCAGCCTTGTAAAATAATCATTATTATATGTAAGATATACATGCATGGGTGGGTGAGTTAAAGATAGATGAATATATGAATTGTGTACATCTGTTGGAAGGTTTAAGACTAAGGTCACCATTTTAAGCCCTAAACTTTGAAAGATTGATACATTTGGCCCTAAACCTAGTAAGTTACATATTAAACCATCATCTGTGATAAAGGTCATAAATAAACCTTAATTTTGGAAATTGTTATAATAAACCCCAAACTATGATTTATAACCCTAAAAGTTATTAATTCGGGAAACTTACTAAATCGGAAAAGATTCTAAAAATAGAAAGCTACTTAAAATGGAAAGGGTTGTAATTCTTTTCTACCCCTCTAGGTGTGAAGGAGGAGAAGACCTGATTCTGTTCCATCTTATCCATTCCTTGGTTTATTTTTGCATCTGAAATAAGGTACAGATATTCTTACCTTCTCTGTAAGGTTTCCTATGATCTCTTTCATGTTCTGATCTGTTAGCCTCTGATTTGATACCTTTGCTATGACTCCCTTCAGTATGACCTATGATATGAACCTGGGCTATGGAAACTTTTTAATTCTGACCTGGAAATGATTTGAGGAAAAGCTATTTTAAAATGATGTTTGCAAATTTTGATACAATACTCTTTTAATTGGGATTTTATTAACCTTTATAAAAACTAGTTTAAAAGACTATCTTTACGAAAAACCTTTTTAAGGATCATTTTATGAAAACCGTCATTTAAAAGATAGTTTTAAATGGACTCTTAATTAGAAACCTTTTTAAATGAACTGTTACTATGGAACTTTGATTTTTTTACCTTCTGATATTGACCTTCTGATGTTGACCTTCTGATATTGACCTTCTGATGTTGACCTTCTGATATTGACTTCTGATATTGAAACTTGTGATATGACACTCTGATCTGATATGATATCTGACTCTTAGTTTGATACCCGAGCCAAAATTTGTGACCCTAGCCATGAAGGTAACATGGCCGTGTCTGTGATGCACCACTGGCATGACTAGTGTGTAGCCCTAGTGATTTGGTTACACCGTCCCTTTGATTTGGTCTGCATGTGATTGGGTAGGGGCGTATGGATGCATCCTAGATCTGTTCTGTTTAGTGGATTTAACATGATTTGATATGATTTCTGTTCTGGTGACTGGTACTGTGTGCAATACATGCCTTTCACATATGTCTGGGAGCTAGCTACTCCATTTGAAGAATGAGGACACCCCTCATATTATCTGATTATCTGAGAGGTCTCCCCTCTATATGATTATGAAGATTATGGTTACGATATGATATGATCTGTTTCTGGGCTCGTGGTGGATTACTATCCCTTTCTCTTTCCCTTATACTTATTCATTGATTTATCCCTTGAACCATACTACATCTGTTTGATCTTTGTTTCTGTTATTCTGTACATTTCTCTATTTCTGTTTATTATCGTTATATCTGTTCACTGGGCTTTTTAAGCTCAGCCGCACGTTTTCTTTTCGTGTGCGGCAGGTTATAAGCAGGATGACGGGTTTGGGTATGAGTGAAGAGACTTTTGGACTTAGAAGACCTTGATAGTTATTCTGAAGTAGAAGTCATTAGAAGGATTGCATTTGCAGACTTAGTATTTAGTTTTGTTTCATTCTTAACCTTATAACGTTAGTATTTCATTTGTAACCTTTGAATTTATTGTATTACTATTGAAGTATGCTTTGTTTGATCTGATATGAAACCATTAACGTGACATCTTTACCCTTGCCGGGTTGGGGTGTTACAATTATGGTATCAGAGACAGGCTGCGACTTGTAATACATTTACCCTTGACCTGTGTAAGTTTGGACCACTAAGTTTCCACTGTAGGCACTCATAAGATGACCTGTAAGAATTGCTCTAGGATTTCCCTATAGGAGCTTAAGTTCTGACTGGTGAGGAATGGGTAGACTATAAGGCATTTGTTTAAGTATCTTTGCTTCCATAATACTCTGATTCGTACCTTACTCTTGGTTTAAGCCTCTTGAGATCCCCCTTGGAAATTGAAAGCCTATGCCTTGCACCACCTAAGTTTTGAAACCTAAATGAATCTTGAAAGCATTAAGAATTGCATAGTAATTTCCTGACACTATTTGATCCTTATCTTCAGATTTCGACTCTGACCTCTGATCCTTGTTAATCATTTCGATGCCTCTTGGGCATTTTGAGAATCTCCATGGCGAGTAGTTTGGCTTTCCCTCTTGATTATGACATTTGTTTTTGTTGACCTCTGAGACTGTAGAAGTACTAGGTGGATGAAGATAGATTGTTTTGCTTACGACTCGAGATAAAGTATGATCATCATGAAGGTATATTTATGTGGTGCTGGTATTATTAACGTGATAATACTTACACCATATAACGTGCCCTCATTGTGGCCATAGGATATCTTGGGAAGTACCTAAGAAGTTTAGAGCTTGACTCCCGATGGATTATCCGTGATTAGTGAGACCTTAGGTTCATTCTACCTATGCGTATACTCTGCCTTCGTTCATTAGATATCTGGATGAGTTTAGAATCTCGTTTCGCGTTCCTTTGACCTCAGTATAAATCTTGAACTCTGTAGATCTCTTTACTGTTGATACAATTAATTTGATCTGAAATCTTGTTCGTATTCCATATGAGCTTTTCGGGAGATTCACCTATCCTCCGTTTTGTTGCATGGTCTTTTGATCGGAAACAACCAAATTTGTCTCCTTCTGAGAAATTTGAACCCATCTTGTTTTGACTGAGTCATGAGAAACTATTTGGTTTGAAGATCCTTTTTGAGAGAACCTCCCCGGGCGTGAGAATGTTTGTGATGATCTTTTACGATTTGCTGCGACTTCGTCTAACCATGCGACTTCAAATTTCGAGGACGAAAATTTTCTTTTAGAGGGAAAGAGTTGTAAAACCCAAAATTTCTAAACGCGTAAAATACCTAAAATACCCTTCAATTTTGAACTTTTGAAGAACATATATTTACGTATAACCTAAAGTATTTATATGCTACTACTTGAACGTACACCACATTTGGAACCTACAACCAAAGATAAATAAGATTTTACGTACGTGATACATTATTAAGCCATGTGACATTTATTTTAAAAACTTGTACACGCCTAAAAATAAAACCATAACAGAATTTTTCACAATTATATAAATCGTGTGACATTTTTTTAAGATACACTAGTATTAAATTTGTCACCAAAACAAATCCCATAAAATAAGCAAGGATACCTTGGGCCATCTATTTTGATCAATTTATTATTGTCACGCGTCAATAAAAGAAAAAGATAAGAACAAATTTTAATACTTACCTTACCTACCTCACGCTCCTACCTTCAATCACGGTTAAAAAAAAAAAAAAAAAAAAGAATATATATGTCTCATTCCTATCATGCGCACCCTCAAGAACAGAAGGCCCATACGTCTTTCTCACACACAAATATAAACTTTTCAAAACCCTAAAACTATCCAAGACCGGCGGCTCATTTTCTTTCCAAGAAATCATTCAGCTGATCCCCATAAACACCCTTAAACCGAACCAAAAAGCATGATGAGTTCCAATCCGAAACAAGAGAAGGTTAGTAGCCGCGATGGTGATCGTTGGTTGATAAGCTTGCAGTCTTGAAGTTCGTTTGTGACAGCCTTGGTGTACGCCTATAGCAGTCTTGTGATTCTACCCTCGTTCTTGTCCCATTCGTTTAATACGACCCAAGGTATTCTCCATCGATTCTGTTTTGTTTTCTGAATCAGTGGCCATATACATTTAAATCTGGAAAATCAGTAGCATAAAATGATAAAAAGTGGGGTCACATAAAATAATAGAGAACTAAACACATGAATATATGTCATTGTGGGGTTGAATCTGCTTCTGAACCAATGTGTAAAAGGGTGTGTTTTATGTGTCTTGTGTGGCATAAAAACCTAAATTATATGTGTATGAAGGGAGGCTAGGCGCATGCATGTTCAGGTCGTTTTACATAAGGGTCGAAAACATGGAAACTAAGGCAGATTTAGAGTCGTCAATCTATGTTGTTAGGGTGTTAATATGGTGTTATTTCATATGGGTCATATGTGTTAGTCTCATGTGTGATGTGTGGTTGTGAAAAGGGTGTTAGAATGACGAGATTTTCGGTGTGTTGGTGTGTCGAGGGGCTGAAAATATAGGTGTGTTTTATGTCAAATGGATTGGTTTCCCGGGCGTGTGTTGTATGTGTTGTGGGCTGGAAAAAAGAGTCGTTGTGATTTTTGGTACGTGAGGTTTTGGTAGGTCGAGTGAGTCTAAAACATAATAACAAACTATGTGAAAAGGGTCGAGCTATATGGGTTGGTTTGAGTAAGACACTTAGTCGTTGTAGAGGGTATGTGAGTGTCGAATGGTGGTAAATGTGTTTCGAACTAGGGTCTGGCCTGGGCTGCGTTTTGAAGTATCGAATGGACTGTTGGCTCGCTAAATCTCATGGGGTTTTGGGTGTGATTCGTGTGTCGTATGTGTAACTCTAAAATCTGTTCGTATATTGGTAAATTAAAAACTAAGAAGTTATAACAAATGTATACTTGCAACTAAACAAAGAAGATAAAGCGCTGGAATGAAATCTCTAATATTGTCAGCCTTGTAAAATAATCATTATTATATGTAAGATATACATGCATGGGTGGGTGAGTTAAAGATAGATGAATATATGAATTGTGTACATCTGTTGGAAGGTTTAAGACTAAGGTCACCATTTTAAGCCCTAAACTTTGAAAGATTGATACATTTGGCCCTAAACCTAGTAAGTAACATATTAAACCATCATCTGTGATAAAGGTCATAAATAAACCTTCATTTTGGAAATTGTTATAATAAACCCCAAACTATGATTTATAACCCTAAAAGTTATTAATTCGGGAAACTTACTAAATCGAAAAAGATTCTAAAAATAGAAAGCTACTTAAAATGGAAAGGGTTGTAATTCTTTTCTACCCCTCTAGGTGTGAAGGAGGAGAAGACCTGATTCTGTTCCATCTTATCCATTCCTTGGTTTATTTTTGCATCTGAAATAAGGTACAGATATTCTGACCTTCTCTGTAAGGTTTCCTATGATCTCTTTCATGTTCTGATCTGTTAGCCTCTGATTTGATACCTTTGCTATGACTCCCTTCAGTATGACCTATGATATGAACCTGGGCTATGGAAACTTTTTAATTCTGACCTGGAAATGATTTGAGGAAAAGCTATTTTAAAATGATGTTTGCAAATTTTGATACAATACTCTTTTAATTGGGATTTTATTAACCTTTATAAAAACTAGTTTAAAAGACTATCTTTACGAAAAACCTTTTTAAGGATCATTTTATGAAAACCGTCATTTAAAAGATAGTTTTAAATGGACTCTTAATTAGAAACCTTTTTAAATGAACTGTTACTATGGAACTTTGATTTTTTACCTTCTGATATTGACCTTCTGATGTTGACCTTCTGATATTGACCTTCTGATGTTGACCTTCTGATATTGACTTCTGATATTGAAACTTGTGATATGACACTCTGATCTGATATGATATCTGACTCTTAGTTTGATACCCGAGCCAAAATTTGTGACCCTAGCCATGAAGGTAACATGGCCGTGTCTGTGATGCACCACTGGCATGACTAGTGTGTAGCCCTAGTGATTTGGTTACACCGTCCCTTTGATTTGGTCTGCATGTGATTGGGTAGGGGCGTATGGATGCATCCTAGATCTGTTCTGTTTAGTGGATTTAACATGATTTGATATGATTTCTGTTCTGGTGACTGGTACTGTGTGCAATACATGCCTTTCACATATGTCTGGGAGCTAGCTACTCCATTTGAAGAATGAGGACACCCCTCATATTATCTGATTATCTGAGAGGTCTCCCCTCTATATGATTATGAAGATTATGGTTACGATATGATATGATCTGTTTCTGGGCTCGTGGTGGATTACTATCCCTTTCTCTTTCCCTTATACTTATTCATTGACTTATCCCTTGAACCATACTAC